>OX578147.1:143823894-144423894 GCA_951213105.1 Amaurobius ferox | reverse complement strand
ATTTAATGTTTTATGCGATTTCGACCTTTTTTTGCCCTTTTTTCTCCACGATCCAGACGTCGTAGAAAAAAACAACTCACACCATCGGAAAGAGCAGACAATTGCGAGTAAAAATATATCAATTTCAAATCTGAATTTCGATTTCTAATATTTTTTAAAGATTTTAAAACAAAAGTCACTTTTTGCTCAAGAAAACGATTTTTGGTTTTTAAATTCTCGCATCGTGAAAAGTACTCATAATTTCGACTAATAATTTACATTTTCAGAAAGGTCAAACATCTGGCATTCTTACAAGTCCAATCTGGTCAGGAAATATTCCGTATTGCCCACAGGATCGGGATTTTAAAAGTTTCCGAATTTCGATTTCTCGGCGTTCCGCTCGGCGTGCCGCTTCATTTCTCCACCGCTGAAGGAAGGAAGGTGGTGGGTGGGGACGTCAAGGTGGAGGTGACGTCACGGTTCTGTATATGCATAGCGATGGGTGGGACAATAAGAAACCGAATTAGTTTTTACTTTCCGTTTCCCGCGCTTCCGATTTTAAATGAAATAAGAGCTTAACATATGCACTGTAGAAATTATTATATTTATATTTTAAATGATGGAACGATATGGATTTTTTAAATGGATATTTTAATTTTATGGATATTTTAAATGATGGAACGATGGATATTTTAATTTTATGGATATTTTAAATGATGGAACGAAGGATATTTAAATTTTATGGATATTTTAAATGATGGAACGATGGATATTTAAATTTTATGGATATTTTAAATGATGGAACAATGGAATGAGGATGATGGAATTAAGAGCTTAGAGAGCATATGGTCATTTTAAATTGTAAATTAGCGCGCGGGAAGTTAGCGGTAGGCCCGGGTACGATTCCCGCCACTGCCAAAACTGCCGAAGTGTTCACGCGGAATACGATCACGTTAAACATGTGGGCCCGTAAGTCCTTCCGAGAGGTTGGTGGTAGGGGAAGGAGGGTACGGCCTAAATTGGGTGAATAAAAAGAAAGTTATGGAGATTGTCGCGGAGGGCGAAGTAGCCCAGTGGTTAGCGCGCGGGAATTGCACGCGGTAGGCCCGGGTTCGATTTCCAAAATTGCCGCCGTGTTCACGCGGAGTACGATCACGCGGAATAAACATGTGTGTCTGTAAGTCCTTTCGAGAGGTTGGTGGTTGGGGAAGGAGGGTACGGTCCCCGTGGGTGCCTCTCCCACAGGGTTCCGGTCTAAATTCGGTGAATAAAAAGAAAGTTATGGAAAATGTCGCGGAGGGCGAAGTACACCAGTGGTTAGCGCGCGGGAATTTCACTGGGTAGGCCCGGGTTCGATTCCCGCCACTGCCAAAACTGCAGCCGCGTTCACGCGGAGTACGATCACGTTAAGCATGCGGGATCGTAAGTCCTTCCGAAAGGTTGGTGGTAGGGGAAGGAGGGTACGGTCCCTGTGGATGTCTCCCCCACTGAGTTCCGGTCTAAATTGGGTGGCACTTCCTGGCCGTCCAAACAGTTACCTTACACCTTCTGGTAAGGTCGCGCCAGGGAGTGTGCCACGGTTACAATTTGCCACGGTCAGAATTTTCAAGGGTAGCGAACAGGCTGGTCGCCAAAGGCGGCTAGTCTATATAATAAAAGGCAATGTCTGTCTGTCTTATACACTATACGTTTCGCGACCGCGCGTCGGAGAGCTACGAAATTTGGCAATCGGAGACCCGGGGGGGGGAGGGAAGGGGACACGTGAAAACCGATTTTTAAAATTTTAATTATTTTTTTATTTATTTAATGTTTTATGCGATTTCGACCGTTTTTTGCCCTTTTTTCTCCACGATCCAGACATCGTAGAAAAAAATAAATTACACCATCGGAAAGAGCAGAGAATTTCGAGTAAAAATATATCAATTTCAAATCTGAATTTCGATTTCTAATATTTTTTAAAGATTTTAAAACAAAACTCACTTTTGGCTCAAAAAATCAATTTTTTGTTTTTAAATTCTCGCATCGTGAAAAGTACTCATAATTTCGACTAATAATTTACATTTTTAGAAAGCTGAAATATCTGGCATTCTTACAAGTCTAATTTGGTCCAGAAATAATGAAAATTGCCTTCAGGATGGCAATTTTAAAGACGCCATGATTTTAAATTTGTTGGCTACCGGCTCAGTTCCTCAACGGCATTTTCCCCCCATCCACATTAGTTTCTTCCCGTCTCCATGGAGACCGCGCTTTCGGTTTAAGTGTTGTATACATCGGGCGAAATTATTATATTTATATGATATTTTAAATGGATTTTTTTAAATGGATATTTTAAATAATTTAAATGATTGAATTATGGTGGTTTGAATTGTGGTGATGTATTTGAAATTATTATATTTATGGATTGGTGGAACGATATGGTTGATTTTTTTATTTTAAATGGATATTTTAATTTATAGATATTTTAAATGGATATTTTAATTTTATGGCTATTTTAAATGATGGAACGAGGATGGTGGAATTAAGAGCCTAGCATATGGTCGTTATAAATTTAAATTAGCGCGCGGGAAGTTAGCGCGCGAGAATTGCACTCGGTAGGCCTGGGTTCGATTCCCGCCACTGATGCGGAGTACGATCACCTTAAACATATGGGTCGATAATTCCTTCCGAGAGGTTGGTGGCAGGGAAAGGAGGGTACGGTCTCTGTGGATGCCTCCCCCACTGGGTCCTGGTCCAAATTGGGTGAATAAAAAGAAAGTTATGGAGATTGTCGCGGAGGGCGCGGTAGCCCAGTGGTTAGCGTGCGGGAATTTCACTCGGTAGGCCCGGGTTCGATTCCCTCCACTGACAAAACTGCTGCCGTGTTCACGCGGAGTACGATCACGTTAAACATGTGGGTCCGTAAGTCCTTCCGAGAGGTTGGTGGTAGAGGAAGGAGGGTACGCACCCTGTGGATGACTTTCCCACTGGGTTCCGGTCTAAATTGGGTGAATAAAAAGAAGGTTATGGAGATTGTCGCGGAGGGCGCGGTAGCCCAGTGGTTGGCGCGCGGGAATTGCACTCGGTAGGTGATTGAATTATGGTGGTTTGAATTGTGGTGATGTATTTGAAATTATTATATTTATGGATTGGTGGAACGATATGGTTGATTTTTTTTATTTTAAATGGATATTTTAATTTATGGATATTTTAAATGGATATTTTAATTTTATGGCTATTTTAAATGATGGAACGATGGAACGAGGATGGTGGAATTAAGAGCCTAGCATATGGTCGTTATAAATTTAAATTAGCGCGCGGGATGTTAGCGCGCGAGAATTGCACTCGGTAGGCCTGGGTTCGATTCCCGCCACTGATGCGGAGTACGATCACCTTAAACATATGGGTCGATAATTCCTTCCGAGAGGTTGGTGGCAGGGAAAGGAGGGTACGGTCTCTGTGGATGCCTCCCCCACTGGGTCCTGGTCCAAATTGGGTGAATAAAAAGAAAGTTATGGAGATTGTCGCGGAGGGCGCGGTAGCCCAGTGGTTGGCGCGCGGGAATTGCAATCGGTAGGCCCGGGTTCGATTCCCGCCACTGCCAAAACTGCTGCCATTTTCACGCGGAGTACGATCACGTTAAACATGTGGATCCGTAAGTCCTTCCGAGAGGTTGTTGGTAGAGGAAGGAGGGTACGGACCCTGTGGATGCCTCCCCTACTGGGTTCCGGTCTAAATTGGGTGAATAAAAAGAAGGTTATGGAGATTGTCGCGGAGGGCGCGGTAGCCCAGTGGTTAGCGCGCGGGATTTGCACTAGGTAGGTCCGGGTTCGATTCCCGCCACTGCCAAAACTGCCGCCGTGTTCAGGCGGAGTACGATCACGTTAAACATGCGGGACCGTAAGTCCTTCCGAGAGGTTGGTGGTAGGGGAAGGAGGGTACGGTCCCTGTGGATGCCTCCCCCACTGAGTTCCTGTCTAAATTGGGTGGCACTTCCTGGTAGGTCGTTCCTTCTGGTAGGTCGCGCCAGCGAGAAAAAGAAAGTTATGGAGATTGTCGCGTAGGGCAAAGTAGCCCAATGGTTAGCGCGCGGAAATTGCTCTCGGTAGGCCCGGGTTCGATTCCCAAAATTGCCGCCGTGTTTACGCGGAGTACGATCACGTTAAACATGTGGGTCTGTAAGTCCTTCCGAGAGGTTGGTGGTAGGGGAAGAAGGGTACGGTCCCTGTGGATGCTTCTCCCACTTGGTTCCGGTCTAAATTGGGTGAATAAAAAGAAAGTTATGAAGAATATCGCGGAGGATGAAGTACCCCAGTGGTTAGTGCGCGGGATTTGCACTTGGTAGGCCCGGGTTCGATTCCCAAAATTGCCGAATAAAAATAAAGTTATGGAGATTGTCGCGGATGGCACGGTAGCCCAGTAACGAGTTTGCCACGGTCAGAATTTTCAAGGGTAGCGAACAGGCTGGTCGCCAAAGGCGGCTAGTAAATAATAAAAGGCAATGTCTGTGTGTGTGTGTGTCTGTCTGTCTGTCTGTCTTATACACTATACGTTTCGCGACCGCGCGTCGGAGAGCTACGAAATTTGGCAATCGGAGACCCGGGGGGGAGGGAAGGGGACACGTGAAAACCGATTTTCAAAATTCTAATTATTTTTTTATTTATTTAATGTTTTATGCGATTTCGACCTTTTTTTGCCCTTTTTTCTCCACGATCCAGACGTCGTAGAAAAAAACAACTCACACCATCGGAAAGAGCAGACAATTACGAGTAAAAATATATCAATTTCAAATCTCAGGGAGAAATTCTAATATTTTTTTCTGATTTTAAAACAAAAGTCACTTTTTGCTCAAGAAAACGATTTTTGGTTTTTAAATTCTCGCATCGTGAAAAGTACTCATAATTTCGACTAATAATTTACATTTTCAGAAAGGTCAAACATCTGGCATTCTTACAAGTCCAATCTGGTCCAGAAATAATGAAAATTGCCTTCAGGATGGCAATTTTAAAGACGCCATGATTTTAAATTTGTCGGCTACCGGCTCAGTTCCTCAAGGCATTTTCCCCCCATCCGCATTAGTTTCTTCCCCGTCTCCATGGAGACCGCGCTTTCGGTTTTAACTGAATTACGAGCATAAGTGTTGTATACATCGGGCGAAATTATTATATTTATATGATATTTTAAATGGATATTTTTAAATGGATATTTTAAATAATTTAAATGATTGAATTATGGTGGTTTGAATTGTGGTGATGTATTTGAAATTATTATATTTATGGATTGGTGGAACGATATGGTTGATTTTTTTATTTTAAATGGATATTTTAATTTTATGGCTATTTTAAATGATGGAACGATGGAACGAGGATGGTGGAATTAAGAGCCTAGCATATGGTCGTTATAAATTTAAATTAGCGCGCGGGAAGTTAGCGCGCGAGAATTGCACTCGGTAGGCCTGGGTTCGATTCCCGCCACTGATGCGGAGTACGATCACCTTAAACATATGGGTCGATAATTCCTTCCGAGAGGTTGGTGGCAGGGAAAGGAGGGTACGGTCTCTGTGGATGCCTCCCCCACTGGGTCCTGGTCCAAATTGGGTGAATAAAAAGAAAGTTATGGAGATTGTCGCGGAGGGCGCGGTAGCCCAGTGGTTAGCGTGCGGGAATTTCACTCGGTAGGCCCGGGTTCGATTCCCTCCACTGACAAAACTGCTGCCGTGTTCACGCGGAGTACGATCACGTTAAACATGTGGGTCCGTAAGTCCTTCCGAGTGGTTGGTGGTAGAGGAAGGAGGGTACGCACCCTGTGGATGACTTTCCCACTGGGTTCCGGTCTAAATTGGGTGAATAAAAAGAAGGTTATGGAGATTGTCGCGGAGGGCGCGGTAGCCCAGTGGTTGGCGCGCGGGAATTGCACTCGGTAGGCTAGGGTTCGATTGCCGCCACTGCCAAAACTGCTGCCATTTTCACGCGGAGTACGATCACGTTAAACATGTGGATCCGTAAGTCCTTCCGAGAGGTTGTTGGTAGAGGAAGGAGGGTACGGACCCTGTGGATGCCTCCCCTACTGGGTTCCGGTCTAAATTGGGTGAATAAAAAGAAGGTTATGGAGATTGTCGCGGAGGGCGCGGTAGCCCAGTGGTTAGCGCGCGGGATTAGCACTAGGTAGGTCCGGGTTCGATTCCCGCCACTGCCAAAACTGCCGCCGTGTTCAGGCGGAGTACGATCACGTTAAACATGCGGGACCGTAAGTCCTTCCGAGAGGTTGGTGGTAGGGGAAGGAGGGTACGGTCCCTGTGGATGCCTCCCCCACTGAGTTCCTGTCTAAATTGGGTGGCACTTCCTGGTAGGTCGTTTCTTCTGGTAGGTCGCGCCAGCGAGTGTGCCACGGTTAGAATTTGCCACGGTCAGAATTTTCAAGGGTAGCGAACAGGCTGGTCGCCAAAGGCGGCTAGTAAATAATAAAAGGCAATGTCTGTCTGTGCGTCTGTCTGTCTGTCTGTCTGTCTTATAGACTATACGTTCAGCGACCGCGCGTCGGAGAGCTATGAAATTTGGCAATCGGAGACCCTTGGGGGTGGGAAGGGGACACGTGAAAACCGATTTTTAAAATTTTAATTATTTTTTTTGTTATTTAATGTTTTATGCGATTTCGACCGTTTTTTGACCTTTTTGCTCTTTTTTCTCCACGATCCAGACATTGTAGAAAAAAACAAATCACACCATCGGAAAGAGCAGAGAATTTCGAGTAAAAATATATCAATTTCAAATCTCAGGGAGAAATTCTAATATTTTTTTCTGATTTTAAAACAAAAGTCACTTTTGACTCAAAAAAAACGATTTTTGGTTTTTAAATTCTCGCATAGTAAAAAGTACTCATAATTTCGAGTAATAATTTACATTTTTAGAAAGGTCAAACATCTGGCATTCTTACAAGTCCAATCTGGTCAGGAAATATTCCGTATTGCCCACAGGATCGGGATTTTAAAAGTTTCCGAATTTCAATTTCTCGGCGTTCCGCTCGGCGTGCCGCTTCGTTTCTCCCCCGCTGAAGGAGGGAAGGTGGTGGGTGGGGACGTCAAGGTGGAGGTGACGTCACGGTTCTGAATAGAGCTCCTTTGCTCTATATAAATTATTATATTTATATTTTAAATGATGGGACGATATGGATTTTTTAAATGTATATTTTAACTTTTGGATATTTTAAATGGATATTTTAAATGATGGAACAATGAAACAATGGAATGAGGATGATGGAATTAAGCATATGGTCATTTTAAATCGCAAATTAGCGCGCGGGAAGTTAGCGGTAGGCCCGGGTTCGATACCCGCCACTGCCAAAACTGCCGCCGTGTTTACGTGGAATACGATCACGTTAAATATGTGGGTCCGTAAGTTCTTCCGAGAGGTTGGTGGTAAGGGAAGGAGGATACGGCCCCTGTGGATCCCTCCCCCACTGGGTTCCCGTCTAAATTGGATGAATATATAGAAAGTTATGGAGATTGTCGCGGAGGGCGCGGCAGCCCAGTGGTTAGCGCGCGGGAATTGCACTCAGTAGGTCCGGGTTCGATTCCCGCCACTGCCAAAACTTACGCCACGTTCACGCAGAGTACGACCATGTTAAACATGTGGGTTCGTGAGTCCTTCTGAGAGGTTGGTGGTAGGGGAAGGAGGGTACGGCCTAAATTGGGTGAATAAAAAGAAAGTTATGGAGATTGTCGCGGAGGGCGAAGTAGCCCAGTGGTTAGCGCGCGGAAATTGCACGCGGTAGGCCCGGGTTCGATTTCCAAAATTGCCGCCGTGTTCACGCGGAATAAACATGTGTGTCTGTAAGTCCTTTCGAGAGGTTGGTGGTTGGGGAAGGAGGGTACGGTCCCCGTGGGTGCCTCTCCCACTGGGTTCCGGTCTAAATTCGGTGAATAAAAAGAAAGTTATGGAAAATGTCGCGGAGGGCGAAGTACACCAGTGGTTAGCGCGCGGGAATTTCACTGGGTAGGCCCGGGTTCGATTCCCGCCACTGCCAAAACTGCAGCCGCGTTCACGCGGAGTACGATCACGTTAAACATGTGGGATCGTAAGTCCTTCCGACAGGTTGGTGGTAGGGGAAGGAGGGTACGGTCCCTGTGGATGTCTCCCCCACTGAGTGCCGGTCTAAATTGGGTGGCACTTCCTGGCCGTCCAAACAGTTACCTTACACCTTCTGGTAAGGTCGCGCCAGCGAGTGTGCCACGGTCAGAATTTTCAAGGGTAGCGAACAGGCTGGTCGCCAAAGGCGGCTAGTCACTAATAAAGTTCAATAGATTTAGCTCTAAGAGGAAACTTAGTTATATGCAAGTTAAGAAATTAAGTAGCCACGTTGCTACTAAAACTGCTACAGTATTAGGTATTGAAAGTATTAATAAGCTACAAAATTAAAGACATTATTTGCCAAAATTGCACGTTTATGATGGAAAATTATTGAATAAGTTTTTTTTAGATGCATCAAAGAAAATGTGCAGATTTTAAAATTAGTCCAAAATTCATGGATAGTCCAACAAACAAAGGCATGTTATATTACTACAGAGAATTTAGTTAAAAAAAACAAGAAAAATTAAATGAAACAGAAGGGATGTTATTGTTGGAAAATTTAAAATTTGCAGATAGCAAAGCACGCACTGTCAGAGTCAATAAGTGTTGGCTGGGTCATGAAAGTACACAAGTCCAGTTTTAAAGGAAAACTTCGTTCACTTTATTTGGTGAAAAACACAACTCAGCATATTACACATACCTGGTAATTTTCCATGCCGTAAAACATCAAAATAAACTATGTACAAAAGATTTTTAGTTGTAAATGACTAGACAGAGATTCCTTGAAGCATTTGGTAGTAAATTACTATACTACCTCTATCAGTTGCGTATATTTCAGCCACCATCACTTGGTAAAGGGAAACCAAAGGATATAACATCAAGAAAATATTTAAAGCGGCTTCCGAACGTTTGTAAGTAAATTTAACGTTCAATACATCTGCATCCGTTTCGACTATTAACCGTCGTCAAAAAGATATTCCGCAGTGCTTCTGTCAAAAACATTTCTGTCTGATCTCGATCGACCTTTCTACTGTCGACCTATCTCCAATGTCTCCTGCAGACGTCTCCTTAATGTCTGATTGCTTCAAGAAACCTCTGCCCTATATATCCGAGAATGGACAGTTCCGGAAACGCCCCCGGATATGCAAATCAGATGCGTACGCATTGAGAACTGATTTGCATGAAACCTCATGTTGAAAAACGTCACGGTTCACGCCGGTGAACGGGAAGAGTCGTTCATATTAAATTTGCATAAACACCCGCTCACGGGAACGTGAATCGCGATGTATTGATTATTTCCAACAATCGGCCCCCTCATGCAAATCCTTAAGTCTCAATGCATATGCAAAAGAAAACTTACTCTGAGAAACCAAGGTATATCAATAAACACCAAGGCCCCCAGTATCCTATCAAACATAATGAAGGAAAAAATTTAAAGTATTATATCATTATTAAATTTAAAATAAAATGCATAAGTACTTATAGCATCTGAAAAATAGTTAAGTATTGTCGACAATATTGTAACAACAATATTTCACATCAAGTAGAAATTTATATACAACACAACTTCAATGCTTAAGTATCAGCATTCAAAAAATTTAAATTTTAGTTTAAATTTAATTATAAGTATCCAAAATTTAAGTATAAGTACATTATCATATTAAACAAGTCAACTTTAAAAGATTAAGATTTTGTATAAGCATAGAATTTAAGTTTACTTTAAATTTGAGTATAAACACTATAATTCAAAAAGCTTAAAAAAAAATTTAGTCTATTAACACAATATAAGTATACATAATTAATACTATTAGACTGCATTGATATACCAAATATTTAAAAATACATGATGCAAGTAATTAGATAATAAAATTCCTTTATCAAAACTTTCAACACATACTTTTTACCAAGTTGAAAAATACAAAATTTTTATACACATAAGCTATTATTTAGCATCATGCGGGTCATGGAAAATGGATGTATATACAAAGGTGTAAAGTGAAAAAGATTCAATATCACAAAAATTTATACTCAAGATATACTATCTTATATCAATGAGGTTTAAGATAAACAATAATGTATATATATGACATCTTAAAAAAAAATTCCCAAGTTGTAAATTCAATTTAGTATTTAAAATTTTCTTTAGACTAAACATTTAATCTCAAAAAGTTTTGATTTAGTTTTTAAAAATTTTATTACAAAATTTAAGTATTATTTCCTTAGTCATTGGTTTAGTAAAGTGATCTGCTAAGTTATCTTTACTATTTACAAATTTAACATTAAAAGATTCATTGACTATTAAATTTCTTAGGAAATGATATCTAACATCAATATGCTTAGTTCTGTTGTTTTCAATTGGAGAGTTAGAAAAATTAATGGCTGCTTGGTTGCCGCTAAAAATAACACTGTTACTTTTATTAAAGTTTAACCCAAGTAAATGAAATTCTTCTATTATGTTTTGTACCCATACCATTTCCTTAGCGGCTTCAGTTAGTGATACATATTCAGCTTCCATGGTTGATAAGCTGACACACTTATGTTTAAAGGTACGCCAAGAAATAGGTACATTGTCAATAAAGAGTATCATGCCTCCAAGTGAAACACGGTCATCTCTGTTTGCAGCAAAGTCAGAATCTGAGTAACAATTTAATTTTAACTCCTGAATGTTAGATAAATTCAACACATAGTTTTTAGTCTTTTCAACATATCCTAAAAGTCTTAACAATGCATCCCAATGCTTAATTCCAGGGTTTTCTTGAAATTGAGATAATATATTGATGGCGTAACAAATATCAGGTCTAGTCCTACTAGATATAAAAGCCAAACACCCAATTAAGCTCCTGTAAGGAAAATTTTGCATTTGCTTTATTTCTTCACTTGTCTTTGGACAATCTATTTTACTTAGAATATTCCCTTTAGAAATGGGAAGTGAAGTAACTGGATATTTATACTGTTGAAACATTTGACATACTTTGTCTATATACTGACTTTGATGTATAAAAAATTTATTGTCACACTCTTTAAATTCCACGCCTAAAAGTTTTCTAATTTTTCCTAATACCTTGATATCAAATTCTATGCTAAGTAATGAAACAATGTGGTCTATGTCCCTTTGATACTTTGAGAAGAGAATTATGTTATCTACATAGACTAGCATAAGAACTTTGCTATTGTAAATATATGCACAATTACACCATTGAAGTTTTAAAAAATTTAATTCTTTTAATTTGGTGTCAAGTTCATTAAACCATTCTCTTCCACTTTGATGAAGACCGTAAATGGCTTTCTTCAACAAACAAACATAATCAGGTTGTTCCTGATTGACATAACCTTGAGGCTGTTTCATATATACCTTTTGACTCAATTTAGCATAGAGATAGGCAGATTTGATATCTAATTGGAAATGCATCCAGCCAAGCATGCATACGAAAATTGAGAAGAATGCTCTAATTAAGTTGAAGTTAACAACAGGGCTAAAAACTTCATCGTATGATTCTCCCTTTTTCTGACCATACCCCTGGGCTACCAAACGAGCTTTAAACCTCTTGATTTTCCCATTCTCGTCTTTCTTAATGGTGTAGACCCATCTACTGCCTATATGCTTTTGTGAGGTGGATGCAGGAACTAGTTCCCAGACACCCCTCTCTTGCATTACGGCCATTTCCTCATCCATAGCTTTACACCATTTTTCGGACTGGGAAGATTTTATAGCAGCGTTGTACCCTTTTGGTATATTTATTTCAATATTGCTTGCTTCTGGTCTGCCTCTGACCCTTTTAAGACCTTTATTTTCCCGAAAATTAAACAGTTGCTGATCAAATTGTATATTCCTTTTATCACAATATTTCTTAACATCATTGTGCGACCTCAGCCTTTTATTATCTCCTTGAGCGTAATAATACACATCGGTTCTACTCCCATCGGGTCTTGGAACCGTCTTTCGCTGCCAAGCAATATCCGAGCAAGGAGTCATACTGGAGTCAGCAGGAGAGTCCGTTTCCTCACTGGATTCAGACGGATCGTCACCAGTGTCTTCACTCTCTCCTGCCCCCCCATCAGACTGCCCACTCGGATATTCCCCGTCGGAGTATTCTGAAAGGTTATCTCTTGATATCCCTGAGGAGATATTTCTGGGACAAATTGGGTCCAGGATGCCTTCCACTACATCACCCTCATCAAACCTCACATTGCAGGTCTCAATTGTTCGTTTCTCTCCTGACAAAAATATCCTATAGCCCTTAGTTTTATTAGCATAGCCTACCATCACCCCTTCTGTAGCTTTCATGTCTAACTTCTTTCCGAGCTGACTGGATTTGCCTACATATGCTCTACAACCAAAGGTTCTAAGATGTTTGACTGAAGGTTTTCTACCACTGTAGAGCTCATGTGGTGTTTTTGTCTTAAATTTGTGACATATTCGATTTTTAGTGTATGCAAAACACAATATTGCTTCCGCCCAGAATCTGTCATGTAATTTGCTGTCGTTCAACATGGCTCTAACACAGTCAAATGCGGTTAAGTTGAATCGCTCTGATACTCCATTTTGCTGTGGGGTATATGTGTTAGTCCTCTCAGCCTTAATACCGATATCCTTCAGGTAATTTTTGAACTTATCATGGCAGAATTCCATCCCATTATCCGTCCGGATACATAGAATTTTAGTACCTAACTGCCTTTCTTCTCTGGCCTGAAACTCTTTAAAATGTGAAAATACTTCTGACTTCTGTTTCATGAGGTAAACAAAAACTTTTCTACTATAATCATCTGTTATAGTTAAGACATACTTGTTCCCACCATATGAGGCTGTGGGTAAGGGACCACACACATCCATGTGTAACAATTGCAATGGTTTAGTGGACCTTATCCTACCGTTGGGTTTATATGATACTCTCCTAGACTTAGCCAATTTACACGATTTACAATTTAACTTTTTGTATTTATGCCTAGGAAGTCCGTTTACGGCAGAAACTTTGCTGGTTTGGAGAAGATATTCAGCATTTATGTGGCAATATCGTTTATGCCAAAGACAGTTTGTACTATTAAGTTCAGTTACTGAACTGCTAGGCTTAGATATTGAACTATCCACATTTCTATTCTGCTTAGTTTTTGTTTTGTCAGATTTAAATTCAGTTTCTTTAAGATTAGGTGCTATTTTTACTTTGTCTATTTTTCTGGAAGCACTAGGATCCCTATCCTTGGATTTCTTATCCTTTTTGTGTTTCTTGTCTCCATCTCGATCCCTATCTTTAGATTGACGGGTTTCTAAGTTATGTTGTTCCTGGGTACTATACTTAGGTTTTAAAAAATATAACCCATCCTTTCTTTTTGCATAAAAGAATTTCTCCCCTTTAGGTGTAAAAAACCATAGAACCCCATTAGCTCCATTAAAACTAAAATTTTGTTCCTCAAGAACAGATGCAGCTAATAAATTTCTCCTAAGTTTAGAAGAATACATAACATTTTCCAATTTGATAATACTTTGCTTATCCTTAAATTGGACATACATTTCCACCGTCCCGATAGCCTCAACTGGACTTTCGACATCCCCTACTGCTAGCGACATTGAAGTGCCTTTGCACTCATTAAATTTTGAAAATAACTTAATGTTATTACAGAAATGTCGCGTAGCAGCAGTGTCTACTACCCAGCTGAGTCTATCGCTAGGATCGATTACAGTATTAGCCTCAATCTGTGGAGACCCAAGAAATTCCACAATACTAGATCCATTATTTCTACTGCAATTAGATTTAGTATGACCTAGTTTGTTACACTTAAAACACTTAATTTTACTTTTAGAAATATTTACATTATGACTAGAAGTATTTACATTAGACACATTATGAGATACATTTGGAAATTTAGGTTTAGATACTTTTACTCTATTTACAAATTTCTTAGAAGTAAAATATGCAGAATTTGAACTCACAGTTTTGGAAAAGTCACTTGCTTGCTGCCTAAGCCGGCTCTCCTCCGCTGCTAGCTCTGCTTGTATTTTGCTGAGCTTGAAGTCCGAGTCATTCCATCTATATATGAGCTGAACGATACCTCGGAATTCTTCCGGAAGGTACCGAATCGACTGGAATGCTACATACAGGTCTTCAATGGGGTGTTTCGCGTCTTTAAGCCTCGTCACGGCCTTCCGCAGTCTTGAGCAAAAAATGTCAACAGGCTCATCTGGCTCCGGCCGAACGTCGAAGAACTCATCTAGTAATCTAACCAGGTTGGCTCGGGAAGGCGCTTGAAAATGTTCTTTCAAGGTATTCCATACTTGACTAGGTTCGTCGGTGACGTTTATCAACTCCTTGTATTCCGAGGATAAACTCTGATAAATTATGGCTAATGCTCGGTCTTTCCGGCGATAAAAATCATCATAGTCGCGGCGACTTGCATCTTCCTCGATAGGCTTAGCACTTCCATCTACGTGTCCGAAACATCCTTCTCCCTTGAGGACGAATGAGATGTCGGTACGCCAGGTGACGTAGTTGTCCCACGTCAGCAACTCCGTTCTACTTGCCTCCATGGCCACTCGTAGTTTTGAAGAAGCAGAAGTAAAAGTTCTTGTACACTGTTTACGTTTACACTGTTGCGTTTCGTTGTTCACACGAACTTCAAAATGGTGCCAGGTGCGGCCCCCATCTGAACACTGGAACGATTTCTTTAAAGATACTTGCACTTATGACTCTGTTGGGAATTGAACTGGCCCCGTAACCGTTTACTGTTGGAAAATTTAAAATTTGCAGATAGCAAAGCACGCACTGTCAGAGTCAATAAGTGTTGGCTGGGTCATGAAAGTACACAAGTCCAGTTTTAAAGGAAAACTTCGTTCACTTTATTTGGTGAAAAACACAACTCAGCATATTACACATACCTGGTAATTTTCCATGCCGTAAAACATCAAAATAAACTATGTACAAAAGATTTTTAGTTGTAAATGACTAGACAGAGATTCCTTGAAGCATTTGGTAGTAAATTACTATACTACCTCTATCAGTTGCGTATATTTCAGCCACCATCACTTGGTAAAGGGAAACCAAAGGATATAACATCAAGAAAATATTTAAAGCGGCTTCCGAACGTTTGTAAGTAAATTTAACGTTCAATACATCTGCATCCGTTTCGACTATTAACCGTCGTCAAAAAGATATTCCGCAGTGCTTCTGTCAAAAACATTTCTGTCTGATCTCGATCGACCTTTCTCCAATGTCTCCTTAATGTCTGATTGCTTCAAGAAACCTCTGCCCTATATATCCGAGAATGGACAGTTCCGGAAACGCCCCCGGATATGCAAATCAGATGCGTACGCATTGAGAACTGATTTGCATGAAACCTCATGTTGAAAAACGTCACGGTTCACGCCGGTGAACGGGAAGAGTCGTTCATATTAAATTTGCATAAACACCCGCTCACGGGAACGTGAATCGCGATGTATTGATTATTTCCAACAGTTATCAATGCCTAGTGAGATATAAGTGTTAAATTAAATTTGATACTATAAAAAGTTACTAGTTTTTATTATAACAGTTGTATGTGTCCAGGAAGAAAATATTGCATATCTATACCAAGTGAAAATGGGAAAATATTAAAACAAAAGAGATTACTTTTGCATAATTTAAAAGAATTATATGCTGCATTTAAAGAAAAATAATAATAATAAATGAATTAAAAATACTATGTAAATTTTGCACACTACATCCAACAGAACATTACATCATTACATCATTGTTAAAAGAAACAAGTTTATTGCACTGAATCAGAAAAGTATGGTGAGCTGGTGTGATAACTGTCTATCTCCAGAAATTCTTAGAGTACCAATGCATCCCAATGAATTAGAAATTAGTGTGTGTTTTGTTTGTATATGTTATGTTTATGTATTCTTAAGGCCCAAGTGCATTATATATATGGCCAAGACCTCTAGCTGTGTGCCAAAGATTATGATACTTGCTATTAGATGAAATTGGTTTAGGAGCCAGTGGCCACTAGGAAAAACTGGGTATCTTAAGCTCTACTGAATATAGAAAATACCTTTTCATAATTTGAAATAAGAAAATAAAATATAAAATGGATAACTGTATGGTTTTTAGGAAGATTTTTATTAGAATGTTTCAGCACCCCAGAAATTTTACATTGATTTCCTATACATATAACAGTATTTCTTTAGTCATTAAATTAAATATTACCATCCCATTTTTTTTGTGCTTAAAGCACACATACTAGTTAGTGTGTAGAAAAATTCCTATATTTTATTTTTCCTCAGTATTTATTTTTAAAAGATATATATTTTTAAATGATTAAAGCATCGCATGTAAAATGTATATATGTTTTATAGCTATTTTTCTCTGTAATAAGAAATATTACCTTTTTAATTTTTTTTGTACTTAAAGTGCATATATTAGTTAATATTTGTACCAAGTTTCAGAAAAAAATACTAGGGGCCATTTTTTTTTATAGCCCGTTAAACTTGACTATCAATCCGAAGGTGATTTTTGCAATTTTCATGTAATAACGATATTAAAATATATATATTTTTATTTTTTGATATAGCACTTATATTCCTGATATTAATAGCTTCAAATTAGTACCAGAATTATTTAATTTGAACCATTAGTTCTCAAGCTATTACATTTATAAACATTGGTGCAAAATCCAAGATGGCTGCCATTCGGCAAAAATGACCATTTTTCAAATGCCTGTACCTCGGCAATTATTGCGATATATACATTATAAATTCAGATTTGGGGGTTTTATTACCATGTGTATCCATGGTAAAAATTAAAAAAAAATCCGTGACTATGGAGCAACAAGTTTTTCTTGGGTGTTTTCACGTAGAATGACTTGTTTTCACGTAGAATGACCCCCGAGTGTTAGTAGAAGATTACCCGTATTACAATATGAGTCTCAAAAATCTTTGCCAAAATAAAACAGATGATGTAATAAATTGAAAATATCAATAATCCCCGTAATCTTCATACCAGAAGGCCGTACTTGATTCCAATATATGCCAAAATATATACCAATATACCTATACTACTTATATCCTCGTAGATTAGAAGATATACTCATGCATTTGTAGAAGATTTCCCGTACAACATACAATATATGAGTTTCAATAATTCTTGCCGCAATGAAAAAATGACATAATAACTTGAAAATATCAATAATCTCTGAATCAATAATTCACGAAAATATCAATAATAATAATGTTTAAACCTGAAGACCGTAATTGACATTATCCAGTCAAAAATGCAATGGCAATGAAATTTATTTTATATACATATCTTTATTATTCATATCGGAAAAGATTTAATAAAAATCGTCTGCTACATAAACACAATGGATCCGTTGCTAAGCGACATGATATCATTTGCTTCAAATAAATTGGTCGAAAAAATATCGTCTGAATAATGCTATCTCTATGTAAGGTTTGGTGACAGTTTCATCAATTTAGCAACATTTTAAAAAATCGCCAAATTTATCACCAAGTGGAATTGTAGAACTGGCAGTCTCACTTAGAGATAAATTAACGAAACATCATCACGATACTATCCAATAACAAAACACAATTAATTTAATTTATTTAGCACAATTTTATCAATTTCAAAATATTTTTATGGATTTACAAACATTTTTTTCAATTTGGTAATATTTTAAAAATTCGCTAAACGTGTTACTAAGTAGGACGTTTGGAATGACAGATAAATGCTAACGAAACATCATTTCAGTACTCTCTTCTAACAAAACAAATTTCATTGATTTGCATCGTTTTTATTAATTTGGCGATAT
This sequence comes from Amaurobius ferox, assembly GCA_951213105.1. Lineage (NCBI taxonomy): Eukaryota > Metazoa > Arthropoda > Arachnida > Araneae > Amaurobiidae > Amaurobius > Amaurobius ferox. The sequence goes on along the minus strand of OX578147.1, from coordinate 144,406,093 downwards.
TTCAGTCAATTTGGCAAAAAAGAAAAGTTGCCAAGTTAGCGATATCCTGCCAAAATCGTAGCTCTGAATAAAACTTCCAGATCCCGTTTGTATATACTAAATGAAAACACTAAAAATGTATTAGAAGATATACCTGTTTAACTCTTTTTCAGTTTCAACAATCGGTTAAATGAATTTATTGGCTAAACACAATATATAAGCTTGGCTAAAGTAACCAACAGTCTTTGTCAAAATAAATGAAAGTGATGTACGCAATCCCCAATTAATATAATTAAAAGAAAAATCAAACCGTTCATTTATAAGATAGTATATTTTTATATCCATTTATTTATTATTCAAATGGAAAAAATAATAATAAACATTAAAAGACACATTTAATTTAATTGCGTTGCTGAGCAATCCTTATAAAATTCTAAAAAATAATTGACCATTTTTATTTCTTAATACTTTTTATCATCAAGTAAAAGCTTGTGAAAAATAAACAAACCATGGTGATAAATTTTCCATTTAAATTTATGTTTTCAAACAATTCATGATTTCAGAAAGTGACTATTCAGCGCAAAAATCTGCCACCAAACTGAGATATAAAGTTTTAATTCACTTTCACGTTTTAAACAAATGATTTTCAACCTTTTCGTTTGGAGAAACCAGGGAGTTTGAGAGTAAAACTCCTAGGAAAAATTTTTGTTTTTCATTAATATTTCGACAACCCCTGGTCTTAGAAACTTGAAACTTGGACTAAATTTAAGGGGGGCTATTTCAATGCTACCCACAAAACTTCATTAAATTCGTTTCAGCCGTTCTCCCATGATAATGAGACAAGCGAAAGTTTCATTTTTCACTAATATCTCGAGAACCACTGGTCATAGAAACTCGAAACATGGACTAAATTTTAAGTGGGGCTATTTCAAGGCTACTCACAAAATTTCATCAAATTCGGTTCAGCCGTTTTTCCGTGATGAATGGACAAACAGACAGACAGACAGATTTTCAATTTTATTTATATAGATTACGAAATGGGAAATAAAATCATTAAGTTACTTTAACTCAGCCCCTTAATTAAGGATATCATTGAACTGTGGCAAAATATTAGCAACTTTTTAAAAATGTCATTAAATGGATGCTAAATCAGGGGTCAGCAACCCACACCTTTGTGTTTGACGGCCTGCAACTTCTTCCCATTTTTACGTTACTTGTGGCCCGCAAACTTCAATAACAATAGAACATTCAATTTTAAAATAATTTTCTTTTCTGAAATTTAAAATACGTTTTAATAATCAAATTGTATTTATTTAAATAAAAGCAATCCTATTGAGTCTATTCGTTCTCAGATCTGTTTCAGGGGATTTTGTATCCACATCTGATGGCTATGCAATGACGAGTCGATATGTTTCCTTTCTGAGTTCGCTACACAAAACATACTGCAAATTGTTGGGTTTTTATAGTCAATAATTTAATTATTTTCTGAAAGCTGCATTATTCTTTTCATCACATAAAATGAATGCTAATTCATTTTATCTTTCCTCACATTTATGTTAGATCTTTTGATGCATATTGGATAATTTTGTAAACAAATTTCTATGTTTAAGTGTTGTCAAAGAAACGTAAAATTGAAGATGAAAGCAGATTATTTATGCTGTTATGAGGTTTTTAGAATATATAAAAATTTGTTTATTATATTTTCATTTTAGTTCTACTATAATTATCTTAATTAAGGTTTACTTTTATCAATTATTAAGTTACTGATCAATAAAGATTATTATTTTTAACATTTGATTTGGGCTGTGATCATATTAATTCTTTTGTCTGATCATGACACTTGTGGAGGATTATTTAATATGAAAGTGCTTGTTAATAGTGAAAGATTGCAGACCTCTGCTTTAAACAGTAAACAGTTAAATTGAAACATTCTTAATAGAATTCTGGCAAAATGACAAATGTTGTAATGGATCCACTTAAAGCTTAACCATTCTTTTGAATGGTTTTTCAAAGGATATTTTCATGGCATTAGAGGAATTGTACTTCTCAGAAGGTGCTGGACTACCTTTTCTATACTGATCAAAGGATACAAAATTTCTTTTTCTAAACAATTGCACCATCTTTTTGTTATTCTGTTCATGTGTGAGAACCATTGTTCCCCACAAGCAGTTGATATAACGATGCAGAATGGTATTTCTGGTGAGAAAAGCACAAATGCCATAAGTGAGGTGCTAACCATAGTCACAGCTTATTTGGATGATCTAAATCAGTGCAAATGACAAGAGTTCCAATGAATATTTTGAAAGGGGATTTAGCACTAGCCCTGCCTCGATCCAATCTCGTTTTAAACAGGAAACACATGAAAGACATATTAAGCTAAATAACCAAAAGCAATACCTTCTGTGCTGTTAAAGAAGTCTTGCAAAGACATAGGTTGCTTTGCTTCTGTTTCATACTCAAAAGCTTGAAGAATCATGTCGAACTTATCCAAATCTTTAACGGCTTTTGCTTCAACTGATTGCTGATTCTCATATTCCTAAAACACGAAACTTACGCTTATTATTTAGAAAAAACAATTGCATTTAATACTTGGCATTTAATACTATAATGATTCTCCATCTTTTCCATTTTTTTCAATACTAAAATGTTGGAGTTAATAGAAATTTATATATATATAATATTGAAAGTTTATATGTATCTATAATAATAAAAGAAGATGTATGTATGCTCGTCAAATACAGGAAAATCTAAGTGACCCACAGCTATGAAATTCGGTAAGGCAATACTCATGCGGGGTTCGATTTAGAGAAAAACAATTTGCATAGCAACTATTGCTACACAAAATCTATTTTGCATAGCCATTCAGTGTTTTTGATTAAAAATTGAAAATTGCATTTCATGTTTTTGAAATGTAACAGAAAAATTCTCCAAAAAGGATTTCAGGGTGTTGTTCTCCAAATGTGCTTCTAATAAGCCGAAATCATTCTAAATGCCTAAATAATAATGTTTTAATAATGTTATTCTGGAAATAAATGTTTCAAAGATGATTTTTTAGAAATTCAAATGTGTTTTTTAGTTATTTTATGTTGAAGCACAGTGAAACTTTTCATAAATTTTAATCTCTGCCATAGCAGATGAATGTATTATGATTTTTGACCATACAGAGGGGTTTTTATTTTTGTTTGTTTCATTCTCAAGTGAGAAGCAAGTCTCTGGATTGCTGCTAAATTAGAAGGTGAAAATCTTTCTATCAATTTTTTAGTAGGTGAATTGGGTTTTATAGCTAGACACAGATATTCAAACTTATCTTCACTAGTTAAAATTTCATCATTACGCATTTTAATGTATTCCCCAAAATCCTATCCAGCCTCTTAAATCTTGGTCAAATTTGTTTAATTTGATTTGGGGCAATCATATTTGAGTTCTGATTAAAGTGTGGCTATAATTACCAAAGTTCGAATTCTCAGCAGTTTGTGATCCCCTAATCATGTCTTGAATTTTAAGAAATCTTCACTCCAACTCACTACTCATTTCCTGCTAAATTTCCATATAATATCATTCCTTCTCCACTAAAGGATTCAAGAATCGGTAATTTAAGGCTTTAAGTTATTCATTAAGGCTTTAAGTTATTTTTGAGCCAGTCATGCAAACTTTGTATTTATTTCAATTATATCACTCTTTTGAGCAATAATTTCTTTAATAAGGTTTGTACTTTAGTAATAAGCGATCCCGTAATCCTTCATTCTGTTTCAGCCATTTTGTTTTAATACGTAGCTCCGGTATCGCTTTTTATCCAAATAAAAACTCAATCAAAGTCCAGTCTATGAATGCCTCAATGTTCAACAAGCTATGCTTGAGATTGATTTAAGATGACAGTAAGATGTGTTGTCTGCCACAATTTTGCCAACCTGTATGGAGGCTGATAAATTAATGTCTACGAAAGGGCCAAGTAGGGCCATGCTACCAAAAGCTTTGCTTGGAAAAAAAATTGTATATACAAGAACTTACCATAAATAATTCAAAAAATTCTTGACCATTCTTCTTTCCAACAAGATTACAAAGTCTCGTCATAGCTTCCTGCAAAATAGATTCAAACACCCAAAAGGTGTAATAAGCATGCTTTTAATATCATAATGTAATTAATATATATATATATATATATATATATACCAGGCGTCGGGAAATCGGTAAAATCTAACCCGTCCTCGAGGACGGTTATTAAAACATTTTACCCGTCCTCTTAAGAATTTTTTTATATTATATTCATTAACATCTGTGCTTAAATACATCGCATAACAATAATAAATTAGAACCAACTATCTTACGATGAAGTGCAATAACGACACTTCAATTTTCATTCATGGCACAGGAAAGGCTTTCGCTATAATATTTACGATGACAACTTTTTTTGTTGTTGTTCTTTTTTATTGAATTTCCAATCTTAAGGCCATCCGAGAGGATGCCAACTTCCGAAAATTGGCTGTCCTCGCCGAATTTTAACCCGGCGAGGACGGGGGATTTCTGGAAGCCTGATATATATATATATATATAAATCAAGATTGGTATCACGTCTGCATTCAATAGATAAAATTAAGGACAAAACGTTTTAAAAAACGAAAGGTCTTTTATTTAACACATCCTAAAAGACGTACAAAATATATATTAAAAACTGCCAGAGTGCTTTCGGACGTATATACGCCCTTCATCAGTGGCTACATGAATAGTAAAAACATGGAATGTTTATATATATAGAGACCAGTTTAAAGCAAATTTGCATAAAATATAAAATGATAAAAGAACTTACTAAAAATAATACAAGAAATATACACGGTAATTACAAAATAAGTTTAAACGCTTACGAATTTTAAATTATTACAAGAAAAGAACTAATATAAATTTTAGAAAACATCAAGCATGATATTCCTGAGAATGATGTCACTAATAACTTTTAAGAGGTTTGAATTACATAGAGTCGAGAATGAGTCGCCAAGCATAACTTAAAATTTGAACAGGATCAAAATTACAAATGGATGCACGGTAAATATAAATAAACAGGGATTCATAAAGAAGAATACTACATGCAAGATTGTTACAATGAACCAAAAGGAAAGTTTTTCAAAAATGGGAAGAAATTTATCATTAATCACATATTGAGCAGAGCCGTAGAAAGTTTACCTGATTTGACATCACGAGCATGTTCTGCTAAACGGATGCCAACAGTACGTTTTGTACTACCTATAAATTTTACATTGGTACAGAAATTTTAAGCTTTCCCCAATAACATGCCCTTTCCTTTCATAATCATTATTCCAAATTCCTATTTCATGTCCAGCACATATTGCAATTAAAATTAAATTCTATTTCATGCCACTAATATTAACAAAATCTGCCAGCACTTCCTCTTTTCCCCAACCATACCATATGGTCACTAATCTTAACCTCTGCATAAATTTTCTCATATGAAACTGCATCCCCACCACATTTTGCTTATGAAATGCCACCACAGCATGTATCCCATGTCCCCTCCACCATAAATGTAAACGTAATTTATACTTATGAAAAACTAAGCAGACGGTATTGAGATTTGAGAGCTGGATGAAGGAGCTCGGCCGGCCTATGGAACTATATCTGTTGTTTGAGTATCATATAATAAAGTAGATTTTGGTAATGTGAAAATGTCTATTTCCTGGACTATTGTAACCTATATTACACACACACACATATATATATGTATATATGTGTATATACATATATATATATATATATATATATATATATATATATATATATATATATATATATATATGCATATATATTATATATATATATAAATAAAAAATTGAAAGATTTAAATCAAAAACTATGCATAAACTACTGTAAGTACAAAAAAACCCATCTCTAGCATATCTGTTACTATCTATAGACCAAGACTAAGGATAAAAATAGAAGGTAACATATCACTACAATGGAAAGGGGGATGAGAAGAATATTAGTATACAAAAATCACAATTAAAAAGTAAATATAAATATAAATAAAAATGAAAAAGAAAACACGGCAAAAATGAGAAAAGGCAATAATAAATAGCTCAGGATAAAAGAATAAGACATTGAAAACAATCAATTGAAACTACACAAAAAATGGCGGTTAGTTCGAAATTGCATTCTCATCAGGACAGCCATACAATTCAAATTAAAACTGATAGAGTAACCAGTTTCTGACAATGGCGATAGTATTTAATTATAGACACCATTGGAACTGTCTAGTGGCTAGTGGAAGGAGAAAAAATAAATCAATTGAATTAAAAATCAGAAAAATAAAAAAACCTCCTCGAAGCACTGCTACCACGTGTAGCTTGAACATGCGACTGAGCATTTGACCTCACTTTGTCAATGCGAGTAGGCACCGGAATGAATACATTTGAACGAAACATAATATGTATGGAGACTATCAATAATAGTAATCAGTATAGGACTCAGGACAAGTGGAAATTAGTCTTTCAAAAATAGTAAACAGTATTAGACTCAGGCCAAGTGGTAAGTTAGGTGATAAGAATGGGTGAAATTCACAAAAATGAGTTATCCAATCAAAGATAAATAATGCATGCGTAAAATTATTACGTGGTATATTTGAAATTATTAATAATATTATTTACAAATACTTCCGGATATTGGTAATTTTGACAAATGAATTTAAGATTATTGATGTGGAGAAAGTGAAACCGAGGATCAGAAAGGCAATGTATTCAAAATAGCTGGTTTAAAATGATGTTTCTAAACAATTGAATAGAATTACAAGATTGATAAGATAGCAGCTTTATGATAGTGAAGTTGTAAGAATCTTTTTTATCATATATATTGGTGATTACATGATTATTGAGGGTATCTAAATTTAGGTCTAAAAAAATTTGCAGTTTGACTAACGGTAGGCTCATTAGGAATTAATTCTAGGTTACATGGGTAAAAATCAATATTAATTGGATAGGGGAATCATCAATGATAATACAAATTAAGTCATCAACATATCTATATATAATATATGAATTAGAGTTAAAATGACATTCATAATAATCAAGATATAAATTAGCGAGAATACTACTACTACAGCCACCTTGTGGTACACCAGATGTTTGTAAATAAATGTTATCACCTTGGATAATATAATTGTTTGTTGTGTAAGAACATAGGAAAGTTTTTGACATTAAATGCAACATTATTGAAAAATAGATAGTCATGATAAAAAGATATAATAACTTTATATAAATCTTTAATGACAATATTATTAAATAGGTCTTTAAAATCAAAGGTATGGAAACCAAAAATTTGTGGAAGCTTGCTAAGGTGATTAGCTAAATCAAAACTATTGTTTAAAATGAAATATCCTGAATTCCTAAATTTAAGAGATTCATTAATTCTATTTAAACAGTTAAGAAAGTACTTACTAGCTGTAGTGGTAAAGGTATTATGTCCACAAGTGACCGTTCTAAAACTGAGAGGTGATTTGTGGAATTTAGGAACCAAAGAACATAAGGAAATTTATAAAACTAACAATTAATATTTAATTGTGTATATAATTTTAGCATTTTAGTTTTGATTTTGATAGACAGATTATTAATGGGTTTATTAATAGATTTCATTATTTTTTAAGTAATTCTGTAACAGAGGAACATAATATTTTTTACAAATAATGGCATAATTATTAGAAGCTTTATCTACATAAGTTATGACAAAATGTTGTTGTAGTTCTTTAACAGCAGATAGGAGTTGTTTATAAGGATACCTAGGCTTCGTTAATTTAATGTTTATAATAACATTTTTAAGTAGATGTAAGGTAGTATACTTCCATAGATGGAATGCTTCAATAGGAATAGAATGTGAACAAGCAAGTTGATATATGAATTTATCAAAATCAAAAGATATAGACTGAAGAAGTTGTTTGGGGTGATGGCAGAATGAAATGCATATATATATGTTCCAAATATTATGAATTATCTGATCAAAAGACCTCTTTTGTTTATATAAAGAAATATTTCATTTGAACAGTCCCATTTGAATGAAAGATATCATGCCCATAAATTTGCATATAGAACCACAAATACTCATAAAAAGTTTCATTTGCGTCGAGAAGTAAACCAATATAAATCTGATACTTAAAATTTAGACTCTGTCATGGGACTTTAATTTTACATTGCAATGTAGGGAACATAAAAAGAACACAATCTAAAATATCAGTCGCTTTAAGCATAAGATCACTGGTCACTTGCCATTGATTTTATTATTTACAACCAGCATGCCAGATGTTATTAAAATCCAAAGAGGTGGGTTGTGAGGCATGGAATGATCTGTACGTTAAATTTTCTAGTGTCATTACAAATACCAAGCTACATCCCATTGTGAAGTGATGCACAAATAAGGTTTAATCTTTGACTTTCCTTCTTCAGTGCTACTAAACCAGGATCTGAATGGCCAAACAGAACCCAGTACAGCAGTGTCATCTAGTGTGATTATTTTTATTAGTACTCTTTTTCCATTGACTGCCTTGAAACATACAATAAACTATATCATAAAATACAATAAACTAATTTGATAAAATGAATTTTATTTCATCTTCATATTTTTCTAAAGGTATTTAGAATCACAGAGAAGAACACCACACAACTTTAATGGGGTCCGTGGCTAAAATATGTCAATATACATAAAGAAAAATATAGCACATTATAGTACATAAGAAAGCATATAAAAGAAGAAAATCTTTCACTCAATACTTGAAAGACTTACCACTTCTCGATGGTGTTTCTCCTCTGCAGATACTCCACAAAATGGTGTTAAGTCTCCTACGATACATTCTGCTATATCGTGAATCAAGCTCATTTTAATACACCTGAAAAATGGAACAACATTTTCACACAATGAATATTTTATGAAGTGATACAAATAACAACGGGCTCTGAAAATAAATTCAACATCTTCTGGTGCTGCACATTATTTTGTGTTTAGGTTGTTAGGCCCTTACAGGTTACATAATTGAAATTACTTGTAAATTTAGACTTAGCCTGAACTTAGGTTTGTCTTAGTAGTTTTGGGTTAAATCAAAAATCAAAGTCATCCCATTTATTTTAAGCTTTGTTTAAAGAAATCAAAATTATGTCTTCCAGTGGACAGCCTAAGAGACAAGCAAGACTTGAAAATATAATTAGAAAAGGGAAATTCCATTTGAAAAGGGAAAAATAAACATAAAATAGACATTTGTTCTGCTTATGGTAGATACAAGAAATTTATAATAATAATAAAAAAGATGTCTGTCTGTATGTGTCATATGTAAAATATCTTCTGCTTTGAAAATATGGATGGAATTTAATTTAAAATTTCCACTCCTACCTGGTTTTGGATTAAATGTCATCCCTCCATAAAAAATGGTTTATGAGAACTTGTTCACTCCATGAAATACTTAGCAGAGAACTATCATTAAATTACATTTCCAGTAATTGCAAGCTAGATGCTTTCTTTGCTTTTTCTAAAGACATTCATTTGCAATATCTACAATAATATCTGTATGAGATATCTGTCGGTAGCATAGCAGAAAATCTAACTAAAACACAGCTGTGAAATTTGGAATGGTGATACTTCAGATCAGGTCTGAAGACACCTCAGAGTGATTTTATTAAAATTCGAATTAGTTTTTTAGTTATTTTATGCCATTTTGAGCGATTTTTACATACGGCACATAACTGCCATTTTCACACACATTGTTTCCTTAGTAACTGAATGTGTTATCAGATTGTTTTCATCTTAACACCATCGGGAAAAATCAAAGAATTCTCTTTTAAAAAGCTTTGAACAGAATTAATATTATCAATAGACAATTGAATTTGAAAAATTTTGTGTTTTGAAGACAATCAATTTTAAAATTCTTATATAGATATATATAATTTATATAATCTAACAGAAAGTTGTGAGTTTTGTGTTGAGTTGTAAATTTTACGTGAGATTTTGAGCTGAATCGAAATTTCCTGAGAATTTTAGGTTTTCCTATTTTCTCAGAGAGTACTAATTTCCCAAAACATGATTTAAGTTTTCAAACTAGACTGTTAACATTTTTACTGTTTATATATGAGTATATATAGTTATTTTCTTCAAATGTTTTTAAATTGATATCGTAAAAGAGCAAAACCTAAGAAGGCACTTTTTCACTTTTTCTTAAATATGCATAATTTTTCATTAATATTTAAAAAAAGTTATATTTTGTAACACAATCATGTTATTGCTTTAAGCTGAGAACTTATTATTAGAAAGATTGACCTCTACAATGTTGCAAATGTCAATTTTCTTAGGATGCCTTTGAATATTCAGCCTCAGTAATAGCTATCAGGATGCTGAATATTTCAAATTTTGCAAAAAAAAAAAAAATGTTTTTGTCAACATTGTTTCAATTTTAAAAGTAATTGTAATTCATAAAATTTCCCAATACTTATGGAGGCATTAGTGACTAAGGGCAGTTTCGTTGCTAGAGGGCAAAGTAATTTTAAGTAAGGACATTCACATTACAACCAGCTTCGACCACACAAATAGCTACCATAAGCCTTAGGGTTGGTCGTATGGTCTGGGTTTTTGACATTACAACCAGCTGATATTCCAACCACAGCTTTCTGCATTACGTATCAACAGCTGATGCTGAGAAAAATAACATGTAATCTCAAGCAGAGCATGCATCCTATTTACTGGGCGAGATGCACCTTTTAGTTAGTATTTTACTTTATGTTTAACAACTTAAAAAGGATGTTTTTATCAAATAGGTAGGGCTCACAACAAATTTTTATTATGTACCTGGGAAAAAAAAAGGAACAAAAAGGGACCATTTTCAATTTAAAAAAGAATCAAAAAGTGACAATTTTCAATTAAAAAAAGGACAAAAATCTAAGGAAAAGAAAAAAAATTGATGATATTTAATACGGATGATTACATCCTAAAAGTTTCCAAGAATTAAAAAAGGGCAAGGTACTGCTACCCAAAAAAGGGTACTTAAAAAAAATTGAAGGCATGAAGTTACCGAGCACTGTTAAATTGAATTTTTTGCTGTAAAAAATTTATCATTGAAAAAAGCTAATTGTACATAAAAAAATTTTATAGTCTTCAGCAGTTGTGTTCATTAACAATTACAGTTATTGAATTTATATAATTTTAGAATTTATTAAATTTACAAAGGAGAATATTAAATTGCTTTTTAATATTTTCTCATTTGTCATTGAGGTGTGAATGAGCGCAAAGTGGCAAGATACATTTAAATGCTAATAATATTTTTCAATTGTTTGTTGTCATATATTAATTATAAAGATATTTTTCTGAAAACACACACACACATATGTATATATATATATATAATAATTGTTAGCTTCAGTTTCAAAGTGCTGTTTACTTGGCAATAAATAGAAGAGAAAAATAAAAACTTGATTTAAACAAACAAATAAAATTCCGAAAAGCTCTCTAAAATCACAGTATCATACTTTAAAAAACTGCTGCCCGCACAGTGTCCATATTGTTGGACCTAAGCCTGTGGTTGAGCGGATCCCATGCTCCTGCAGTCCTGTGCAATGGATTTATATTAGTCATGAACCAGCATAGCGGATAAATCAAGAAATGTTCAAAATAAATTATCATTATAACTAAACAAACATAATATGAATACATATTCTTCATTATTGGACAAAAAAGAAATTTCAAAATCCATACGAAAACACAATATGCTTAGCTTAAGCTAAATTTAGTTGTTTAGTTTTTTTTAGCCTGCTCAAGCTCAGACTTTGCTAATTTCTTCTCAAAATATGAAAAATACAGAGCATTGAACATGTCTTTTATTTTTTAAAGTAATAAAAAAAATTTAATAAGACTGTACTCAAATTTAACTTCAATTCAGCCCCATATTTTCTAATAACAATAGAGAATATACATTTTGTCACAGCATTATTATGAGGAATAAGTAATATTGTTTTCATCACTAGATTATATTAAATTCTTCTAGATAAACTGTTAAATTCCACTGGGCAAATTAAATTGTGGAATCGCAGTATTTATGCAAAAATGAAAGATGAGAAATAATAGATGTTTTCCGTAATATTACAAGTATCTTCCATAGTCAGTAATTTTGTTCAGGAATTCGTAATAAAGGAAAATCCGTAATGGTTATCATCTCTGTATTACCATAACATTCCGCCGATTTGCCCCCTCAAACGTATCTTGGAAAATGCAGGGGGAAGCAATTATTGGGACATTTTTTCTAAAAGAATCATGTAGAATTCTGTCGTCCACCTCTTTTAAATGTGATAAGAAAAAAATGAAGAGTAGATGCTTACTTGGAATTTTCAGCTAAAAGAAGCAATTTGTATTTTCATCAAATTCAATGATGAATAATTTTAATTTTTCCCGATGCTTGGGGTTGTATTTTTCAGAATTTCAAATTGAAACGAAAAAGGGAAGAAGGTCGCTTTCATGGGGAGTGCTGATGGATGGAATTCTATGAAAATTTTGCAAAATATTGCTAGAAATATACGTAATTGGAGTAGGGATATTTTGATATTAAATAGCAATATTAGAAAAAAAATTGGTAATATTTTCAGAAAAATGATTAAGACAACTATAAAAATATATACAGGAATATTACATTTAAAAGATCCATGAGTAGTACTGGTAGAATATGAAAATTCAGGACTCAAATTTTATAAAATTTCAAGACAAAAAATTATAAAATAAAAAATACATAAAGTTTTTATCCAGTGAATATTACTTTATAATGAAAACAAACATCTATGTTTGGTAAAATACAAGTTTTCACTAAAGAAAATAAAAAATATTGATCTCAATTTAATAAAAATGCAGCAATGAATTATATCCCTGCCAAAATGGTTGCCTTTTTGCCTAAAACATTGCTTTAACACTTTTTGGAAAATATTCCGTCACAGGGTTCATACCCATTATTCAAAATAGAAAAATTTGTATTTTGCAAATATAATTAAAAAAATTCACAAAATTTGATCAGAGTACGAAAATAAGCTAGTTTAGTCAATCTAATATGCAACATTTAAAACATGGAGATGAATGGAAAAAGATACTAATGTACTATCAGCAATTCATGAGAACAAGCTGAATTGCGCAATCGCACTGTTTTTGCAAAAATAATTAAGAAATTAACCAGAATATGAAAACATGCTAGTTCAGTTAATCTAATATGCAATATTAAGAAGATGAAGATGGATGGAAAAAGATACTAATGTATTCTCGGCAATTCACAAGAAAAACTAAATTGAGGGATTGTACACTGTTTATTCAAAAATAATTAAAAAATTAACCAGAATACGGAGAAATGCTAGTTTAGTCAATCTAATATGCAATATTTAGAAAATTGAGATGGATGGAAAAAGATACAAAGTATTTTCAGCAATTTATGAGAACAAACTGAATCAATCGCACTGTTCATGCGAAATTAATGAAAAACATCACATTTTAACGATTTATGCTGAATTTGAAGAAGCATATTTATTACTTTCATAAAACACACGATCGCGATCTTAATTTACATTACATGCATCCATAAATCCCCATTAATTACCATGCATGCGGCCGTAAATTTACTTTGGCCTAGACAGAAGGCAATTTTCAATGGAAAATTATGCGAATTTCGTAACCTGTAATATGAGATGAGGATGTTTTCTGTAGAAACTATGGAGAATACGTAGTAATCGGGCATCTTTACTTTTGATAAGTAAAATTTCAGGAATTTCGAGAAGGTTCATAAAAAATAAGGATATTTTAGGACACAAATATTTTAATAAAAAACATAACAGTTTAGTGATATATGTTGAATATGAAGAAGCATATTTATTACATTCATAAAACACGCGGTCACAATCTTAATTTACATTACATGCGGTTGTAAATCCCTGGTAATTACCGTACCTGCAGCCGTAAATTTACATTAGCCTAGCCAGAAGGCAATTTTTTGTAGAAAGATATGTAAATTCTGTAACCCGTAGTATGAGATGAGGATGTTTCCCATAGAAACTACGGAGAATCCATAGTAATCGGCATCTCTACTTTTGAGTTTAAAATTTCAGGAATTTCGGTACGGTACGTAAAAAATAAGGATATTTCAGGACACAATTATTTTTTGGGGGGTATTTTAAGACAATTACGACTCCTGAACATCGAAACGTGCATCCAAGTCAATTATAAATATAAACAACATACTTCATTCATGTATCTAGAACTTTGTATTAGGACTAGCGTTTGATAAACAAAAACTCCTGTTGTCTCTAGTCCATTTTTTGGATTCTGCGTGCTAGGAGTTAAAGAATGAATAGAGCTTGTCATATGAGAATGCAGACTTTTTGTGGAACAAGCTCTATTTATTCTATTACCCCCAGCACACAACATCCAAAGATGGACAGGAGACAACGCTCGTCTGCAATTCTAGAAGTTGGGAAAACATCTGCATCACAGAAAAGTAAACACGTGCACTCCCATGATAGCCATTCATCGAGGCATTTCAATGACACCTGAAATTTCCGAAAATTTTGGCTGTTAAAAAGAAAATACATATTTTACAAGCAAAAATGGGGAAAAAGGGACTTAGAGGGACTAATTATGAAAAAAAAGACCTCAAAAAAGGAACCATTTGAGAGGCCTGAATAAGGGCTTTCTGATGTACAGCAAATACAAGCATATCTTAAAGAAATCTGATATACACTAAGAGAATGCTGTAAGTAACAGTTGTCATTTCTGTGACTTTGAACCCATTTACATTAACGACCACCTCGCTAAAGTGATACACCAGGTGAGGATCGAACTCACAATTTTTTGAATTCTCTTGAACAAAGATTATGAGACAGTGGTCAATTACCAAACAAAGTTGTTGTTATCCGGGTTGCAAATATGGCATGCAAGCTACAAGTTGAAGAGAAGGCGCATTCATGAGACCGTGAGGTGTGTCGCTGAAATTGTTTTGCTAATCACATGGCCGATGAAGTAAGTGTTGCAGAGTTTGACTCCTTCATTCAGCTGTCTCCTGGCGCCATTTCATGGGGAGTACAGAAAGTACATTTTTGCAATGCATATATAATTTTCAGAAAGTTGAATAATTGAAATAATACAGCAAAGAATGCTTCATGCTCAGTGAGGGTCACCAATGTAGTGAGAATGCAAAGTCATCAACTATGCAGTGCCTGAAAGCCCAAACCAAGGGACTCACTATTTATCTATTTATGGTATAAAGCTGCTTAATCCCTGGTTGGGATTTGATCTCGTGGTCAAAGTGTAGTAGGCCAGTATCATAGTCTTGAGTTACAGACATCTCCAACTCAAGACATTTAATACTGTCTTATGAGCGTGTACTATATACTCAAAGACCCAGTAATTATTATCTAATAAATATCAATTACACAAGACAAATTTAGAATTAGAATTTAATATAACCAAAAAGAAAAATATAACTACATTGAATTACAATTTGATAGTACAGTAAACTTACGTTAATCCAGCTCTCGAATCACATTCAAATTTGTTTGGTTATACTGAGGCACATTACGGTAACAGACAAAATGATTTTATATGCAGATTTCTGTTCACTGAAGTTACCTTATAATTTTTTCCTCTATTGCAGCATGACATCCGATAATCTGACACACTTGATTTCAGTACCACTGAAGTCTCAAATGTGCCATATTAAGGGAAATTCTTGAGGAACTTCAACTTCTGAGAATGAAATGTCGCAGAAATGAAACACCCATTTCATTTCAGTCAAATAATGACTTAATATTTAGCAATGATAAATTAAAAAAAATGCAAAACAAATTAGTATATTGGTATCTAATGGTATTAATATCAACTTCAAGCAGAATGGAAGGTCATACACAATTGCATTCACGATAGATCAAAGTTTAAAATCAAAAGTTTGCTATAAACAACATCATTAACCCTTTCGGGACGGCGGCATTCCGAAACCGCCGTGGCCCATAGGACGGAGCGCTTTGTTTCCGAATTTTTCCCAAAAGACGGCTAATTTTTTGCGCTAAGCCTAACTCTCGAAAAAAATTCACTAAAAATCACCCGTTCAACACAACATTCTACTTTTTTCAGGAAGAAAGGAAATACTTATTTTCTATTTGATGTATATTTTTTATATAAATTTTCTTTTATCCAAATATTAAAAATTTTAGTGTATATATGTTTCAGGTACAGATGGATTATTCTTTGGCATGTCCTTCCGATTTTTTAAAACTGTACCACATATATGCGTATTCTTAGACAACAAATACTTTGCAAGTACAGGAGAGGTAAAAAATCTATCCAAATACAAAGTATATCCTTTTCCTGAAAGTTCATTTAGAAATGTTTTCACAACGCGTTCTCCATACCCACCATCAGAGCTTGATAATTCCGTGTCCTTTCCAGTATACACAAGGAAATTCCATTTATAGCCTGATTCCGATTCTGACAATTTATATATTTTTATTCCATATCTGAACCTTTTCGAGGGGATATATTGACGAAATCCCAACCTTCCTTTCCATGAGAACAAAGATTCATCAATGAACACTTTTCTTCTAGGAGTGTATATAGATTTAAATTTTGAAACTAATGCATCTAACACGGGTTTCAATTTATCTAGTCTTTGGGCATTACTATCAAGAGCAAAATGAAGGTAACGTAATATTCCTATAAATCGATCACGACTCATAACTGAATTAAAAAAAGGAGTACTGATAATTGGATTCTTAGAAAAATACATTTTAAGATTTGGTTTTCTGACAATGCTCGTCAAAATTACTAGTGCGAGAAACACACAAAATTCGTTTCCTATCACAGGTGTAAATACATTGTCACTGGTGAAAATACATTTCAGTTCCTGTCACAGGTGTAAATACATTTCCTGTCACAGTTGTAAATGCATTTAGGTGGAGTCTTCGATGTGGAAAGAGAGAGGAGATTTTTCTCCCATTTTTTCTTTGCAAACTCATTAGTTGCTTTTACGATAAATTTTACTAGTTCATCATAAAAAAATATGCTAAAAATATCAAGTTCCTTATCTAAATTAGACGGCATGATATTGTGATTTATTCCAGGTATGTTCAGAAACTCCAAAGAATTCAGATCTTTCAAATCACACGTCCAAACATCATTCGAAAAAACAGCAACTGAAGCTGGTGGCATTGCAATAATAGTAAGCTCAGAATCTGAAGAATCAATTGCAATTTCAGATTCATCATCCACAAATCTTCACTATACAGCGCTTTCATTACTGTCTGGTTCATTTACCATACGCGTATATTCTTCCACAGAAAGAAAACGTTTCAAACCAGCCATAATTTTATCCGAAATAACCTAATCATTTCATTGCCGCACATTCCTTTACCCTCCCCCTCCTCCCCCACCCACCCCCCAAAAATACGCTCTTATATTCCTCTAATTCAGCAACGAAATCAATAAAAGCTAAAATCAGAACGAGACCCGGAACTCAATTATAAAATTGTTTATGCTGTGAGAAGTGAGCTGTATGTTTACTTTACAGAACCATGTCCCCCCCAACCCCGCTCCAAATGGAGAAATAATTCATTGGATTCTCCTTGTGCCAAGGTCAAACATCTATAAAATACATTTAAGTTGCTTCCACGGGCATTTAACGCCATCTCGTAGACAAATAAATTCAAATGAAAACGCTCCACGTAGAAACACCAATACGTGCCACTCGGCGTTTAGGGTAAAGTTCTCTCTGACACCAGTGCGTGCCATACGTCCTTGAATGCAAGTTCGCAGCCGGCACACGGGCGTGCCAACCGTCGCGAAAGGGTTAAAGACATTGGTAAATGCATTAACAAAAAATAGATTAAAACTTGTTACCTATCTCTGTTCATACCAGGAATAGCATTATCTAACAAAAAGGCCATGACACTCATGCGATACATGTGACCAGCCACACTCTCGCATTCTGAAATACCTCGCTTCATCCACCCAGTCCTTTTCAAATGCTAAAATTGGAACAGAAGGCTTTTACAGACGCACATACATAAAAACATATTAAATATAGTTCATGCACTAGGAACAGCCAATTCAATTCTAGCATGTCATGTAATCAGTGCACGACTTACTCTGATTCAAATTACTTCTTCCTTTATTTCATTATTTACATGTAATAAAATGAGTTTTATCTCATAAAATAATTCATGAATTAAATATAGTTAAGCACAGTGTGCTTCTCGTTCACAAGCTTTTGCCCATTATATGCTATTTGGATCTCCAGACACTCCTAACTTTTAATAGTAAAATATGCCATTCATATGCCTGACCTCATTCTACAATGTCATTTATATGTTGTTTCTATCTGATTCTCATACAGGGCCAAGAACAATTTCATTAACTGTAAAAAGTTGAAGTTTTCTGAATTCCAAGTTCACTTCAAGGACTATGTGAATTGGGACGCTTATTTAGAAACTACCTACAAACTTGAAATTAATAAATGGATAGTCACATGAAATATAGAAAATGAAAGCAGGAGTGAAGATGAAACAAAAAAAGTTTCTCAACCAACAAGACACCAATATGTTGCTACATATGGCTTTATTAGAAATCAATCCATTACATAACTGGCGTCTCACAATCATACAAAGATAGAAATACAAAACTGAGAAAACTTTCCATGCAATACATACTGATGTGTAGGAAAAGTATTGGAATCATGTTAATTTCAACAGATCTATATGTTTTGGGACCTCTAAAACATAAAAAAACTATTTTTAGCATGAGGTCTGTATGTGTATATTCTGTGCAATGTATATATCCTGAAAAAATAATTCATTTTCAATATGATATACTTTAACACTAGAATAACAGAAGAAGTCATTTTGATCACATAACTACTTTGAGAAACAATTCTTCCAAAACAATGAATCCCAGCCTATTGAAATTTTATGCCTTTTCGTATTTTAATTATTACTTTAAGAAAATAAGAAAAGTCATAAAATTTCAATGGTCTGGGATTAGCCGTTTTGGAGGAATCGTTTCTCAAAGTCATTATGCGGTCAAAATGACCCCTTCCGTCTTTCTAGTGTTAAAGAAGATTGTGTACTTTTTTACTTTGGGATTTTTTCCGATTTACAACAAATTAAGCATGTACTAAGATAACTTAATAAAAGCTATTCAACAAGAGTTAGATTAGTGTAAAGCAAATACATCATGCTTAATCTTAGCATTTACAACTTTAATTTTCATCCATATAGACGTAAAAATGCAGGGGTGTCAGAGAAACAGCAATGTACACAAACCTTGTTTGTTTTTTTCCCCTATTCTAAACCAAATATCCAGATGCAACACGTTTGAAGTACTTAATTAAATGGTTCCTCGTGTAAGAAATTGAACATATTTAATGCCACCCCAAAATTTTCAAACTCAATCTAAGTTCACATGAAAATTTCTGAAAGAAATGTAGCTCAACCCATTCAGGCCTCTCAAGAAGCTGAAAAGATAAAAATTCACTTTCGTTTTCTTGTGTTATCATTACTTCTTTGTTTATGATTAGAGCTGTAATGTGATACCTTTGAACATTACGTAAAAATTGTAAACAAACATTAGCTAACATATACCTTGCTAATAGTACACATCATTACAAACATCTTGCTAATAATCTTGCTAATAATCTTGCTAATAAAATCTTGCTAATAACATCTTGCTAATAAAATCTTGCTAATAACATCTTGCTAATAATTTTTTTTTAAAGAATTTTCATAATTTTTTCTAGGCCGATCGTAAAATTGGTGCAAATCAAGCTGAAAATGCAGTTTTTGTTGGAAAACCGTAAAAAATCGGGATTCACAATCCCCTGAACGTTGTTCACTTAATACATTCCTTTTTGAAGGACTCACTTTATTCTCAGGATGTCAGGAGTGAATCACGGTGTTTTTCCAGCAAGCAAATCATGCAAATTGGGTGCTTGATGCATATGCAAGTAATTTGCATATCCAGGAGCATTTTCAGTTATGATTACATTCTGGAAAGATCCCATCCTCGGGTATAAATACTGGGTTCATCTTAAAGTTGTTTTGTCATGTCTTGTTCTTCACCTGTCTCCTTCTGTTCTAGTTCCTGTCTTATTGGTTCGACCTCGTTTTAGATTGTTATGTTTTTCATCTTATTTGCTGAAGGCATTTAATTCTCGAATGGTGAAGTGCAGTATCGGATCAGTTTAAAATAATGTAAAGTCGTGTGCTATTAGTGAAGTTCAGTTAAGAACTTATTTATTTTGATCCGAACCAACAAAGTTTTGCTTGTGCGATGCAATGATTAATTCTTCAAAATCTCTACTCAATATATGTCTGCCAAGTGTGCTACCGGACGAAGTGGCTTAAAGAAAGTACATGCCAGGTTTAGGTAAAGTAGTTATTTTTACCTAATGTCTGTCCCCCTGGGGACCAGTGAATTTAAGAATTTGTTTATAGTTAGAATAAAATTGCGAAAAAGTGTTTATTGTCTCGGATTTTTGAAGTATTTAAGTTTTTGTTGCACTTTTTAAGTCTGGTCCCAAGAGTCGGTGTTTTGACGTAGAAAAGGGCTCCCCCAAACTTAATTTTGGGGTTGAGATCCGATTCTAATAAGACTAACCTGTGAAGCGAAAGATCTGCTTATTTGAGTGAAATTGAAGTTTGATACAGATATCACAAGTGGTGATGTCTGATAGTAGTGATGAAGAGAGAGCAGCTTCTCTAACTGCTATCCTTCAGAATGAACTTAAACCTGAAGAATGGAGTAGTTTCCAAAATATTATGGAAATTTTTAACTCTAAAAGAAACAAGCTGAATAAAGATGATTCAGCTATTGTGTTTAATGAAGTTAATTGCTTATTTATGCATTATATGACTATTACTAAACAGATGGATAAGGCTTTAAAACAGAACCAAGAAATTCTGAAAGTCATTGAGGATTCAAGTAAAACTAGTTATGCTTCAGTAGCTAGGATTCCTAGAAGAGAAGGAGTATCTGTAAAAGATGACAGCAAGATCATACTTTACTGATCTATCCAGTTGATAAAACAGTAACCTCTGAAAGTGTACAGAAGGATATTGTAAAGCATATTAACCCTAAGAATATGAAGGTTAAAATTAAATCAGTCAGAAACATTAAAAATGGAGGGGTTAAAATTACTTTCGAGTGAGAAGATGATTTGGAATTATTTGGAGAGGCTATAAATGTGTTTCCCAAGTTGAGAGACGAGACACGATAAATATAGTTAAACACAAGAAAATAAATTCAAGAGTGATTTTGTATAATGTTGATACATTTTTAAGTGATGTAGAACTACTGGAAACATTAAAAGTACAAAATGAGGATGTGCTTGATGGAGAAATTAAACTTCTTTTCTCCATTAAAAGTAAAAGGAAAAATTCAACATTGAGTATTGAATATTGAACCCAATATTTTCAAGGAGTTGATGAAAAGAGATAGAATGTATTTGCAATGGTCTATTCTAAATGTAAAAGAGTACTTGAAAGAAACAAGATGTTTCAATTGTAATAGGTTTGGACACATTAGAAAGTTGGTGTATGATTTAGATTGCCTAAGCGGCTATTTCAATTTATGGAGATTTTTCTCCACTTATTTTGCATGTATATAAAGATATTGTGGTGGTCATGATTCTTGTAAATAATATAAAATATATTGTGATTAGTGTATATTATTCCCCTAGTGAAAGTACTGATGTAAATTTGAATTTGTTGCATGAAATAATTTGTAAATATGTTAATTATAATATTGTTATAATGGGGGACTTTAATGCTAAGTCTATCTTGTGTATCCAAGTTATCACAAATTCCCGTGGGAACTTGGTTATGAATTTTATTATTACAAATGAATTTATCATTATGAATGATCCTTTTAGCTCATCTACCTTTAATTGTGTAAGAGGTGGGAGTTGGATTGATTTGATGTTAATAAGGGTGCAAAACGTTGATCTATTTGTGAATTGGAAAGTGATTGATGAAATTACTCTTAGTGATCATAATTATATAACAATGGACAGATATCATGATTCTTAAAAAGTTTCAGTATAGAAATTTGAATTGGTTAAAATTACATGGAGAATTAGATGGAATTTTCCTACAAGATTATGAACATTTAAATACCAAAAATGACTTAAATAGTTTCATTAAGACTGTTATGATTAAAATAGTTGATGCTTTTAAAAAATGCAGATTACATAAAAATGGACCCTAAGATGTCAGAATATGCCATGGTGGTCTCTGGACATTCAAGTCCAAAGATCAAAGGCAAGAGCATTAAGGTGCAAGTACCAAATGGCTCAAGAGGTTATAACCCGAAATTAGTTAAAAATGATATATGAAAGAGAACTGGCTATTCTTAGAAGAATGATTGTGAAAGCAGTTAATTTTCTGAAAAATATAATGGAAAAAGAAAGATTCAATATTGAATATAAAAATATAATTAATCCAAGAAGTGGATTGATTAAATCAAATGGAGAAAAGTTCAGAAGAAACTATCCTGAAGTATAATTTTCCTAATAAAGATTATACAGAAAATATGTTTATAAGGAGGAAGAAGAGAAAATAACTGAGGACGAAGTGGAGCATGTTGTTCAAGAGATGAAAAGTGGGAAGGCTCCAGGGAACATCATTTGGAGATTTGTTTAATATGGATAAGCGTTGGTTTACTGGAATTTTTAATAAATGTTTGAAAATGAGAATATTTTCCAAATGTTGGAAGAAAGTATTAGTAATCCTTTTAGAGAGATAAGGAATAAGCTGAAGCATACAGACCAATATGCTTATTATCTATATGGGGTAAAATCTTTGATAAAATATTGATAAACAGATTAATTTACCAATTGGATAGAAGCGAGTTTTTGCATAAAAACCAAATTGACTTTAGAAAAAAATGAAGCACAAATGATGCTTTAATCCTTTGAGTCCCAAGACCCTTTTACCGCTAGTACCTCAGAATCCCAAAGACGGCCGAGCAGTGGATGGTCATTTCCGACCCTCCTGGAAGATAATGACACTCGAGTAAATACATGCCTCGCCTCTTTTATGCAAATGCCCTCCAAGAAGAGGGGAGGATTAAAAGGTTTCACACAAGGGATGCTTGCTTTCAATGACTCTTTTGAGTGACATATTTAAAAAAAAACACTTGTTTAGCGAATGATTAGATAATATTTTACTTCGTATGTCAGACAATATATTTTACTTAGTAAGTTGGATTAAAATAAACCAACTTCTGAATAAATAACTTGGCATCACACGTTTGACATTATAATAGCAAAAATTAAGCACACATCCACAACAGAAGGTCTTTATTTTACTTCCAATAAGATGTACAAAAATTTTTTAAAAAAGGGCCAGAGTGCTTTCGAGCATAAGTACACTCTTCATCAGTGGCTACATGGAAATAAAATGTGAATCGTTCATATATAAACCAGATATAGCGACAAAATTTGCATAAATACAATTTACAAAAGAATCTACGTTTAGGCAAGGATAAACTGAAAACTATAAAAAATTTTTTTAGAGTTTCAAAAATTCCAACAACAAAAGAACAGCATAGTAAAATACAATTTAATTACAGAAATCGAAAAAGGGGGGGGGGGGCAACCAAGCATAATTTCAAAGATGAAGACGTCAAAGATAACTTTGCAGAGACTTGAATTGCATGGAGTCGAGAATGAGTCACCAAGCGTAACTCAAATTCATAACAGGGTCAAAATTACAAACGGACTCGCGGTAGATATAAATAAAAAGGGATTCAAAAAGGAGAATATCACGAGGGTTATTACAACGCATCAAAAGGAAAGTCTTTTCAAAAATAGGCTGAAAATTATCTTTACCAACAAATTGATCAAGAGCCGTAGAAAGTTTACTATCCCTGACATCCCGAGTATGTTCTGCTAAACGGATGCCAACAGTGCGTTTAGTACTTCCAATATAAAATTTAAAATTACCATCGGTGGACAACAGGGGAACAACATACACCCGAGCAAAGCTTTTAAAGTCATCCTTATCACCATGTTTATCAGACCGAATATGGTTAAATAAAGAAGAAATATTAGAATGTGCAGGTCTGAAACCAAACTCAGAACAAAAATGGATAAAGGGGCAGAAAATCTGAGGATTGTATGGAAAACTAGACCTATAAGTCAAATGATCTTTTAAGGCAATAAGTTTAGTATCAAAATGCGTATATTTACGATGAACTTGGAAGAAAATATTATAAATAAACTCAAAGGAGTAGGCAGCCTCACGACCAAGGCTAAAAATAAAATCAATTTCATCACTTAAAGCAGAGATAGATGAACAAACATTAAAAGCGTGATTAAAATAAGCATAAAAAGAAGCTTTTTTAGAGGAAAGAGGATGGTAAGAATTAGCAGGTATACAAGAATTAGTAAAAGAAGGTTTACGGAAAACTGAGGTTTGAAAACCAAAAGCAGAACGAGTGACCAGTACTTCAAGAAAAGGCAAAGAACCATTAGTTTCATGTTCGACAGTAAAATTGATAGAAGGGTAAAAATCGTTAACTTTAGACAAAAGAAAAGAAAGATCTTCTAAATCACTATCCCAAACAATAAACACATCATCTACAAAACGGCACCAAAGAGAGGGGGAGTTGGATAAAAAAGGCAAAATCTCATTCTCAAGTTGCTGCAAAACCGCCTCGGCTAAAATACCAGATAAAGGGCTACTCATAGGGGCACCACAGGTTTGTAAATAAATAGCATCATGGAAACCAAAATAATTTGTCTCCGCAACAATATTCAAAGCAGAAGTGATTGCGTCGATAGTAGGAGTTTTAAAATTATGATTAAAAAATCGCTTAATAAACCTTTACCCTTTCCGTTTGTAAATTGTACCAACATTGATATTTCCTCAATTCAGCGTACTGCTCTTCAGAGAGTTCCTAAGTTTTCTTATCCCAGTAATAATTCTAATTTCATTAATTTAATTCCCCCTGTGGAAAGTGCTCTTCTTAACGTGGCTCAGGGCCATAGAGATCGTGGCTGTTTTGTCATGTATCGGTCTATTCTTGCATTTCAAAATGAGAATAAGCTTAAAAATAAAAATAAACATTCTGGTTCTAATATTACTTTGAATACTGAACTCGCGGAAATTAAAAAACTTAGATCTAATCCGGAACTTGTCATTTTATGTGCTGACAAGACTAAGCAACTTGTTCTTACCAATAAAATTGATTATGTAAATTCAATGCGGAAGTGTATTGACGAGATGGAATGCATTTAGGTTAAAAAATTCCTGATCAATAAGATTAATGCTAGAATCGCAAAACTTAAAAAATGTAATGATCTTCCCCCAATGTTACATCTGCTATTTTCCGTACTTCTCATCAACTCCCTAAGATCTTTGGTCAAATTAAACTTCATAAACCTAATCATCCTATGCGTCCTATTGTTTCTAAATATTGCGGACCTACTTATTTTTTAGAAAAATCCCTTGCCTTCTTCTTAAAACCTTTTTTTAATAACCATAAATTTTCTATCAGTTCAACTGAAAATTTCATTAATATTTTATACAAAACTAAATTTAAATCTAATAGTGCCTTGCATAGTTTTGATGTTGTTTCTTTATTTCCTAGTATACCCGTTGACATTGCTATTAAAATTATTATCAAAAAACTACATAATCATAATTTTAAAACTCCTACTATCGACGCAATCACTTCTGCTTTGAATATTATTGCGGAGACAAATTATTTTGGTTTCCATGATGCTATTTATTTACAAACCTGTGGTGCCCCTATGGGTAGCCCTTTATCTGGTATTTTAGCTGAGGTGGTTTTGCAGGAACTCGAGAATGAGATTTTGCCTTTTTTATCCAACCCCCCCCCCCTCTCTTTGGTGCGGTTTTGTGGATGATGTGTTCATTGTTTGGGATAGTGATTTAGAAGATCTTTCTTTTCTTTTGTCTAAAGTTAATGATTTTTACCCTTCTATCAATTTTACTGTTCTATCAATTTTACTAATTCTTGCATAGCTGCTAATTTTTACCATCCTCTTTCCTCTAAAAAAGCTTTTTATGCTTATTTTAATCGCGCTTTTAATGTTTGTTCATCTATCTCTGCCTTAAGTGATGAAATTAAATTTATTTTTGGCCTTGGCCGTGAGGCTGCTTACTCCTTTGAGTTTATTTATAAGGTTTTCTTCCAAGTTCATCGTAAATATACACTTTTTGATACTAAACTTATTGCCTTAAAAGATCGTTTGACTTATAGATCTAGTTTTCCATACAATTCTCAGATTTTCCGCCCCTTTATCCATTTTTGTTTTGAGTTTGGTTTCAGATCTGCACATTCTAATATTTCTTCTTTATTTAACCATATTCGGTCTGATAAACTTGGTGATAAGGATGACTTTAAAAGCTTTGCTGGGGTGTATGTTGTTCCCCTGTTGTCCACCGATGGTAATTTTAAATTTTATATTGGAAGTACTAAACGCACTGTTGGCATCCGTTTAGCAGAACATGCTCGGGATGTCAAGGATAGAAAACTTTCTACGGCTCTTGCTCAATTTGTTGTTAAAGATAATTTTCAGCCTCTTTTTGAAAAGACTTTCCTTTTGATGCGTTGTAATAACCCTCGTGATATTCTCCTTTTTGAATCCCTTTTTATTTATATCTACCGCGAGTCCGTTTGTAATTTTGACCCTGTTATTAATTTAAGTTATGCTTGGCGACTCATTCTCGTCTCCATGCAATTCAAGTCTCTGCAAAGTTATCTTTGACATTTTCATCTTTGGGTTTATGCTTGGTTGCCACTCCCCCCCCCCCTTTTTTTCGATTTCTGTAATTGTTCTGTAATAAAATTTCGATTTCTGTAATTCTATATCTGATCTATATATGAACGATTCACATTTTATTTCCATGTAGCCACTGATGAAGAGCATACTTATGCTCGAAAGCACTCTGGCTCTTTTTTAAAAAATTCTTGTACGTCTTATAGGAAGTAAAATAACAACTTCTGAAGTCGTGTAGCGGGAAATATATATGTATATATATATATATATATATATATATATATGTATTAAATGTTTGTTTGGATTTTTGCACCTTTTGTTAACTAAAAATTATATTTTAAGTATATTATAGTAATTTTGAACTTATTTTGTTAGCTAAGTTTTTGGAAATGGGCATGGGGTCTCCTGATTTAATGGGATTACGAGGTTAAATATTGTTTAGATAATGTGTGCTAATGAGCCAATGTAATTACTCTCGTTATGTGAAGGGTTATGACTCACTTAACCACCCATTGCTACAATACTATTAATTTTAGAGAAGTATACTTAAACCTTATTTGTAATTTTAATCAAAAATACTTTCTACATTTTTACTTCATATTATAATATTACAAATATATTGTTTTCTTGATTTTTTACATAAAAGTACGTGTTAAAACCTTTTGCGCATGTTTCCGATACTTTTGTTCCACTCTCAAACTCTCCCTTCCTATGCATGTGATGTGGGCAAAATAGCTCAAGGAAGAATACACGTATCGCTATGAAAAATTTTGTATTCATACATTATGCAAAAAAAAAAAAAAAAAAAAAAAAAAAAAACTAGAAATAAATATAATAACTTGCATGATTAGAACAAGAATGTTTTGGAATTTAAGCGTTTTAAGGTGTTATTACTCACACAGAGTGGTATAAAATTGAAAACTGTCTGCAAACACAAGTATTTGCCTAAAATTTTTTTGCAAAAATCTGCCAAGTCATATATGGTATATGCGCACATATCTCACACAAAAATATTGATTTTCTAATTATCTAATTTATTCAGGCAATATTTTCTGGGTACCAGTAAATGGAAAAAAAAAGGGGAAAAACATGATTTACCAGAGTTAGATATATAATATAGTTTTTTGAAAATGAAAGTAACAGTGCATATTTACTGCTCATAAAAAATAAATAAAAAAATAATTTAATAATTCTCTAAAATTTCTTCAATTCAAAAAACTTTCTACGAACAGCATTCGCACATTCATCTATATTTTCTGACTGCTCGCACACACATAAAAAATATGAATGTGTAATCCTTTGGGAATGCTCTATAGATGGGTTCACTATGAACTTAGCCATTGCAGCCTCGGGTAACCAGACCTAAATGTTGAAGAAATTTAAGATGATTATGTTTTTTTTATTATTATTGTAGTTTATCATTGTATAAGTTTTTTTTATTATCATTGTAGATATTAGTTATTTTATGCTGATGGGCACCTGATAACCACAAAACTGGTTAATGGATGCTTCTATGTAAAAATACGGTTATTAAGATCATTCATAACCAGAATATTTATACTATATTCTTTGATGTCGGTATGTTGTGATTGTATATTGATGTTTACTTATAATATGGAACCCCACTGAATGATGTCTGTGCCTTGTTGTGTGTTGGGCTTACATGTTCCAGTGATCCTAACAGCTATGCTGGTGGTAGTTTTTGCTACGGGTAGGGTCTCCCATGCCGGACAGGTCAAAGGTGAGGTTCCTGATGAAACAAGTCATCCTGGTTCTCCAGGTTGGGGGTTGGGAGTGAGGCAAATTGCCCCACCCTGTAAAATCTTCAGGGGTTCACTTCTAATATTCAGTTCAAATCTTCAGTGGATACGGGTGTTGCAATCCCGAGGTACCTGTGCTATCTTTTCTTCTCAGCTGCAGGTGTTATCAATGCTGAACCCTTAGTAAACATCACTTCTGCTCTATGGGCTCTAGTACCACCCTTTGGAGCTGTTAAAGAGAAGGTTGGAGGCACCAAACGACTTAGGTCGGATGGTACCACACCATCTCCAAGAAGCCTGGTCATGGAAAAGAGCCCAAGGACAGACATTCAACCTGGATCATTTGCTCATGCAGTCCAGGTTATTAAGATGGCTGTTACAAAGTATTCCTTCCCTTCTGGAAAGCTGAGCAAGGAAGAAATTGATCACATTCAGATGGTGATTCTCAATAAAATAGATGAGATCCTCACTGGTGAGCAACTTCCTAAGATCCATGGTTTCGGCTTAAATGTGGGAGCCTTGGTTTCTCAGTGCGATGATGCTACAACTGTGGAATGGGTGAAGAAAATCTTCCACAATAACAGATAGGCTTTAGGCGAGGCACTCAAAGTCATGAGTGCCAATGATCTATCTAAACCAGTCAAGGTGGTCTTCAAGACCAAGGCTGTTTACACCAAAGAGATGAGCAGAAAAAATGCAGCTGAAGGAACATCACTGCCCACTAAGTTATTGAAAAATCAAAACATTATGTCCATGTCCACCTCAAGAAGCCTTCTGAACTCCCAAGTTTGTTCCTCAGTTTTGAATGAATAAAACCAAAATTGGAGAATATTCTCTCTATTGATGCTGAACTGCATAGGCTAGAATGTAAGAGCACTATAAGCTGTATAAAATTTGGTTGAATAGATGTTCTCTTAAGGCCTTTCCACCATACAGATGCTGTGACATCCTGAATCAGGAAGAAACTTCCAGGGTATGGTGTAGATTCAGCTTCAAAAGCAATTAAAAATGGCAGAAAAGTTGGCTGCACTTCAAATAACCATGTACGAGCTGCTTTCCTTTACTCGTCATTGAGAAGTTCACCTTTATATACTGGATGTGTCATGTAAGCCAAATAATGAAAGGGTTGTAGATAAGCTTTCATGCGCTGGACAACTGCATTATGATGTGGAGCCAAATTTGAATTTTGGGCTAGGGAAAGCCATGCCCAACAAGAATCAGTCAATGTAGTATTATTTCCTTGTATGATGTCCAGAAAGTCAGCAAGTGGCTTTAATTGCATTTGAAGTTCTTTAACCTGTTGGTACAAGCTGTAGTTATTTACAAGGTTTGTGATTCTTATATTATGTTCCAGAGTGTGTCATTTGGAAGTTGAGGCTTCACAGTACCATGCACTTCATGTAGGCAGGCAGCTGGAAGGTGATGATTACGAAATAATTTCTGCATTTCTACTACATGTCTCATAATACCTGATGGTGTAATTTCCTGCCCAAGTAGATTCATCCAGTGGGCACAGCAGTCATTATATTATACAAGAGATCACATTCACTTCTTTTAGCATCTGGTGCATTTTTTACTCATTATCACTTACAACACTTGTAACAGTGCAAACAAATTTATCCCTAACTAGTTTTATTGACCCCTTTACTTTCTCTTTACAAAACTCTGCTGTTTTTGCTTGTCTTGCACAATCACTGGCTTAAAAAAAAACACTTTTCCATCTACATGCAAGCAAGAAGCAATTACTGCTTCATTGTGAATGTTACTCCATCCATCCTCAATTAGAGTGCACTCTTTTCCTCGAAGTTCCAACTTCATTTCACTTCCCAAAGCTTCAGTAATTGTATCCAGAAAGCTGCCAGACAATGCTTTATGAGAAGGGGGTTTATATCCAGGATGCAAAAGCTGTATTAATTTAACAAATTCATCCTGTTCAACAACATTAAAAGGTATATTGCAGATGTAAAAAAATTGAGCAACTTGTAAGTCTAATTGTTTTTAACACTTTACAACAAAGTTGAAAAGTGTTTATGACTTTGTTCATTCTGTCTGTCTGTCTGTCCGTTAGCACGATAACTGCCGTAAAAGTGACTTAATCAAAATGAAATTTTAGTATTTTGTTCAGACGGTCTGTAGGACCTATGGGAATATAAATGAAGAAGATCACCCAATTAGTTTTGGATTGAACCCGGGTTGAAAAAATTAAATACATTGAGCCCTATGGGACCTAATTTTTCAAACATTTTTTAAGCGGATTTAAAATTCACAAATGGCTTCAAAAATTTTAGGCAATATTCAAATTGTTCCATAAAATATATAAAAAAAAAATCAGCGAAACATATTCAGTAGTTCTTTAAATAAAAATTAAAATAATAATTACACCTCTTATATGAAATGATCACGTGACCATGATATGAAACGATCACATGACCCACTTCAAAATGATATATGGCATCCATCTTGTTTCAAAATCGTGATTTTTTTTAAGTTCTTCTTAATTCATATTGAGTGTTGTATCGGTCCTAAAACTAATTTATTTTTGCTTAAATCCTGTGCATCTACATACTTAAAACAATGCAAATACAATATATTTGAGTTTAAATGATTATCTAAATTTGATTATTTCTAAAACGAAGCCTATTTTTCACGTATGTAAAATGTAAACAGCAAAATATGTAGAATGAGTTGTATTAGAATTGCTGTATTTCTTTAAAACAAAATAATTTAGTCCATGGAGTCTGCATGGCTGATATGAGTGAAATATTAATTGATTTTATGAAGAGAAGGACAATTTTTTTTGATGAAGTTTTAAGCATAGAGTTTTATTACTTGTAGCTCCATGGTCTTAATTTTTAAATAAAAGAAATTATTATAGTATTGTGATGAATGAAATGAATGGGAGAAAGTTATGAATGAAATCCTGTTTTCATAGAGAGATTCAGGCGTGTTATTTTTTCTAAGACGTCATTTGAATTAATTTCAGTTGTTTTCGATGAAGTTTTCAAATATAATAAATTATCCTAGTATTACGATAGTTTTAAAAATATTACCGTGGAATGTATCACATTTTAGAGATATTTAAACCAGGCAATTTATATTTCAATGCTGTCATTTGAATGAAGTTCATTTTTTTCAATGAAGGTTTAAGTTTTCAAATATAATAAATTAATGTAGTATTGTGATAAGTTTTAAAATATTACCGAGGAATGTATTGCATTTTCGACTTTTTTAAATAAAATTGCATTGAAATTGGAAAGTGTTTCATAATCAATGCTTTAAGCATGATTGATCTTTCTTGTTTAACTGCTGGTGCTGTTTTTATTACATAATGATCTATGTCATTTTGTTGCATACGAGCTCTCTTAATACCTGTAGACTTAGAAACAGATCCATTTTCTTGGAATAGTGTCTGACGTTCTCCATTTCCATCCACAGAAACATTTCTTTCTAGGCTCTTCAGTGGCAGTGTCCATGTGCACTATGATCTGTACTTCACTTACACAGTCTTTTTTTCCTCTCACAATACTTTTGCATTTTATTAAATACACTTTCATCCTATCAACTCTATTGAATATAATGTGTTAACACTTTTTGCATTTCCCATAAGTTTTATTTCCTTCTTGCACACAGAAAAATTCATTCCATATAGCATCCCGTGGTCTTCCTTTATTCATGTTTTAAAGAATCAGCTGAAGAAAATTCCCTTACTGGAGTAACTCTGGTAGTAACTACAAGATATGGGACTCAAGCTCAATGTGTAATTAAGTAACCAAACATGGCTGTAAAAATTCACCCAATGGCTTTCTAACTAATTTTTAGAAAAAACACAGATCAAGACCATACTAGCCCCGTTCTCATGCATATTTTAAAGCCAGTATTATGGCAACCTTTTGCCCATGTCACCGTTCCCATGTCCAAGCTGGCAAAATACTGGTTTGAAAGAGGGTTGAAAGGAGGTAGAATTTTGTGTGTGTGTGTTCCTTCTTATTTGAAGGAACGAAGGGGGTAGATTGGGGATTTATCCACAATTCCATGTGCATAGCTGCGATTTTTTGAGAAACATGGCGGATACTGAGATACCTCGTGGACCTTGTATAAATTCTATCTGCAGATTGTGAAATTGTATGACTTTATAGTATTTTATATAGATTATTTTGCATTCATTACACAGATTGATCCTTATTATACCTCAGAATTTAATGTACGGAGAATCCTACTGAAAAAGATTGATGCGGGTATGTACATTTTGTTTATTTGAGCTAACTGTTATCTTATGAATTAGAAATATTTGTTCCTCGATATCAGGATAATTTTTGTAGAAATTTTTGTTTCTGAATTACAAAACGATTGAGTATCAGTTAAAAGTGATGTAAGCCAGCTGATTTTCCTTTGAAGCAGCAACTTTAAAAAAATCTGATGTGGGCAGCACATGACTTTCCTTATATAATGCAATGAATTTGCTACTTTTACAGATAAACAAAATGTTATTCTTATAGTAGATACTTATATTCCTTCCAAGATATTGAATTTTCTTCAATTAGTCGTCATTTTCATTGATTTAGCGTCATTTTTATCCATTTGGCGAGATTTTTGTTCATTTGGCAACATTTAAAAATGTCACCAAGTTGATGACATTCCGATAAATTCGTCGCCAAAATCTCGCCAAGTATTATGGAAGTTATAATGTCTATTTGCGCAACTTTATTAAAGGTTTCGATTTTTTGATTATTTTTTCAAAATTTCACTCGAAAATTTAGGGCGGTTCTGAACATTCGATTGTCTTGTAAAACAATAGGCTTCCAGTATTCATGGATTGTGATTTTTGTACCAAATTTCATTTGAATCGCTCCATTCGTTTGTGAGATTTCGTCTCCACAGACTCACTGACACACATATATATACACACACACACCCCTTAAAAATGCTTGATTCGTGATCAGGGTTGCGTGAAACGTGCTCTCCCGTAACCTCGAATTCGAATTTTCGACCCCGTCACAATACTTTCCTTATATATTATGTATATAAGGGAAGTAATATAATGTTCTGTTTCTTAAGCAAATTTTCTGGATTTATCAAAGTAGTTTTTAATAAATGATAAAAATATTTTCTTAAATTTATATAATATACATTCTCCTTATATAAAACTATCTTAATACTTTTTTATTTTATATTGTTAAAAAGGAGTATAATGTGTTTATATTTAAATGAATATATGTTATTTTTTATGCATTATACTTCAAGTTTGATGATTTTAGTTTTCTATTCTAAGCTTTTTACATATCAAAACAAAATGTCCCATAACTTGAGATGATGTGACTATAATGTCAATATTATAATTATAGTAAAGAATTGCGTTTTATGATTATGTATATTAATTTGCTAAAGTAAAATGCTTAAGGCATTTAAAATTAACTTTATATACATTTTGCAATAAATTAAATTGTGTAAATTAGCTTACAAAATGCTAATATCTTCCTCCTCCATAAAAAGAAAGAAAACTCAGAGATTGCTAGTATCAGAAATATAAATTATTTTTATTTTAGATACTGCATATGAAGTCGATTTTATTTTATTAATTTTATTTTTTGGATTACTTAGAGGACCACCTATTTTACACATCAATGAAACATGTCAATCATAAGTATTTTTTATGCTGCTATATTAAAAACATTATTTTTAACTGCAGTATTAATGGTATGTGAGATTTTTGTATCTGGACCATGCAATAGTGTTTTTAATAAAAAAAATGAGTTACACCAATTTTATAATAGTTAAAATGTATTCCGTATAAATATGCATTTTCTTTCTCTATGCCAACATCCTATATTCATTTGTCTTGAATAAAGTATCTTAAAATGGTGTTACACTTTTTCAACTAATTCAAGTTTATACATCATAATTTAACTTGAAAACGATGATTAAATGAGAAAAACTTTCTTTTTTGACTTTTTAAGAATGAATTCTTTAAACAGTTTCATGGAATAAAACTTTTATATATATAATATATATATATATATCAAAATAAGCATATATTTATAGTTTTAAAAATACATTAAATTTAATTTTGGCATATTTTTAATTTGATGTAGTTTATAAAGATTGAAGTTTAAAATATACATAAAGATATTTCAAAAACAATAATAAAATAGTTATTTTGTTTCTCATTTCCATACATTTGTCATTAAATAGATAAAATAATAATATGGAATAATGAATTAAAAATAATAAGTTTTTTAAAAAAGCAATTAAAAATAGATATATTGTTTACCAAAAATAAATGTCAAAAGTATTTAAGAAAAATTGGTCCTACCCATTTAAGCGGGAGTAACGGGGGTTGCACATGTGAATGGGTCTAGAATGACAGTGAAAGTGATTGGACATCTCACTGATCACAAGCCCACCCCCCCAAGCAGGTCAAGATTGGATTTCGAAGAAAAACTGGTTTTTATCCCTCCTTCACCTGCAAGGTCACATTCCACAAAAGGGGCCAGAAAGGGAGGCTGTTTCAAGAAATTGACATGCTCAGGAAGGGAGGAATGACACAGAAATCAAATTTTACTCTTCTTTTTTCCACTTACAACAGGCCTGGATAACTAAACTAAAACTGATATATTAATATATAAATATGATATACTAACATGTACTGGTAATCTGATTATAATAAATGTAAATATTGATTATAACTCCTTCGCCTGAAGTTATTGATTATAAAACAATATTTATACAAATTATAATCTGTATACTTAGTACCAGGGAAGTTTATATTATAATCATATTATTTATAACTGTTTATGTAAAGAAATGTTGAGAAACATCAAAAATATCTAGGCACAAGGTTGTGATCCCATTGGTGGTCACTTTAGTCTAACTCAAGCTACAAAATCCAAAACCTGTCTAAATCATTGAGTACTTACAACATTATAATCAATATTTATATATAGATAACAATTTCTTATTTCTAATATAAACTGAATATTTATATTGTAATCAATTATAAAGTTTTACATATAAATTAATACTGACATACAAACTTAAGTTTATCTAAAAGAAGCAGTTAATAGTTTAATTATTTTTGGCTATTTTTCATAGCTGTGATATACACAATATGTATGATGTATATGTATATATATATATATATATATATATATATATATATATATATATATATATATATATACTTTAGCTTTTTTCTGAAGCAGTATCGAAATTCGCAATACAAAAAACAGAAACTGCGATGAAATCACAATTTTTGTGTGGTATATATTTATGCAGTTTGCTACACAAAAAATAATTTTATTGCAATTGGTTTTGCAAATGAAAAATAATAAAAATAAAGCTGATATATATATAATATAAATATTAATTACAATGTAAGTATTCCATGATTTGGAAATAGTTTTGTAACTTTATTTAGACTAAAATGCCAGCAATGACTGTGATCAGAACTTGTGCAGATGTTTTCGACAGTTATCGACACTTTCTGACAGTTTTTGACACTTTCTGACAGTTTACAAAGGGTTTTGTCATGTCTGTTGGAAAGTAGGTTTTGTTAACATCGCGATTCTCGTTTCATGTGAACATGATTTCATTTTCTTTAATGGTTTTTCCATTCTTGTGAATGAATCGTGATGTGAACAAACAGGCCTATCATGCAAATAACCTTCTCACTGCGCAAGCATTTTGATTTGCATATCCAGAGGGCGTTGCCGGCAACAGTTGTGTTCCGGAATGCACCCATCACTGGCTATATATACTAGACACATTTTTAGTTCCGTGGACATAGATCAACCTAGACTGTCGAGGTCTCGAGAGACCTGTTAAAATTTATGTTAAAGTTTATTCGACTGTTTGTTTGAATGTATCGATCGGTTGATCGTGGTAATATGATCTTGTGTTATAATCGTTCTCTGTTTGAGAGGATATGTTTTTTGAACTCTGAAAAACGCGAATGTGATAGTTAGTATTCGCCGTAGCGTGTGATCAGTAGATGATGGCTTTTGAAATGCATGAAGTTTTGGTAAGGTAAAATGTTTTTTTTTACTTACCTGTGTTTTTCTACATCTTGCTGTTTTAAAAATGTGTCTAGTCATGAACTATTTGAAAAATCTTTTCCCTGAGCTTGAGAGCTCAATGTGTAAATATTGTGACTTTACTATCTAGTTACTGAAGATTGAGTGACTAGAGTATTATGTAATGGATTTATATCACAATAAAGTGATTTGCCTTAAAAATTTGAATTGCTTTCTTCCAATGGACATTTAGTCACCTCTGCATATTAAATGCAGCCAGTTTGTTCCACTGACAACTACCATTTGTAGTCACTTTAAATTCTTCTGCTGCAAAGTTTTTCATTTGACTTAAATTCAAATGCTTCTAAATTTTGCCAACAGGGTTATGGGCCTTGTTATACCCATTCCAAACTGTGATAAGTGACTGTGTTCAGGAAAACTGCTGTGAATCCAATAGACGGGGGCTGCGAGCGGCTCCATTTACATGACGCAAAAGAGAAACAATGTGGATTGTTGTAGTTCAGTTCAATTCAACTAGACTATCTTGCCATGGAGGCAAATAAAATAACTGCATTATCACGAGATAACTATGTCACGTGGCGAAACAAGATTTCATTCGTTCTCAAAGGAGAGGGCTGCTTCGGATACGTAGACCAAACAATGTTACCGGTAGATGAAAAGATGTCACAGCATGATTACGAGGAGCATGTGCGCAGACTTGACCACACATTAACTATCCTGTTCCAGAATGTGCCTGACTACAGAGAGCTGATTGATATAACTGACGATCTGGCGGACGCTTGGAGATAAGCTGAAAGCACACTTCAAGGCACCGACTGGCGCCAACCTGATGCGCTTACTGGATGAGTTCTTCAACTTGCGTCCGGAGTCAGTTGAACCGGTGGACATCTTCTGTACAAGACTAAAAGCGGTTGCCAAGCTGAAAGATGTTAATCACCCAGTGGAAAATGTCTATGTGGCATTCCAGACCATTAGATACCTCTCAGATGACTTTCAAACTATAATACAGCAGATATATCGCTGGAGTGATAAAGACTTTAAACTGGATAAAATACAACGAGAACTATCAGATGAAGATGGCTGGATCCGGCAACTTCGTAGTGACTGAAACCATGTAAGTTTGAATTTTTCTGTATTTTTATCTCAATGCAAATATAATGCAAATGCAAAGTATAAAAATAACAATGTAAGCAAAACTGGAAAACCAGTTAAGAAGGTCATTGGACCGTGTTATTTTTGTAAAAAGCAAGGTCACTTAAAAATAAACTGCCCAAAACTTAAGATTAGTTTAAATAATATAATTGAAGTGCACTCTTCTGTTAAAGTAGAAGCGAATGCTGTACAAGATCCTAGCAGGGTGATTGACTCAGCTGGGTAATTGACACCGCTGCTACGTGGAACTTTTGCAACAACATTAAAATGTTCTCAAAATTTAAAGAATACAAAGGTACTTCTATGTCGCTAGCAATGGGTGATATCGAGAGCCCAGTTGAGGCTATCGGTACGGTCAACATGTATGTTCAGTTTAAGAACAAGAAAAGTGATTTTGTACTATCGAATGTTATGTTTTCACCTAAGTTGAGGTGAAACCTGTTAGCTGCATCTGTTTTAGAGGAACAGGGGTATACTTTTAAAGGGGATAATGGGGTATTGTGGTTTAATACTCCTGAGGGGGGGGGGATTTTTCTATGCTAAAAGAAAAGACAGTCTGTATTTTCTGAAACCACAATAAGTAACTGAGAGTTTAAACAATAATGTCGAAGACCATAAAATAGAAAGAAAGGATCAAGATAGGGATAAAAATTCTAGGAAAGATAAAAAAAACCCTAAATAAGGAAACTACTAGTCTAAGCAAAATGAAGATTTTACCTAGAGTAAATAAAATTAAAGACAAAACTGATAGAAAGTCAATGTCAAAAAGGGAAGCTGGTGTTGCAATTACACCAAGTAGTTCAGTAGTAGAAGTTTTAAATAAAACTGAACTGTGGCATAAGAGATATTGCCATATTAACTCTGATTATTAATATCAGACTAGTAAAGTTTCCGCGGCTAATGGACTCCCTAGACTAAAGTATACAAAAATTAATTGTACTCATTGTAAATTAGCCAAGTCTAAGAGAATTTCATATAAGCCGATAGGTAGGATAAGGTCTATTAAACCTTTACAACTACTTCGTATGGATGTTTATGGTCTTTAACCTACAGATTCTTTGGGCGGAAACAAATACTTTTTGACAGCAACTGATAACTTTAGCCAGAAGGTGTTTGTTTATTTTCTGAAACAAAAGTCAGATGTATTTACAGTCTTTAAAGATTTTCAAGTTACGGAAGAAAGGCAACTAGGTAAAAAGATTTTGTGTATCCGTACAGACAATAGTATGGAATTCTGTCACAACCAATGTAAAGCATATTTAAAGAAATTGGGAATTAAATCGGAAAGGTCTAATGTCTATACACCTGAACAGAACAGGCTTTCTGAAAAATTTAATTTAACTGCACTTGATTGAGTGAAAGCTATGCTGGATCAAAGTAAGGTTGGTGACAGAATGTGGACAGAGGCCAGTCTATGTTTCACTTACACAAAAAACAGGATATTCATAAATTCAAGACAAAAACTCCACACGAATTATATTATGGTAGGAAGCCTGCTGTAGCTCACCTCAAAGTTTTTGGGTGCAAAGCCTATGGCACGGAAAAACAACTTAGGAAAAAGTTAGACATGCGAGCTCAAGAAGGAGTCATGGTCGGATATGCCAAAAGCACCAAAGGCTATAGGATTTTTATAGCGAAAGATAAGAAAATTGTTGAAACTGGTAATGTTAGGTTTGAGGAGAATGAGGCAGCGGAAGGCGTCCTGGACCCTAGTTACCCTATAGCTATCACCTTGAGAAAATTGGGATATATTCACTCGATAGACGGAAGACTCCTAGACGGAAGACTCGATGGACTCCTAGGTACGGAAAGCCGTACCTATGCCTGATGCATACCTGCCAACCTGGGAAAATTGGAATGTGTAAAATTTTGCGTGAATGACATTTATAATGATTTTTTTTTAATTACAAGTGCAAACGACATTTCTAATGAATTTAACTATGTACAAGTACCTGCATTAAAAAAATACTGCATTAAATATCAGGCATAGTACTGGTAGAATATGAAAATTCAAGACACCAATTTTATAAAATTTCAGGACAATAAATTATAAAACAAAAAATATATAAAGGTTTTATCCGGTGAAAATTACTTTATAATGAAAACAAATATTTATGTTTGGTAAAACACAGGTTTTCACTAAAGAGAGTAACAAATATTGATCTTTAATAATAAAAAAAATATATATATATAGCACTGAATTATATTCCTGCCAAAATGGTTTCCTTTTTATTTGCCTAAATCATTGCTTTAATACCACTTTTTGGAAAATATCTCTTCACAGGGTTCATACCCATTTTTCAAAATAGAAAAATTTGTATTATGCAAATATAATTAAAAATTAACCTTAATAATTAGTCATAATATGAAAATAAGCTAGTTTAGTCGATCTAATATGCAAAATTTAAATAATGGAGATGGATGGGAAAATATACTAATGTACTCTCGGCAATTCACGCGAAGTAACTGAATTGCGCAATCGCACTGTTTATGCGAAAATAATTAAGAAATTAACCATAATAATTAATTAAACATGAAAATAAGCTAGTTTAGTCAATCAAAAATGCAATATTTAGAAGATTGAGATGGATGGAAAAAGATACTTTTGTACTCTCGGTGATTCATAAGAACAAACTGAATTGCGCAATCGCAGTGTTTATGCGAAATTAATGAACAAAATAACATTTTAGCGATTTGTGCTGAATTAGACAACCTTTGAAGAAGTATATTTATTACTTTCATAAAATAAGTGATTGAGATCTTCATTTACATTATACGCGGCCGTAAATCTTCGTTAATTTGATTGGTATTACCCTACATTTTATTATGGATTTGCTACGATCCCGAGAATGGTAGAAATAAGTGCTAAAAAAGCGGAAAATCGGTGTTTTCGAGAAATTATACCATGTCTGGTTAAT
The DNA here is from genome assembly GCA_951213105.1 of Amaurobius ferox. NCBI lineage: Eukaryota > Metazoa > Arthropoda > Arachnida > Araneae > Amaurobiidae > Amaurobius > Amaurobius ferox. The sequence continues at coordinate 144,365,466 of OX578147.1, read as the reverse complement.
TGATAAATTTTAAACAAAAAAAGCCGGAGAATTTCGCCGGAGATTGATTTCCTAGTAATGTTAAAAAATTCAAATAAATGCGGAAATGCGTAAAATATAGCAATATATGTGTAAAAGTGAAAAGAGCAGTTAAAATGCGTAAATTTTACGCATAATGCGTAAAAGTTGGCAGGTATGCTGATGGCAGTAGGACGGATGTTAAATAAATCTGAAATAGTGAGGTAAAATTTCCCATTTTTTTGATTAATTTGACATAGAATGACTCATTATATTTTCTTGTAGAATCTTGATGTTTGTAAATTTATAATATTTTAATTTAAATGTCATCAGAAATAATAAAAGGCAAAATTTTATACAAATCTTATTAGAAATCGTTAAAGTGATTTTTTTAGTGTACTTAAACACAAAAAATCTAATTAAGAGTTCAAATATAGCATGCTTTAATTAACACTAAACATAGGATACTAACCTTTAACTTACCGACCAGCATAAAAAACTCTAAAAGACTTGATGAATTTCCTGCCTCTTCCATTTATACTATTTAAATGCAAAAGTCATAGGTTAGTGATAAATGCTTATAAAGAATAATATATCTGCAACTTCAGCATAAATATTACATAGATGAAATAAACCACATACAAATAATTTTTATAAAGCTCCAATTCAGATCTGATTTTTATAGCAAAGTAAATTAGTTTATTTCTATACAATCTTACATAATAAGATGCTTATGCCATTTAATGCAAAAAATCAAAGCTACAGACAGTCGAGAAGTTAGGTACAAAAGCTGAAATCCCGGGATTGTATGCCTTGTCAAGTTTCTTTTTATTTAAATCAGTTTTTTGGAGTTATTTTATGTTGAAGTGCAACTTCGCTGGTTTGAATCCTCATGTACAAGTCAATTTCTCCTTTAGTCTGCATGTTGGATACATAAGCCTCTTGTACTACTTGCAAAATTATATTCGCTTTTGAGATTTTTGAATAAAGACATTTTCTCTTGACATTTTTGCATTTCTAAAATTCGTTCATTTTAAACAGTTGTTATAAATGCTTGACTAGTGTGTGTAGTGGAAACTAGGGCAGTGTTTGAGCATGTATCCCATGACAGGATTGCACACATATATATGCTTTTGGTAATGATTTCTGAGAATTAGTGTTTTGAGCATGTATCCCATGCAAGGATGGGTTTCTTCTGGAAGAAACTGGAAGAAACCAACAGAAAACAAAAGAGATGCTTAAAATTAAAATATATTAACTATATAAAAGAATTAAACTCAAAGCATAATATTATATCAAATCTAAAGTGCATAACTTAATTAATATTAAAAATATTATTTTTGAAAAAATAAGTTATTTTTTAATAACAAACTTCAGGTATTTACAGTTGATGGTTTTTACAACTTTAAGGCTGGGGGGGGGGGGGGGGGTAATGTTTCTGCCATTTCTGTAAAAAAATTACCTACCAATTCTTTATTTTTCATATAAAAATGCATAATTTTAAATTTAAAGACTATTGTGCAGCACATTAAATAAAAAAAATTGTAATTATTTATATTACTAGCATGTATATCTCAATGCTGATTTTAAAGGACTAATGTTCTAAAACTTCTTGCATAGATACTATCTCAAATTATTATCATATGCTGATGAAGTATAAGTGATAATAGTTACATAATTTTTAGCCAAAATATTTGTTCATTAATATTTTTTTCTTAAAATGCAATCCTTTGTATGAGCTGGTACTGACAATTTTATTTCCCTGTTTCCCCCCTTTCATTTGCACCTTACCTTACGCACCTGCTTAGCTAAAAAACTGATGTAATTATAAATTTAGCATATATAATTAATTAAATTTTTATAGGTCTAATTAAATTAAGGTTATCTATAAGAAAAATGCATATTGTATCTTACAAAGTTGCAAAACAGTTTCTTCCATTTCTTCCACTAGTGGAAGAAACCTATTTCTTCTAGCCAGTTTTTTGTTTTTTCCACTTTGGAAGAAACTTGCCAACCCAGATCCCATGACAGGATTGCACACATACATATATATGGTTTTAGTAATGATTTTTGAGGATTAGTGTTTTGATTTATAGAGTTCCCATCATTTATTACGCAATGCAAGATTGTGAAAGTTCTGTGCCACACTAAGGACTTTTGGATGTTTTACATTTTCTCTAGGTTTAATCGAATGTAATTTTTTTTGTATGATCAGTGTGTCTCCCTTGCTTAAAGTTCAGGCTCATATATTAATGAAGTTTAAAATGCACTCTTAATAGTTTTATACATACAATAAAATATTCTTCACTGTATTCATTTAATGTATGCCAACATATTTGTGATACCTGGAGTTATCAAGTAAATGAGCATTTTCCCATTTGTTTTCTCTGCTGGAGTCGCCTGTTTGAGGATGGTGTTTACATTTCCCGGGCCATGGTGAAATCCGCAATGCCATTTTTCCAAATTAAAATTCTCAAAATTAATTAAATTTCACAATTTTCCCACTTTCATTCAAAATTCCAAATTATGTTAACCTAGGGTGACTACAAAAATTGGGAAAAAAATTCCCCGATTTCCAGAGTAAAACTGCTTAAATTTCCCTGATTTAATACTATGCTGTCATACTATTTTATATGCCCAAATTTTATTTTATAAAATAAAAACATATAAAATTAAAAGAAAAAAAAAGCTGAATTATATGTTTTTAAACAGGAAATTAACAGTTGACTATAATAACCTGAATTAATAAGTTCCTAATAGCATTTTGACTTGAAACAAAGGTTTTCTTTTCTATATCACTGAAAAATATTTTTCAATTATGTGATTACTAGATAATGTACTCGATTGACCTGGGGTCATGGCATAGTGCACCCATGCAGTAGTTATTTATTTTTATAAGCAGACGTATGGATAAAGAACTCTTTGGTTTTAGATAATTCACTATAAGTGCTGGTGAACGAAATCTCGTTTATAACAACCACAAAATCTCTATGAGGCACACGATCCTGTGTACCAAATTTTATAGCTGGGTGATTTTCAAAATGACCGCCTGCTTTATGTCCCAATCTTTGAACCCATATTTTATGCTAATAAAATTATTTTTTTTAAACTTTTAGAACATATATTGGTACCATTAGTTTATAATGAATAAAATGTATTCATTAAAGTGTTTATGTTTAAAAAATATTAGCTATTTTCTATTATTTTTAGTTTTCAAGTAATAAATTTGCATGTGCTAACTCAAAACACCACACTTAAGGAAGCTCTTTTTATGCTTTCAAACTAGATTAGCTTTTGTATATGGATTAAAAAATATGGTTTTACATTTTAATTAACAAAATTGCAAATGATTCCTTTAAAATATAATTATTAATATTTTAAAATTTAAATTTAAGTTACTACTAGTATTTTAAATAGGTTTTGATTTTTGCAGATGGTAACAAAGCTAATGCAAGCCATATTGTTCCTTCTTATCTAGTATAAAAAAAAAATTACAAAAAATTAATAACAGAGTATAATTGTTATGTGATGTAAAGCTAAAAAAGGCAATTCATTTGAAAATCACCCAGCTGTATATGTTTAGCTTTCCTGCTACAAACTGCACATACACATAAAAGCAACATCTTCTGTTCTATGCATAGCTGTACCCAAGCAGAGCATCTATGCTCTAGGCAGCAGGGAAATTTTTAAGCTAGGAAATTTTTAAGGATAGGACATGAAAACAACAATTTAATTTTCTCTAAGTTTTGCATTTTTTCTTTGTCTAATACTTATTAACATTTCTTTCATCTTGTCAAAATCCATCAGCTTCATTTCTCATAGCTTCAAAAACAGTTTTATTGGCACCCTAGATAGACCTTTGTGATTATAGCAAACTACGTCAGTACAATAATTTTGGTGTTAATTATACATATCTACAAAAATGAGACCAAACACATGGGAGTCAAACATCCTAAAATACTCCATTTTGCTCTGTTACACATTAAAAATATATATACAAGTGAAGCTGGATATTGGTCACATTTTTAACTATTTTACAATAGTTATTATAATTTTGCGTTGCCACGTGTTAAAAAGGGTGGGTACTGGAAAAGAAGATTTTCCCTATAGTATTGTTGATATTAAATGGCTGATTTGAATATTTTGCAACTAAATACATTCCAATACCAAGGAGAAAGTAGAGAGAACTAGTATTTTATCAATTTGTATGCATCTAACATCACAAGTAAGTGCTATGATTCACGATTTTTATGAAAAAATGCTAAAATTTGCAATTTTTATGAAAAAGTACTAGAATTCATAACTCTTGAAAACATCTATTATATTTTATGAATTCTAATTTTGCGATTTTTGAATGCCATATTTGCAATTTTTATGTACTAAATTTTGAAGTACTAAAATTTGCAATTTTAATGAAGAAGTGACACTTACAATTTCTATAAAAATAATTTCTAAAATTTGTAATTTTCTTGAAAAAGTGTTTGAATTTGTGATTTTTATGAAAAAAAAATTCCAAATTTGTGAATTTTGAGAAAGAGAACTAAATTTAGCATTTACGAAAAAGCCCTAAATATCGTAATCTTTGTAAAACAATGGTAAAATTCGACATTCCCATGAAAAAGTGCTAAAATTTGCAATTTTTAGAAAAATTCCGAGGGTAAAAGTACTTAAATTCACACTTCTTTTAGAAAATTTATGATTAAGGCTAAAATCAATCTTCCGTGGTTGATACAACTTACAGATTTAGCTACTTCTTTTTTCTACGTCAAATTGTTGAATTTTAACTTAACCAACCGTCTCTGAACTCAATCAAACTTCAAAACAAAACATGAAAGAAGGGGAGAGCCGTCGCTAGATAACAAACCGACTCGTCTGCTCCAACGAGAATTTGATTGGCTAAGACTAACGTAGACAGCAAAAAATAGCCCAACTGGGCTGAAGTTCAAAGCGCATCCCGAAGATTTAAAAATTACTTTATATAGATTCAGGAATCATTCAGTGAACGATTTATGAATGCATCTTTTAAGATGAGAACGGTTCTTCTAGTGTTTTTGTTACTGTAAAAATTTCATGTTATCACATACAATGTACAAAATATATATTGCTTTAAAATCTTCTTAAATATGAATAAGTTAATGCAGATTTTGGGGATCTAATTTTGATTTATCCAAATTTTATTATGGATCAACTTCCAGATGTGATTTTATTAGAAGTATTTTCTAAACTTTACTTTGTAGATTTATGTATATGTTCTCAGTAAGTACGTTTCCAGTATATATAAATAATAAAGTATAGATTGTATAAGATGTTTTAATAAATAACCTTTCATTTTAAAGACGTTTTGTCCTTAATTTTATTTATAGAATGTACTTTTTGTTTTCTAGAGATTACGTTCTAATATCACTGAAATTGTTTAATGGTCGGTGAATTATGACATTTCTTTTTTCACACTTAATGTGGTAAAGAGTACTATTATTTGTTGTCATTCTTTTAGATATATTTGGTTTCATAAGTTGTACAAATCAAAATAAAAATAGTTTTAAAAAATATATTTATTTCTTGTTACTTATATAAACTAGATACTAAATAGCTAATGGAATAGCAAAAATATAATATTGGTACATATTACGTAAAGAACATAAGTGTGTTAGTTTTTCCACCATAAAGATGAAGTATGTTTCTCTGACAGAAGCAGCAAAAGAAATTATTTGGATTTTAAAATACTATTAGCAGGGTTCGTGTGCACTCTAAAAATCAGGAATTTGAAAGTGGACTAAAATGTCATGGAAATTGCAGTGAAAATCAATTTTTGTTCAAAATTCTGGAAAAATCAGCGAATTTTTAATTTGCCGACCTACTTGCACACAGGGTTCTCTTTTACTACTGATTCTCTGTAGTTTCTGTGGGAAACTTCCTCAAACTGTGGATTACGTAATTTGCAGTTTCCTATGGAAAATTGTCTTCTGTGAAGACTAATGTAAATTTACGTCTGTGTGCATGATAATTTCAACATAACAGTGGGATTTACTGTCTCATGGCCGTTAATGCAATCAAATTAATGTGACATTGGGGCTTTACGGCCGCATGTACGGTAATGCCAATCAAATCACGGTGACGATGATTTACCTCTGCATGAAATGTAAGAGATCGGTTTTTTTTTCATGGAAGTAATAAATGTAATTCTTAAAAGTTGTTAAATTTTGCATAAATCACTGAACAGTTAATTTTATAATTATTTGCACACAAACAGTTCAATTTCACAGTTCAGTTTATATTCTTGTGAATCGCCAAGAGTCGATTAGTATCTTTTTCCATCTATCTCCATCTTCTAAATATTTCATATTAGATTGACTAAACTAGCCTATTTTTATATTCTAATTAATTATGAAGATTAATTTTTTTAGTTATTTTAGTATAAGCAGCACAATTACGCAATTCACTTTATCTGAATCGCCAAGAGTCCATTAGTATCTTTCCATCCATCCCCATCTTCTAAATGTTGCATATCAGATTGGCTAAACTAGCCTTTTTTTATATTTTGGCTATTATTAAGGGTTGATTTTTTAATTATTTTTGCATATGTTCATGTGAATCGCTGAGAGTCCATAAGTATCTTTTCCCATCCATCTTCTAAATGTTGCATATTAGATTGACTAGACTAGCATATTTTTATATTCTGGTTACTTATTAGGGTTAATTTTTTAATTATTTTTGCATAATACATATTTTCCTATTTTGAAAAATGTGTACAAACCTTTTGATATTTTCCAAAAAGGGGTATTAAAATAATAATTTAGGCAAATAAAAAAGCAACCATTTTAGCAAGGATGTATTAAAATTGATATATTCAATTCTATAAATGCATTGCTATATTTTATTTTTTATTAAAGATTAATATTTGTTATTGTTATTAATGAAAACTTGGGCTTTACCAAACAGAAATGTTTGTTTACAATATAAAGTATGGATAAAAACTTATAAATATATATATTAATGCATAATATGCTTAAATAATATTATGTATATGTATTTTTGTATTATGTGAACATATTTCATTTCTTAACCTGACTACTGAAAAAGTCTTAGAACTACTGATATTTTCTTTTATCACTACTGAAATCTTCACTAGCTGAGTGGCAGCACTATAATGATTGAAATTTCATGATCATTAAGTGATAAATAATCCCTTTTATGCGTGATTATGCAAACTTTTGTCTCATACAGCCATAGAAAATATAAAATATAATAATTAATGGTAAATACAGCAGATGTGTAACATGAGATGAAAATATAAAAGTTTTCACTCAAATTTTAAAAAATTCTATCTAGTTCCTGATTTTTTTATAAAGCCGGATATAAAGTTTCGAGAAAATCCATCACTATTTATGGCCGCTATCGTGTACATGACAAGCAATCGATAACAGATGCACATTACTCTAAAATAGTCAAAATGTGTTCAGCAGGTCCTAAAACATATATTGGCATTAAAATCTCGAAATAGAAAATATTCATAAAAACAATACTTTTTCTCTTCTATAGTGTCTGAATATGGAGATATTTTGCCATTGAATTGAGGTCTGGGGGGGGGGGGGTCAGAAGAAATACCTACTGATAATCATGTACAAACAGTCGATCATGCAATTAAAAGTCTTGAACAAAGAAACTTCGTAACCAAACAGGAAATAACATAGCAGTATACCCCACCTAGGTGTTGTTGTTGAGACCCAGACCGTCCGACCTACCAGAAAGGTGTAAGGTATCTGTTTGGACGGCCGGGAAGTGCCACCCAATTTAGACCGGAACCCAGTGGGGGAGGCATCCACTGGGACCGTACCCTCCTTCCCCTACCACCAACCTCTCGGAAGGACTTACGGACCCACATGTTTAACGTGATCGTACTCCGCGTGAACACGGCGGCAGGTTTGGCAGTGGCTGGAATCGAACCCGGGCCTACCGAGTGCAACTCCAGCGCGCTAACCAATGGGCTACCGCGCCCCACCCCCCACCCCACCTAGGTGTAATATTCTTCAAATAAGTACCTAATTATGCCTTTGTTCATTACAGCAGATGTGTAACACACTTTAAGCCCACTATTCTGACACAGGGCACATTGACTTTAATATAGTACTTTTGGCTTTTTGCGTGAGCAGGATGCATACAAATAGAGGATGATAAACTTGTTCAAAATTAATATGCTCTCAATGATAAATGCAAACGCAAAAAAGAAAATGTACCTTTAAAAATAAAAGTAAAAGTAAAGAATCAAATGCTATCTTGTAAGGTTTTATCGGATTGAAGAGATTTTCAAGCGCAGTAGTATATGATAAAATAATATAACACATATAAACAATTTCATAATTCTTTTTAATTGAAAAATTAACATTTTTCCGAGTTTTGTTCAATGTAGTCCCATTTGACAGTATAACTAAATGTACTTTTAAAGGAGAAACCTGTCCATGCTTATATGTAGAAAATGATCTTTCAGCATTGAGAAAACCTTTCAATGAAAACATGCTTATATGTAGAAAATGATCTTTCAGCATCCAGGAATATTATCATGCATATTTATAGATGTCCTTTTACCTCATAGCAGTTAAACTTTTGCAAGAATGGAAAGCAATTCCTTTCATCCATTAGATTTGTAACAGAAATAGTTAGTATTTCTGTATGGTTCATTACACCATTATAAAAATTATTCAATCATCTAAACCTTATTTTGTGTTTGTCAGTGTTCTGCACAGGAATTTCAGATCATGGGAAATTCCAAGGCTCAGTTACTTAAGTGATACTTGCTATTACCCCTTGCCAACAAAATAGGGTTTTTGCTAAGTACCACAGCCCAGGGAAATAGACTTTTGCATTTTATTCTCCCCATAAGATAAATACATATTTGTTTGCCATCTCATTTTAGCTAATGCATGAAAACAATGCACCCTGACAAATCTTACACTCTTTGTCAGTTTCTACCCATTTGGATCTCCTGTAGGTAATCACTGATAAAGTGCAATAGAAAAAATATAGTAATATATTATTTGGAGTTGACATTTTCTTAGCAATATTCCACAGATTTACTGAATTAAAATAAGAGGAAAAGATTCTGATGATGTTTGTAATCTTTCATGAAAAATGACTTGTCTTCTGTTATGAATATTCTAAATTTTTAAACTTCAAATAAATAAAGCAGTCAATTTTTTAAAAAAAGGAAGTGATATGCTGTATTTATAGAAATAAAGTCTTCGTAAGTATAATGTAAATCTGTTGTTCATTTATAAGTTACTTTATTTGTCTTCAATTTTTGTTATTTTATTTTCTAGAATGTTTTATCACAATTGGTTTCAAATATTTTGCAAAATTTAACAATCAGTACTCAGATCTTGAAAGTTTAAATAATTAGTACATGCATACCTACCTTTTCATATCTGTTTCCAGCTCACTTTTGTGTTAACCACCCCTGCAATATTGTAATTTTGACAACATTGGAAGATGTGGTTGAAATTTTATTCCACTGGCTACAAAATTCCATTTTATACTAACCAATTTTGACTAATTACTAGCAGGGTTCAAAATTATCGATCATTAGTCATATTTTGTACCTATAAATTTTGTTTTGATGATCGAAATATTTGACCCAATCATCATTTTTTATGCCTAACTTTTCCACTTTTTTTTTTGCATGTACACCTGTCCCCCGATTTACACGGAAGATAGGTTCTGCACAAAACCGTGTAAATTGAAATCTTGGATTTTGCTAAGTAAAATCGTGTAAAACGGAAATAACCCCAAAATGTGCATAATTCAGTCATTTATTTAAGTAAAGCAAAAGTAAGACATCTTAGAAAACTTAAAATTATACTTAGTTTATAAAACAACAAACATATGAATGTAGTAATATAACATATTTAATTTATTTTACATTAGGAACAAAGAACAAAAAAACAAAAAGACCCTTTAAAATTAATTATAAGTTTAATCACTGTCATCACTTTCATGTACTATCAGTCTTTTCTTTCTGATAGGTATGATGTCACTTTCATCACTTGAGCTTTCTTGATGCGATTCTGGCTCAATGGTTGACGAATTAGGCAAGATCTCGGGTTGACAAGACTTTGTCATGAAATCGGTAATTAACAATTGCGTAGGTTTTTTTGCTAAATCTTTATAGGCCTCTTCATATTGATTTAAGCATTTACGAAGGTCTCGCTGGAATCAGAGAGCTCGATCAACATTTGTGTCATATTGTAAGAAATGGTTGCCCAATTTTCTTCCCAAATCAAGTTTTACGCTTATGATTCTTGCTGTGAACGCAACTGGTTCAGATTGCTCTTCATCAGAATCATTGTCTTCATCATGTTTGTTTGTTTCACGAATCATGTTAATTAAATCATCTTCATTCAATTCTTCATCAGCCATTATTTCTTCAATATCTGCCTGAGCTAAATCTTCAAAACCTTCTCCTCCTATAGGACAATAAGAAAACTCAGTGATCTGAGAATATTCATGCTCTATTGGTGATTTATCATTTCCACTTTCAACAATATCCGGCCATATTGCTTTCCAGCAGGCATTGATTGTTGATTGTTTGATCTGAGTGTATGACAGGCCAACATGCTTAACACAATCTAAAATTGTAAATTTCTTCCAAGCATCCATCAGAGTAAGAGATTCATCATTCTCCATTTGTTCTAAGATATACCTGAAAGTTTGCTTGATGTACAGTGCTTTAAAAGTCGAAATTATCCCTTGATCTAACGGCTGTAATAAGGAAGTTGTATTCTTTGGTAAAAAAACAACTTTTACATTTTCGTGTTGTAAATCTGGAGGATGACCTGGTGCATTGTCAATTAATAGAAGAGTCTTAAAAGGCAATCCCTTTTTAGTTAAATAATTTTTGACATCTGGAACAAAGAAGTTATGGAACCATTCATTGAAAGCTATGGCAGTCACCCATGCTTTTCTATTAGCCATCCAATAGACGGGAAGGTTTTTGATATTTATTCCTTTGAATGATCGTGGTGATTTTGATTTGTTAATCACTAATGGTTTCATCATATAATCGCCAGAAGCATTGCAACAGAAAAGAAGTTATGCAACTTTTCGCTACTTTATGACCACTAGCTGATTTGTGAGCTTTGGCTATAAAGGTTCTTTCTGGCATTTTTTTCCAGAATAATCCGGACTCGTCAGCATTGAAAACCTGATCAGAAGTGTAAGAGTTAGCGGCAATGATTTCAGCAAGTTGTGCCGCATCCGAATCAGCAGATGCACTTTCATGTTTCGTTTTCAGGTTATGTACTTTTTCTAATGCAGTCTTCATTTTTTCTTATTGTCCTTATTGTGGCTTCATTCATGGAGTAAAATTTAGCAACATCTGTTACTCTTTCTCTATTACGTAGACGGTCTAATATTTGAATTTTAGTTTCTAAAGAAATAACTTTTCTTTTCATTTGATTTTTCTTCAAATCCTTTGACATTATAGAACCTTAACAAATTTACGCAAATTATAAAGATGCAAGAAAAATTATAAATGTTGAAAACTTACCAGTTCAAAAGATAAACGCATAATAATATAAGCTTTGCTGCTAAAATGTTTCTGCACTATGTACTTGCATGAACCAGATAGCTTTACTGTTGTGAAATACATACAGGGATTCCCCTATTACGGGGATTTCTCTATACGGGGATTCCCCTAAATGTATATATTTTACAACACCGGGAATCCCCTGTTGTTTTCATCAGTGTTACCAAAGGAATAAAATTCAAAAATGTCATCAATTATTTGTATAGGTGTATATGGAGCGGAATATACATTTTTATCAATTTTTTGAAATCTGTTAATTTATAAACCGTGTAAATCAGGGGATAAGTGTATAATGCAAATTCTGACTAATCAACAGTTTATATTTATTATTTCTTTTAACAATCTAACTAACATACATACGTGCATGAATTATTACATGCAATTGCACAGTGGGTTAAAGGCAAGGCCACTGATGAAAGGCGATTTATTTTATGCTACATAACAAATTTTGAAATTGCATCCAAGTAGAATATTTCAGCAACTAAGGAAAAATAGTTAGGTGCCATTGATGTCTGACTTTCTACTCCTAATTCTAATTTCTTACCTTAATTACGATTACTGGCCACTTTTTATATAAGAACACAAACTTTTTGACTAAGAACAAAATGAAAAGATAATTTTGCAAAGTAATTAAAATAACATTCTATATAGAATTATAATATTTTGTAAATATGTCTTTCATTAACACTCAGCACACATAAAACTACTTGGGATTACATGATGAATAAATGTAAAAATTAATAAATTACAATTTTATACCATTGTCCAAAAAATTTAGCTAACATTACCTATGAAAATACACTTTTTTCCAAAGTGTCCTAATCTTAAAAACTAGTCTCAGTGAGGTGTTCTTTAGCTTGTGACACTGGATAATGAAAAGTGAACTGAGATTTGACAGTCTACTCTTTGTCACCGCTAAAGATGCCAGGATAATCTTGTCTCATAGGGGATACAGTACAAACAAAAACTTACCAGCCAAACTTGGAATTTATTAGCCATGACTACTGGCTACCACATAAATTCTGCTAAATATTTTGTTACTTCACATGCAATAACCTTTTTGCAATTTGACATTTTTGTACAATTTTTTAAAACTAAAGATCATAAGTATCACATATAATTGATTGCACATGGCTCCCAACAAAAAATTTTAAATCTTTTATCTCTTTTCAGAGTTTGTCGTCAGTGGTACTTCCTGGCACAGTCTTCTAGTCTGCGTAAGAGAATCACCATAACAAGGCAATTAAAACACTGGCAGTTGCATCTTCTCATTAAGAACCATTTTCACGAGCGTTTGGAAGCGTTTGAATTGCAGACAGATTGGAGGAAGCACCCTCTACTTCATGTGAAAAAACACACCTTTTTCAACCTACGGGACAGGTGTCCCAATCTTAAAAAGTTGGTCTTGATGGGATGTTCTCTTTCTTGTGTGACACTAGAAGATATGCCTTCAACTTTGCAGCACCTGAGTATTCGAAGGTCTGAAATAAATCCATATCAGTTTTTCAAAGCCCATCCTCAGCTATACATTCCTCATCTCACGTGCCTAGATGTAGGGGGTGTAAGCAATTTTTTTACTAGTGAAAATCTTCATATTTTTTCAAATCTTAAGAGTTTGCGCTGCCTGTATTTGGAAGGCTGCTTTCGTATCAATAATGGTGGAATCGAATCTTTAATTGACATCTTACCTCAACTTCAGGTAATGGATGTTGAGGGAACTGACATTTCCAATGAAGGGGTCCAGACAATCATCACCCATGCTGCAGACCTTAAGGAACTCTACATAGGCCATACCTGCATTGATGACGAAGCTCTATCCTATGTTGCGCTTGGTAAACTTTCGAAACTCTCCATCATTTGCATTAAAAGTACAAACATCACACTCCTCCCTGAGCAGAAATTCAGCAATAGTACTGGACTGGAAATTAACATTTTAAAGCATAACTCTTCCTATGACACTGTACTAACAGAACATATGTTAAACCACATTAATGGCTGTAATCACTATCTTGATCACCTGTGCTGTTGTTGAGGTTTTTGGATGACTCTTACCTTAAAGTGATACATAATCTTACATAGGATTTGGAATAAAGCATATGCTAGCATGGCTTATTTTTGTTGATATTTAGTACAGCTTTTCCGTTAGGTTTCTGATTTTCTTTTTACAACACTTACATTCCTGCAGCCCTATTTGTAAAATACACCACACAATAAATGTGTACAATTGATTTTAATGAGTAAATTTAAAAAACAGGGTACTAGGCAGGCTTCCAGAAATCGCCCATCCTCGCTAGGTTAAAATTCAGCGAGGACGGCCTTGAGATTAAAGATTCCATAAAAAAAAAAATTTAAATATAGATAACAAGTTGTCATCGCAAAATTATAGGGAAAGCCACCCTTTCCTGTGCCATGAATGAAAATTGAAATGTCGTCACCTGCAAATCCTCCCCTCCCCCATAAACTTAGCTAGTGTGCACTATCAATGCCTTCTTTCTAAAGCCATTAGATCTGCATTGTAACCACAGGCGCTAGTTATTTTCTCTCCCATCATCCTCCACCCAGTGAATTCGTTGACCGAACGAAAATGCGATAGCGCGCTCATGATCAAAGTGACATGTTCTGTTCTGTTCTTTTTGAAGTCTACATGTGCCAAAATTTCAGATTTTCACCCAACCGACAATACCAATGCTTAATCCAGGGCCAAGACCATGAACTCAGCCTGAAGGTAACTGCGTCTCGGTAAATTACTTGTATTGAAATATGTTAAAAACAAATTTGTGAAAATTTTGTACTGAGAATTGTGTTTATTTTCTTAAACATTTATCTTTACATAGCTGAAATAAACAGAATAAGTTTATGTATTCAATTTAAATCCATTGAAAATTTTTTCAAAATAAATATGTTCGGCCCGGTCGTAACGGATGTTTTAAAAAAAGTAGAAAACTCAAGTCCAAGCCCATGCAAAGCGCTATCCCCTTTTAACTCTTTAAAACCCAAGCTATAAAACTTCCCTTTGCTGTAATAGACAGTGTTGTTGTTGTTGAAACCCAGACCGTCCGACCTACCAGAAAGGTGTAAGGTAACTGTTTGGACGGTCGGGAAGTGCCACCCAATTTAGACCGGAACCCAGTGGGGGAAGCATCCACAGGGACCGTACCCTCCTTCCCCTACCACCAACCTCTCGGAAGGACTTTCGGACCCACATGTTTAACGTGATCGTACTCCGCATGAACACGGCGGCAGTTTTGGCAGTGGCTGGAATCGAACCCGGGCCTACCGAGTGCAACTCCAGCGCGCTAACCAATGGGCTACCGCGCCCCGTAATAGACAGTGTGTAACAAGTTTAAATGTTTGGAATGGATTCTTCTAGTTTCAGCCAGAAGCATTTTCTTTTCTTCCTCACTTTAGTTCCAACTTTAAAATTAATATGTTTGAAAGGCATTCATGGCATTTGTTCCAGTTGTCTGACAACTGAAGTTAAGGTATGAAACACCTATTCAGTCACATTCTCTAGAAATTAGAGTGTTAATGAGGTTTAAACTGCTTAGAGACAAGAGGATTTATATGATTATTTATTTACCACTCAAGTTACCAAAGATTGGAAAAAGGAGAGATTCATTACATCTCTTACCCCTCTGCTTCCACCTATAGATCGGAATTCCGCCAGGTCCAGTCTTTTATCAGAGACTCAGCGTCAGCTAGTTTGATCACAGTAGTTAACCTCTGTGGGGGTGGTGTATGAATATGCAGTTATCGCACTTCATCGTGAGGCAGTTGGTTCTAATTTATTATTGTTGTGCGATGTATTTAAGTACATATGTTAATGAATATAATGTGAAAAATAAATTCTTAGTAGGACGGGTAAAAAATTTCAATAGCCATCCTCGCGGACAGTCTAGATTTTGTAGATTTCTCGAAGTCTGGTACTAGGTGCTATTTGGTGCCAAGTGTCTGAAATGCTTTTTTTTTTTTAGCTAAATATTGCCTTTTTAATTAATATTCTTTTCTTATAATGATTTTTTTTAACATTATAAGAAAAGAATACATAAATTCAAATGCACAAAGAATGTAAAAAAAAAACTGCAATATTTAGAACAAAGCAGAATTGGGAAAAATCCTGAGGGGTTTTTAAATAACCATGGTTTAAACCAATTTTTTAAATTCAAAGACCCATGGTTTAAACCAGCTAACAATGGGATAAAACATTAAAGAAACATAAACAATAAAAAGAATGACAGCAGGTGTATCACAGAAAATAAAAATCCCATTTTCATTTACAATCACCTACTAGCATGCCGAATTAAAACACCATTTCCAATCCTATAGAAATCAATAAATTCAAGAACAAAAAAACTATTGATATTTTTTCATTTATAAATACATTAAAAAATAAAATATATCCATGTTACTGTTTTAAAAACATGTTTTAAATATCTTTTCATGCATACTCAATGCATTTGCACATTTACCAGATTTTATACTGATAATTAACACACTTGAACTATGTTGAGAATTTACTTCTCTCATCATAGTCCATAGATGTAGATGCTGCTGCAACAACAACTATTCTCTAATTATTTTGTTTAGTGACAATTGAGATGTAATATAATAGTAAGAAAGCCAAATTCTTCTCCAAGAAAATTATAAATATATAATAATAAATGTTGTGACCATTCTAACTAATTGTAATAATGTTTTATCTCATTTGTGATTGTTCCTCTATCCCCTTGTTTCATGAATTAACCGTGAATTGATCAGCAAAAGAACATTACGAGTTCTTGCTATTCTAGATTTCTGTTGTTCTGTTCTGTTCTAGATTTCTGGCACCCAATGTGGTGTATACAGATCGATTTACAGTGAATGAAAATCAATTTGAAGATTTTAATTAAAACAAAACAATGCAAATTTTATTATGGAGACAGAACAATTGAAGTGCAAACACAACTAAATTAATGAATAAAACAGGAAACATTTTAAAATTAAAAGATGGCAAAATATTGAAGAATTAAATGAACTCTTAAATGAACTCTATGGTGATTCTTCCGTGTGGCTTGAATTATGGTCACAATATGAAAATGCCATACATGGTAATGAAGGTTTAAATAATATTGAAAAATTTAACTCTCCTCTACAGATACTTTGGGCTAGTATTGTCGCAAATGCAGTTAAAGGATTTAAACATACTAGAATTGTTAAAGGCTCATTTTGGAAAAAAGGATATTGTAAAAAATTCACATATGAACCACTTATTGAATCTAGAACCTGTTAGAAACTCTGCCAATATAAAAGTACTTTGTCAACTTTATGATGAGTATGAAATACAGATTAGAAACTTGGAATCAATCGTGGCCACATCTAATGTGTTTGAGCATATTTTCTGTCTGATTTTGATGAAATTGATACTAGAAAACATAGGTCTGAATTTTAATCAGAAAAGAAATAGTAAATCAGAATTTAAAATTAAGGAACTGCTAGAATTTATTTGTACAGAAGCCTCAATTTGCAGAGAGGCCTCAATTGCATTGAATAATTTAAAACAAGAAATTTGGTTTCACCTATTGAATATAGAAATGAAACATTTGAAAGAAATTTAACAAGAACTGCTGCACTTCCTACTACAGTAAAATCCTGCAATTTTTGAAGCAATAGTCACGATGCTTTACGTTGTAAAAACATTTTTGCATTAACGAGGGATGATTGCTCTTTTAGATCAGGGGTTTCCAACTTACAAGTGCCCGAGGGCCGCAATAGAAACCATCTGTCTAGTGGCAGGCCGCAATGTAATCAGGACCATATCCAGGACATTTTTTAGGGGGAGGGGGTTCAATATGAAATTTTTCTAACGGGGGAAGGATGGAGGTATCGTAATGAATATAAATAAAATACATGTATATGGTATGTACTATGAAATTAAAAAAAAATTTTCATAGAATGATCCGCCGAAAATTTTTTGAAATTTTTCGGGGAATGAACCTCTAACCCTCCCTCCCAGATATGACCTTGATCATAATTGGCCAACTTTCATCAAGTTATACAAAACAAAAACAAGTATTGAATTGCGAATCAAATAAGAAGTGGACATAACACCTTTAATTGCATATTAAAAAAATTTCCAGACTAAAATAATTTTACTTTGATATCAAGTATACAGATATTTAAAATTTACATAAAACTTTAAAAATTACAAAAGGAAAAAAAAAAACTTACGTAAAAGCACACAAAATATTTACTGAGAAAATTGAGGTCGGTCTGCTGCAACCACCAAAAAACGGATGTCCACCTCAAGCTCTGTTGTTGAGAGTCTCAGGAGATGAAGTAGAGAAGAATCTGTGAGGAGACTTTTATTGTGGTTCTTGATAAATTTCAATGTAGAAAATACACTTTCGCACAAGTATGTACTCCCGAACATTGTTGTAATTTTCCGACCAAAATCTCTCAGGTTCAGAAATATTTCTTTTGGTAATAATTTAAAGAAATCTGCTCCCTTTTCTTCCCTCGTTTGCAAAAATGTATCTGCTTGTAGATCACATAGTTCAAGTTGAAGATGAGTTGGTTGATCTTCAATGTTAGCTCGAAGAGGATTACTAAACAGCAGCATACTACTTTTTAATGATTCAAAATCTTTAAATCTAGTGTCAAACTCCTCTATGATTTCAATATGATGTCAAACTCCTCTATGATTTCAATTCTGATATTTGCATCAAATTCAGAAAACTCAAGAGTCTCATGATCTTCAAGTTCTTCAGCTAACTTCTGACAGCTGAAAAAATGGGCCAAATCATTTTTGTTCAAAGAAAGTTTGAAAACTCTTAATTTATTTTGAAACCCATCTACCCATTGGTGAGGAAAGCCAATTCTTTTAAGAAATCTATACTTTGGAGCTCTTCTTCCAGTCGTGTAGTATCTGTTGAAAAGAACTTCTTCAGGAATGCAGGGATTTCTTTTCTTATCACAAAGAATCTCTCGAGACACTTTCCAGCACTCAGCCATCTTACATGATTGTATAGCAGCAAGTCCCCATATTCTGCTTCCATTTCCTCCAAAAACCGCTTTAGCTGCCTATGCAAAAGTGCACGATTTCCACCTCTTATCATATTGATAACTTTTATTACAAGTTTGAAAACTTGATTTTGTTTTACTGACTTTCCACACAAAGCTCCCTGATGAATAATACAATGAATTGTCGGACAAGTTACTCCATTTTCTGTAAGTAATCCAGTCAGTCCAGATTTTCCCCCTACCATCTCTGGTGCACCGTCCGTCACAATTGCTGAACATTTATTAAAACCTCTGATTTTGTTAACTGCTTTTTTCACAGCTTTGTAGATGTTCTTTCCTTTCGTGGTTCCAGTCATTGGACATACTTCTAATAATTCTTCCTTGGTAGAAAAATCTTCTTGTGTAGCACATATAAATATCAACAACTTACTCGCATCTGTTTGGTCAGTGCTTCTATCAAGGCAATGCCAGAAATAGGTACTTTTTTTAACTAAACTAATTAATGATTTTTCTACCTGCTGTCCCATATCAATAACTCTCCTCTGTAAAGTTTGGTTAGAAAGCGGTACTGAATCAAATTTCTCGGCTAATTAAGTATCCCCAAAAGCCTTTGCCATTTCAATAGCACATTTTTTTACTAAATTGACATCAGTAAAAGGTTTCTTTGCTTTAGCAAGCTCAAGAGAAACGACATAAGAAGCATAGAAAGCAGAGGATTAACCGTGCAATATTTTGGTAAAAATGCCTGTCTGCTGTTTCAGTTTCTTCTTTAACTCTGAAATGAAGATATTTCGATATTCTCCTCCATATCTCTGATACTTTTCTTCATGCAGTGTTGAATAATGTCTTTTCATGTTATATTCCTTAGGCACCGATACCACTTGCATGCAAACCAAACACTACAACTTTCCGTTGTTGTTCGTAATTAAATAACCACTTTCCCAACGATCCTTGTAAGCTCTGTTTTCACTTTCAATCTTGCATTTATTTGAAATTCCGCTCATTCTGATATTTAGTATAAAATGAATAATCAGAGAATAGACACACGGTAACGTGTTTTAAGTAAACCCTATCTCATACTAAAAATAATGCTTGTAAACTCTTGGTTACTAAAGAAAGACCTGCCTTGACAATATTAAGCTGCATGAAAAGAAAGGTCAGCTACCAGTACAGTAGAATCCACTTGGGTCAGCATGGGTGAAAGAAAACGGGTTAAACGAGTCAACGGACGTGAAAAGAGATGGGGGAGGGGAAAATAGAACACAAGTGGACGCACTAATTTTCATGGAAACCGAGGAAAATCAAATTTATTCGCGAATAAACAGCATTTGAAACCAATATGGATTTTCACAAAAACTTTTTTCCTTAAATAAGAGCATCTAATTTGATGCTGCAAATTATTTTCCCAGGTTTCATGGGCCGCAAAAATAGGCATAACGGGCCACCAGTTGGAAACCCCTATTTTAGATGTTTTGGTCATTTCTACACGAGTTTGTTTAAAATGTAGAAGGAACATGTCATCCTGCAGAATATGTAACAGTAAAAACCACCATAAGATTCTTAATCTGTTTTATGGAATCTTAATCTCTGATCTTATGGAATCAAGATCCCTAATACAAGTGTAAATACGGTTAACTCAGAAAATCATGCACTACTTTCTTCTGTATCACATTTAAATTCATATTCTAAAAATGTATTTAGAAATTCTGATAACACAGGAAGTAACTGGCAAAATATTAATATATAAATTATAATTTATTTTCCACTTATTTAAACATTAAATTAATGTTTATATCTAAACAATTAAAAATATGTTGATAATTACCTTTTTGTGACATATGACATATAAATTGTTAAGATGTTTCAGGCACATTTGTGAACTTATGAATAACCATCCATTGTAACTCCAAAACTGACTAGATTTGCCATCTGTTAAGCTAAACTGATATAATATACTTTTTGTAGACTAGGAGAATCGTTTGTTTCTGATGTTTATTATATCCGACTAGCCAGGAAGCTAAATATTTAGATAATGCCTGACCTGTACAATTGTACTTATCCAGGTGTAAAGGGATATGTGGATTTGTGGGGATCTTCTCCAGTTACATCATTTGATGGTGGCAAATATTTTCTTTCCATTATTGATGATAAATCTAGAAAAATTGAAGTATTCACTATAAAAGGCAAAACCGAAATATGTGATTGCTTTAGATTGTATTTATCCACATTAGAAAGAGAATGTGGAAAAGTTAAAATTGATTAGAACTGATAATGGCATGCAACTTTGTAACAAGCAGTTTGAGAACATTTGAACAAAATTAGGCATTAAACTGGAAAGAACTCCTGAACAAAACGGTACCACTGAAAGGTTTATTTGCACAGCTATGGATGGAGTAAGAGCTATGCTACAGGGAAATGGTCTTTAGCAGTGCTTTTGGGTTTAAGCTTATGTGCATATTAGAAACAGATGTAAACATAAGATTACTGGAAAAATGCAAGTTTGTAATGGGCATATACCATCTGTAAAGCATTTTTGAATACTTGGATTTTTAGCTGATGTTTATGTTTGAAAAGTTAAAAGAAACAAATTGCAACCTAAAGCTAAATTAGGCATTATGGCTGGATATGCTGGAAAAATTAAAAGTTATTAAGTTTGGTTACCCCAAGATAGGAAAACGATTGAAACTATTCATGTGAAGATGGGTGAAAGGAAAAATTGTGCTGAAACACTATTTGGAAGAAATAATTCTGATTTCACCATTTGAAAATATTATGGAGAGAGGATTTTGATGAAACCGATTGTAATGAACATCATGCTGATTTTTTCTTATTTTAATGAAGAATATTATATTGGTGATCATTTGATTGATATTTGCAGAACGAAGTATATGATATATATATATTGAATTTGCTAAAACATTTAATGATACCCCTAGAAAAACAAAATTGGAATTGAAAATGATGATGGGCAATAGATTGGTTTACGTGACTAAAACAGATAAAAATTATAATATAAAAATTTCACAGCTAGATTTGTTGCACAGGGATTTTAGCAAAAACAAAGGGTGTAGATACACAGAGATATTTTCAACGATTGTTATTTTCTCAATTAGATTTTCATTTGTACTTCTAGTTTCATTGCTCTGTTGAGATGCGAGAGCAACATACCTATACAGATGCATATCAACCAAAACGTACATACAACAATCTGCTGGATATGAGATCAAAGGGCAAAAAAACGAGGCATGTTTGTTAAATAAATCTATTTATTAATTGCACCAAAGTGGACAAGAGACAAGTGGCAAAGATACGGAATTTGATTTGATTTTAAAATCAATTGTTTTGTTTTTTCAAAAATAAACTGGTGTCTTTAAATTAAGAAATATCATATTAATAGTTTATGTTGCTGATATATATTTAGTAGAAATTAAAACGTTATTAAAGAAGTTGTTAATCTACTTAAAAGTAAACTAGATATAAGAGATTTTGGTAAAATCAAATAATAACTAGAAGTCAATTTTGAAGACTGTCAGAAAAGTCTTTTTGCATCAACATACACCAATAAACTGATAAGACTTGCTAAGCAGCAATATATCTTTTTCTTTTAAAGTCAGTTGCCCCTTGTTTCCAAAGAAGATATAGTTAAAAATGATTTGATGAAAAAATGCTGCTGCTGAAAATAGTCCTTTATTTCATAAATAATACGTTTGGAACATAATTTTTCTCTATAAAATGTGAAACAATTACAAATATTGTAGCTGATGCAAACAGATAACAAAATTGAAATATATTTTTCAAATTAAATTAGATATGCCGAGGATTGTGTACAAATGTAGATTTTCATGATGTATTTTATTAATAATACCATAGAAAAATAGTTTTTTCTTTTGAATATAAAACAAAATAACTATAAAAATTTCAGTCAATATAAATAGATTGTAAAAGTGGCAGAGAACATTGGTCACCTCTCTTCAGACACAGTAGGTATTAGATACCATAACATAAACAAACGACACGGTCAAAAGTTAAGGTATTGATTTTTCCCTGTTAACTGCTTGGATTTTGGATCATTTGTTTAGTTGAAGACCCAGACCGTCCGACTCGTCCAGAGGACTAAGAGCAACTATTTGGACGGCCGGGGGAATCATTTGTTTAGTGTCCGAATTGATTTAAATTTGAGTTCCTTCAGATTGTATCGTAGCTGACCGGAATATGTTAACACTGGAAATTAACATACTCCGGAAGTGTCATGACAGATAATGAGTATAAATGCCGGGAATGGCTTGTCACTTCAGACTTGAAGCTTTAGTGTTTATGTAGAATGTGAATTCTGATTTTGTCTTTGATAGTAGAGCTTGTTGTAGAAGCTCATAATAACCTTTAAATTTATATCTGATGTTATGCTATCCTGCTAATAACCCTCTGCAAATATACTCTGCTGATCCATGACGTCATACAAAATTTCATATATCGACGTGGATAAATTCCTACAACCAA
This sequence comes from Amaurobius ferox, assembly GCA_951213105.1. Lineage (NCBI taxonomy): Eukaryota > Metazoa > Arthropoda > Arachnida > Araneae > Amaurobiidae > Amaurobius > Amaurobius ferox. Next base: position 144,342,395 of record OX578147.1, on the reverse strand, counting down.
CAGTAGGAATCACCATATGCAAGCGCTAATTTTGCAAATGTAGAGAAACAGATTTTCAGGTGCAAGAAAGAAAAAACTGTGATCAAAATTCATGACATTTTTGGAACATATATGACCGATTTCTTGACATTTTTGGGATTTTTGTAACCTGTAGATATCCTGTGGATTAGGAAAATGATTTTTGCCCGCAGAAACAAGAAACTTCCTTAGGCTGAAAACGAAAAATACTGGTAAGTACTCTGAAAGAACATAATTATGAATCCGCGGAAGAATCCTGTAAAAAAAAAAGAAATTTCATTCGATCAATTTTGTGACCCACGCATGCGGAGCGACACTTTTATGGTTTTCTCTAAAATATTTCTCTAATTAGGAACACGTGTTTGACACACTGATTCCAGCGTAGCTATGGAATTGTGGTCCATGGCAATCGATCCGCAATTTGCAACAGCAAGGGAAATAACCACGATTTACTATCAACAAAGCAATTGGCCCAATCTACTGGCTGGCGGCACCGTGCGTCTGAAAGGATTCCGGAAAAATGTTGATCGTCAGAAATGGCGACTTCTGTAATAATTTTAGTCGCCAATGATGACCTGCCCACCATGAATCTGCATCTCTAATAAGCGCTTAATGTCATGCACAAGTTTTCACTTGCCAAGGTTAGAGGCTCTTGGGAAATGAAAATCTCATTGGCAAGACATTCTATTCCAGTCGATTTGCAAGTGAACACATGATTTTTTTGGTGCCATGGCCCAGGGCTCTTGCAAGGGCATGTGTACAATGCTAAGCTTTTGTTTATAATTTTGAAACTGTTACAGTTTTTGAGTCCTCCACATCAGTGATCTTTTTCAATCCTTAGAACAATCTGTTCATACTTGGATGCACATACCCTACAACAAATGCAACTTTTTTTAAAATAATATATCCCGCTACTGTGTCAACAATTTTGTCTGGTGTCCTGTGCTCACAGGGTCTTTTACGAGTCCATTGACATCCCATTTCTGGCTATTGACAGCCAGACATATGCGAGCATGTAATGCAATGCTCTTGTGAAAACCCATGGCGACCAAGTCGTGCACAGTTTCTAAAAATTCAAAGGCCACAGTTAGGCTTTGCTGGTTTACAACAGGCTACAAGTGTGCTGTCAGTGCATTTGTGTAATGTTTCAGTTTCACCTGAAATTAAAAAACCAACGATTTTAATAGTGTTTCAACACAAGTGTTTGTTACCCGAAATCTGCATTTCAAATGGCTTCAATGTTCGTTGCTCTGTTTCTCCTTTTATGGTGCTGCCATCTAGGGGCATTATTGCAAAGCATTGTTCATATCTTGTAATATATAATAGTGTGAAAGAGTGGGCTTTTATGGGGAAAGCGTCAAAGGTCAATATCAAAAATTACTGCTGATTTTTAAATGGGTTATATTCTTCTTAAATGCTATATGCTGGGTTATATTCTCATAAATCATTTCATGTCTATCATCTATTTTTTTTTTTTTAAGGGTGAATTTGTGATTAATTTAAATATTTATATCTTTCTACTTTTAGAAGTTTGGCTTTGGTGGACTGCTTCTAAGCAGACCAAACTCTGGTCTTTAGACCAGAGTATGATCCGAAATTGTGTTTTAATTATTTTATTTTAGTTACAATTCTTGAATGATTATGTTTAGCATGAGAATGAATAGAACCTGGGCATTTATTAAATTTCTATTTTTATAAATAAAAGTTTTGTGAGGCAATCAATAATCTATTGTTTATTTTTTTAAGGGTGAATTTGTGATTAATTTAAATATTTATATATTTCTAATTTTAAAAGTTTAGCTTTGGTGGACAGCTTCTAGGCAGGCTAAACTCTGGTCTTCAGACCAGAGTGTAATCGGAATCTGTGTTTTAATTATTTTATATTTTACAATTCTTGAATGATTATGTTTAGCATGAAAAATAGAACCTGGGCATTTATTAAATTTCTATTTTTTTAAATAAAAGTTTTGTGAGGCAATCAATAATCTGTTGTTTATTTTTGGTCTTCTCTTTAATTTTCTGGTTTTGACTGAAAGGTACTTCATTTAGAAACAGTGTATCTTAATTATATAGTATCACTATGCGATCAGGCTATTAAAAATCTTTACTGAATAAAATGAAAGTTAATCAATTAAATAACACATTAATAACTAAGTAAATGAATGATAAATTAAAAATAATAATAACTTTAATATAATCTAAATAAATGTAAATAATTAAATGTATAACTATGAATTTTAAATAGTAGGGAAGGAAAACCTTCTCAACAAAGTTATGAAAATGCCAGAGTGCTTTCTCGATATCACAAGGTCCTTCATTTCATTTGCATTGCCACAGATGAAGGATATGCCGTCCAAAAGCGCTTTGGCATTAACTTTGCATACGTCCTTAATGGCATTTTATTAAAGACTTTTTACTAAATTTGTTGTCTTTACTGCAAATATTTTTAAATATTTTAGATGTTTTTCCATATTTAGTAATAATATTATGCTTTATATATATTTTTATCTTCTTTCAGGACATAGCCTGTAAATTGCTCAATTATTTTTATAACAAAGGGACTCTAAAATACTGTTTGCACAGAGATTTCAAATTTCTTTTTTAATCCAAAACTGGTCAGAAGAATATTAGCATTTAATTTCTCAATTATTCAATGGATGGCCGTGATTTTGTACAAAATGTTAGCTTTTGTTCTTCACTCTGAATAATAAGATTGATAAAAAGGATGCTTTAGGATTACAGTATAAAATACATATAAAATACAGTATAAAAAATATAAGGCTAAAATGTTAAATATCTGGTAGCCTGTTCTGAGTATTCACTAGGATAGGGCTGCATTTCCTATCAGCTAATGCGATGCGGTTGAAACCATGGTTGATCCATCACAACAAGAATCAAGCGCGATTTGGCATTCCGAAGTGGTTAGCTCAATAGCAATAATGGAGCCACAATTTTTATAGCTGTGAAATTGTGTGAATAAAAGTGAGAAGCAGTTTAACACAACAATAACAATGTTTGTTTAATAAGATCACACTTTCTTAATTACAAATGTTCTGGAAACACCTGCATAAGGAGTGATTTTTTGGAATATGCTCTTGCTGTGACCAAAATGTTGCATCCTGTATTGGCCTGGTTTTGCGTCCTGTGGTATGTCCCAAGTAACAGTCGCTTCACTGTGGCCCAATAACAAATTCGTCCTTTTCCAGTAAAATCTGAAAAACACGAATACTAGGTGTTCACCAAAAATACAATGTCCAGATTTACTTCAACAGAATCTCATTTTTGAGAAGAATAAGAAAAAATTAAAATAATGAGAAAAATAAGTCATTTTATGAAAAGAGACAAACTATTTCTAGAAAACTTTGATTTGCATATTAGCAAAGATGATTAAATGTTTGTATTTTATAAAATATTTGTCTAATTAAACTTAAATGAACAAGTCTATTCTTTTATATTTTATTCATTTGCTTATTAATATTACAAATAAAACAAGCATTTAATTATTTTAGTTAAACAATATTTTTTTTATTTTTGGCTTTTCTATTTTATTATTTATTTATTTAAGGCCATTTCTAAAATAGAAGCCGTTCTATTTTTTTATTTATATAAAATTTAATTCAGCACCAAAGTGGAGTGGCTGTGTGGTGAATATTTTTGAGCTAAAGTAGAGACATGCATTATGCAAAAAAAAAAAAGAATTTGAACCAATAATTTTCCTATACTATATTTAGAGAATTATTGTTGTGGAGAAAGTAAAATGAAAAACTTGCCTAGTTTCCCAATTTGCGTCGGTTGCTATCGTTGTCCAGTTCCCTGAAGTGGGGTTCAGTTGGTCCACCTTCAAAAATGTGCCTTCCAACTGTAAAATAAATAGTTCATCTCAGTAGAATTTATGGAGAAACAACTTGAAATTTAACATACTCTAAACTCGAGAGCTTTTAATAGGTAAGTGATGCCTTCCAGAAAATGTATTCAGATAAAAATACAAGGAATATATGACTCATCACTTGTAGAGGTGTGAAGAATTTGTGTTGGTTCTTACTGGGTTGATTAATCTTTGTTTAGTTGCTATGTTTGCAAAATCAACATACCCTTTTCAGCGGTGAAAACTTCATTTTGGGATATTTTTCATCACATGAACTGTATTCAGTGTGTAGTGACATGAAATCATCTCAAGAAGTTATTAATGTATCCAGGGAATATTTTAAATGTTCCATAAACATTTATATCAAGCTGCTGCTTTGTTTCATTCTTCAAACATTATTAAAGTTAGATGCACAGTAGAATCTGGTTAATCCTAACGAGAAGTTCAGGATTAGTAGGTTTGCGTTTGTTGCTTCATTGAAAAATGAAAGTGCTTTCTCACCTATTGTCCAGCCCTTACAATAATATGCTATAAGGGAAAAAAATGTGTTGCCCTGCTAGATGATTATTCATATTTTGAATTGATTTAATCTCAGGAAGTATAGTAATTTTGCCCCAAACTTACCTGTTCTCGATGGGTCTGAATCGGATCATTTTCATTGATTCGAAACTTTGGATACGATGAACCACATTTAAGTACTTACAGCTCTAAAAATGTTAGTAACTCTAAAAATTTTAACTGAAACTCTCAATCCACTTTTATACAAATCTATTTGGGTTGAAAAGTTGAGCACTGCCTTCCCCTCAAGTTATTTTATAAATGATGATTCAAAGATGTATCTAGATCCTCTAAAGAAAAGAAAAACACCCCCCCCCCCCCATTGAAAATATAGAAAATATAAAATTGCCAAGCTTTTATTTTTCAATTCTAATACATAATAATTAATTTTTCATATACATAAAGTAAATTGTATGGCATCTTAATTATCCCTTGTTAATTATAACCCTTTTCCCTATGAATACAGTATACATGTTTCTAAAAGAGAAGATTATTACATTTCATACACTAATTTTAATAAATTTTAAATTCAATTTATTACGTCTGTACTAAAACACTGTATGTCATTTAATTGTATCCATTTTTTTCCCACACATTTCTTCAAACTATATCCTACTATTTATTTATTTTTTTTAATTGACAATTTAAGATGGCTATGAAGGTGAATCATATTTTTTTGAAAATGTGGCAGCCAAGTGCCGAGTGTATAAAATGTAATTATTTTTATTTTTAGAAACATGTTATAATGTATTCATAGGAAGAAGGGTTATAATTAACATGTCATGTAATTTACTTACATATATGAAACATTAATTATTACAAAATGTTAATTAACTATCAGAAAAGTAAAAGCTTGGCAATTTGATGTTATAGCATTTGTTGGACACAACTTTCTATCTTTTTTAACAGTAATGTTTTTCGTCTTAAAAGTTTGTTTGGAGGCAGTGCTTTTTTAAAACAGTCAATTTTTTACCCTCACGCTTCTTTAGGAGGATTAAGGAGTTTATTTAGGATGTATTACACACTCTTATGGAGAGGTCAAAATATGTACTTAGGGTGTAATAGATGGCACTATCAGGGTGAGAATTTTTCTTAGTGGTCAATTTTTCCTACCTTCCTAACACACTTTCTCAGTTTCTTCAAGTATTTCTGTAAATCTCCACATTCTCAAAAGTGCTCATCATATTGTAGGATTTTCCAACAGATTGGGCATAAAATTAATTTTAGGCTTCAACATAAAATTAATTTTATGTCTGATTATTTCATGAATAACAATCTAAATAAAACTAAAATTGTTGTTTTGAGCAATAAAGGATGTGTCTCTATCCATTTAAAATGGTTCTGGAATGAGAAAACTTTAGGAATTGTGAAGGATTACATCTATCTGGGAATATGTTTGCTAGAAATGTGAAATTTACTAAATACAAGAACTTATATCTAAATAAAGTGACAAGAACTGTTAAAGTATAGCCTATCCTTATAAAAATTACTTCCATGAAAGCTCATTTTGATTCTTTAGCCACTTCCGTTCTGCTCTATGCTGCACCTACATGGTATATAATTACATGCAAAGTTTTGAAAAAATCCAATCACTGTAAGAATCCTAGGCATTGACAAAAAATACTCAGAGATACACTTTGTGATTTGAAAGATGGCACTGCCACATTTCTGCAATTATGTACACAGGTATTTTGAAATTTTGGATGAGTACTATGAGACTTTCTGATACATGTCGTATATAACTATACAGAGTGTCCCAAAAAGATTGAAACACGCTTTCATTCTTGGAGATAACCTGTTGGAGATAAGTGGGCAATGTAAATTACAAAAATGTTGAAATAAGACTACATTAATGAAATAGTCCTCCCATTAATTTTCCAAAAGTTACACTTTTTTAATTTTTATATGACCCCCTTAGACAAATTGGGTCAATCAGAAAATTTTTATTTTTAATGCAACAAGATCATTAAAAAAACTTGTATATCTGCATCTTGTGTATAAAAATGTAAATAATGTTTCTTGTTTTGTCGTTGATGTGTTTTGTTTGTATGTCCAGATTATGAATATATAAAAATAAATTAAATATTTTAATATTTTAATTTTTTTCCAAAAAAACTTATCTATCTCTTCAAAAGAACTATCTGTCCGAGCGAGTTTTACTTTCACTCGAAATATCTTCTATAAGAGGTATAAATAGTAAGCAACAAAAATATGCATTTAGCTGTCCCTGTACCAAATTTTACATCTGTCTAAAACTTTGATTTCCGCAACAGACGACACACAGACAACGATATTTTATCACAAAAATATTTATTCACTACCCTTTCTTGGGTAGGATCAGGTTTCATGTTCCCCAGTATTTAACCAAGACATGAGTTTATTTGCTCAAAGGAATTTTAGTACGAATATTGGTTTTTATTGTGCGATAAGTAATTTTTGTAAACTATACAACAGCTTCCCCGATAATCTAAGTTTTTATTCATCAGAAATGGCTTTTAAAAATCATTCATTGTAAATACTTTATATTTTAATGTATTTATTCATTTGCAGGTGCTTTCAAAAATTATTTGTTGTCAATAGTTTGCATTTTAATGTATTTTATTATATTTTAATCTGTATATTTTGTATTGTATTTTATCTTGCACGCTGTTACTAGAACTTTGTCCTGTAGCTTGCATTATTTTAAAATAAATAAATAAAAAATAAAATAAAAGTTGTTTATACAACAGCCAAACATGCATACATTTTTTCATTTTCAAAATATTTCCAATATAACTGCTACTTGCAATCCTCAATAATAATAATATATTTAACTTCTTAAGAAGAATACATTGATACTCCCATTTATTTCCAGCCCCTGCTCTTATACTCGTACCCTTTTTGCTTTCACAACAATACATGGCGATGTACAGCAAAAGTATTGAAATCGTGTCGAAAATCACAACTCTCGAGTTTTCAACGGATCTACACATTTCGAGCACGCTTGAACACGAAAATCTATTTTGAGCCTGACGTCTGTGTGTGTGTGGGTGTGTGTGTGTGTGTCAGTGCCAAAGTATACAAGTTGTCCCAAAAAGATTGAAATGTGATTTAATTCTTTACCTGTTGGAGATAAGCGGGCAATGTAAATTGCAAAAATGTTGAAAGTGAGGTAGGAAATAAAATGAAATAATCCTCCCATTCATTTGGAATGAAATAATCCTCCCATTCATTTTCAAAAAGTTACACTTTTTAAATTTTTATACGCATCCCCCTTAGACAAATTTGGTGAATCAGAAAATTTTTATTTTTAATGCAACAAGATCATTAAAAAACCCTGCATATCTCTATCTTTAAAATTGAGTGAGTTATATTTAATTGAAAATTGAACATTGTGAATGAGGACCCTATATCAAATTAGAAATATAAATTTGTGACATATCACGAAAACGATAACACTGGATGATAATACATGAGACATTTTTGTGAATTCCACATAGGCTCACGATACAATCACAGATTAAGTACTTTTCACATTGAGACATGCAATTTTTTATTTGAAACAATTAAAATAAATATGTAAACAAATGCAAGTATGTATTTGATTTTGAAATTTAACATAATTTTTCAAAACGAAGAATAGAACTCACAGATGATGTTTTCTTTCCTTTAACTCTAATTTGGCCTTTTCATATGCTTATAGTAAAATAATTTTTAAAAAACTGAAGAACAAAATGCAGACAATTTATTTTTTATTATTACACATATTAACATATTTTTAATCTAAACAATTTCCATCATCAATTTGTTTATGATCCCTATTTTCACTGATGAAACAGCCTTTCACGTGGTACGGAAAAGTGGCATAAGTCAGATTTTTTCCTTTATCATAATGCAGTTAATTTTAAAGATAGAGACATGCAGGGTTTTTTATGATCTTGTTGCATTAAAAATAAAAATTTTCTGATTGATCCAATTTGTCTAAGGGGGGTCGTATAAAAATTTAAAAAGTGTAACTTTTTGAAAATTAATAGGAGGACTATTTCATTAACATAGTCTTATTTCCTACCTTACTTTCAACATTTTTGCAATTTACATTGCCCACTTATCTCCAACTGGTAAAGAACTAAAGCGTGTTTTAATCTTTTTGAGACACCCTGTATGTTATAATAAACAACTTGAATATTCCCCTGAGGTATCTTCAGCTCCTACTATCTTGTCTGGTAAACAAATTTTTATTGAAATTGGTTTCACTTTTTTATGGAATTCTCAAAATTAGAGGTTAATTCAATTGCATGTTTATATTACTTGGCTTCTAATTGTTGTCATTCATTACTGATGTATAATAGACATCTATTAAATACAAATACCTGTTTTACATAATCCAGATTAGATCTAACCCAGATGCGATCGGGATGTAATGCACTGCACAGGGAATGACACAACTTGAGATATCGTGGGCAATGTTATATTCACACACAAGCTTTATTTTCTCTGGAGTGAACAGAGATCCTCATGCATAGCAGTTGCTAAGATACATTTTTAAATAGGATTTAGAATATTTTAAACTGTTATTTGAATTATGAGCAATACCGAGTGCTAAGAAACTCCAAAAAAGCAGATCACATAGAAAATAAAATGTTACCAGAAAGGGCATTTTAAAAGTAAATTGAAAGTTGAAAGATTGAAGAAAGCCTATCATACTACTGATAACCCCTTTGCTTCCGTTCAATTGGACGATTTCATAGGCAAAGATCAGCCCAGCCAACTTAGTGCTCAATTCAAACTCATTATTCAAAGAAAATCGAGATCTTGAGACTATATTAAGGATACATCATAACTTGAAAGCTTGTACATTTTATACAGGATAAAAGTATTTTTTATTGAAAATAAACTACTTGCAGTCTAAGACCAAGTTCCAGGGGGATAATGACATAATCGAAAACTATGCATGCTCTCTGCCTACGGAAATAAGAAAGTGAAAATTTCATAAACATTGGAATTCAGAATTAATTTAAATCAAATTTCTAGATCAAGACTCATTGGTTAGACAGCTTAATATAGGATATCCACTGAAATATACAGAATTAGGAGATGGACATTCTGAATTTTAAGGAGTTACAATGTTACGAGAGCACCTTCAGCCTGCTTTGCAACAAAATCCCATCTATTAAGAAATGATACAAAAACTGCTGACAAAAGAATAGTTTTTACAATATTTGGTATTAGTTAAATTAGACGAAAGATTCTTCAATGGGTCAGCTTGAAATCTTTGAATCATAACAAAATATCCAACTTGTATTACGAGCCGCCAAGAGAGCTGACCACTTCAAACTTGTTGGGATCCGCAAATTTCAACGTGTATTTCCCCAGAAAGGGCAAGTCCCTTTTCATTCCCATCAAGGCATCTGCTTCTTTTTAGCCCCATCATGGTGAAAACACAGAATATATATACATTATCAAAACATCTATCTTATATACTAATTGCCAAGTGTATGTCTGTCTGTCTGTCGCGCTTTTTTTAGGCGCTTCCTGAATAGATAGAGCAATTTGGTACACGGCTCCATCGTTCGATAAAACCCTCTGGAAAAATCGAATTTTTTTAAAACATTCTCTAGAGGGGAAACTCCACACCAAAACATTCAAAAAGTGAAATTATAGGAAAGCATACTTTGCCATTAGATATAGACTTCAAATTTGGTGTATGGGTAAATGATTCGAAAGGAAGAAAGAGTGCAGTTTCAGATTTTCAATATTTTCTACTTACGAGGGTGCCGCACACCAAAATGTTTGATTTACCGAATAAATGATAAACGGCTCCTTTAAAATTAGATAGAGGCTTGAAATTGGGTATATGGACTAATCATTTCATAAAAAACCCAAGACAAATAGAGTTTTCCATAAATGTTCATTTAAGAGGGTGCTCCACATGAAAACGTTCAAAAGATGAAATGATAAAATTGCATGCTTCAGTATGAGACAGAGACTTCAAATTGGGTGTGTGGGTAGATAGTTCGAAAGGAAGAAAGCGAGCAATTTCAGTTTTCTAATATTTTCTTTACGAGGTTCCGTACACCAAAATTTTTGATTTTAAGAAAAATGTGAAACGTGAATTGTTAAAAAATTTATGCTATTCAGGGGGTTGCTTATTGTGAGACCGTTGATTTTCAATGGGTATTCGGCTAGTAATACATAAATTATAGAAGGGTTTAATTTTGAATAAATTTAGATAGGAAAATTAGCAAAATGTAAAAACTCCCGAAAATCAGGTTGTGAGCCAGATATGTAGAATAAGTTGAACTGCTTGCACAAATAGACCCATGTTGAAATATTACAGAAAATATTTCATTCAATAAAGTGTTCTATGTGAACTAAAAGTTTATACATTAAAACTTGAATGGTCATTTTATTGAGGCAACATCTTGAATTGTCGAAAGCCCAGACCATCCGGCTCGTCCGAAGACTTAGAGCAGCAAATTGAATGGCCGGACATCTTGAATTGTGTAAAAGGACCTTAAAAAATAATTCTTGTGTCACTAGTGATAACAATTTTTTTTTCATTAAAAGTAGTACTTGCCATGAGGTCATTCCTCGGATGTCCACTCACAAAAGTGACAGTCGCCGTGTCTCCTGGAGCATACTTTTCCTTTGCATCCACGAGGACATCCCCATATTTCTTGCCCAAGTAGGACGTGTCATAAATAACTCCAGGTTGCAGAGACACTTGCTTTTCCAGCAGACTTTTGGGGGCTGGACCTGCTGGGAGAGTTTCACCCGTGCAGAGGGCCCGAGCCAGTTTCTGGTACTCCTGAATGTAGGCCTGTAGAGTGTGCTGGCCGTAGATGGTGGAGGCACCCTCGTACCTTTGCACCTAAAACATCAAGTGGAAACATGCTGCTCATAAAACAGCCCTTCTCTCCTCAACTGTACATACTTGAACATTATAATTTTTTAAAAGCTCGGTTCACATGTCCAATCTCTATTGATACGAAATTTTTCGAATTTTATAGATTTAGTTATTTTTAGTTATTGGAGTGTTTAATTACTTTTATTATTCTTTAAATTATTCATTTAACATATTATTGCCAAATTATTTGTAAAATTATTGGTTGCTTCAATTAAATTGTTATTAATATCAATAGAGATTATCATTCATTTTACATTGGCTTGGGCTTGTGATCCTTATTAAGTTATATATGTTCTAAAATATTATACTCATAAGATTTGCAAACTACCTACCTTGGCTCACCTAAATTCTCAAAGGAAAAGAATACATATAAGCACAAAGTGTCTGATATTACTTTCATTAAAACAACATGTGAGAAGAAAACCCATTTTTAAAACTACATTTATCTATAATAAAAATGGAAGATAACTGTCGTAGTGAAAAATCTAAATGTCGTACGGCTATAAAAATTAGTACACAGGTACTTCAGGACGATATGTATATATATTTTTTTTAAATTCACCAAGTTGTTTTAAAATAACTTAATTAGCATTTTTAAAATTAGTTTTTGAGTTATTTTATGGTTTAGCATGATTTTGAGGAATTTTCACACAAATCAGTTCCTTAGCAATCAAAATTATTATCACAGAGTTTCCATCTTAACACCATTTGAAAGATCGTGAAATTCTCTTTCGAATGAACTTTGAATGGAATCCATATCATTAATTGATTTTCATAAATTTTATGATAAACAATTGAATGATAAACAAATGAAAATTTTTCATGATAAACAATTTTCATGAATTTTTAAAATATACATACTTTTCATGTGTTTAAAACATTTGTGACTTTTATATTGCAAAATAAAATACATGACTGACAACCCCATCTTCATAATTTACCAAATGTTTCTTTGAATATCACACACGGCTTCAGTCAAAAAAATTCTGTTTCTGCTGTATTCTGTTCATTAATTATGAATTTTCATGTAAAACCTCATAATTTTTCAAAATAATTCTTTTGAATTCTCAACGTAAGAGATAAACAGGTTTTTCTCCCATCCTCGAACACCCCTTGGAACGAGGTTTAGAACCCTTAGAGTCATGGCCAAGTTATCTAAAAAAAGTGATGGGCCTTTATAAGCAGCTACATATAAGTTAGTTATAAGCAGTCCCTTTTCATTAAAAGAACCCTAAGTGTTATAACAACTCAGATGTGTGATTATGTTTCAGCCATTTTATCGAATGGAAGACATTACAATATGTCTGGTAATTGGGATGTATATGAAGAACATCTAGTCCTAACAAGCACAGTCACTATGTCATGAAAACTATTTCGGTGAGAAAAATCAGGACGCTATTTCTTGACAGAGATTTTTGATTCCATTGACTTGGGAAGGGTGGCCGAGAGCTCAGAATTGGATGCCTCAAAGCCATCACCATTTGTTAACTATTGTAGATTCTCCCGTTCCTTCTTACAGTAGATCAAAGAGTAAATATGTTCTTTACAATATTTGCAAACGAAATAAAAAAAATAAAAAACTACTGCTTGTAAGAAAATAATTTACAAAACTTCCTTAAAGAAAGCAGGCATGTGTCAGTTAGGAGATAACAATTATTTCGAAGATGGCATAAGCCCCCTTCTTCCAACCAAAATAATAACATGGGTCTGTAACAACTACTAAAAATGAACTACAAAAAAGTTCATTCTTAGCAGTTGTTAAGTACACACACTATTCTTTTGGCTTGAAGAAGTGTCTTTGAAACAACTCTCACCATCTAACTGATATGTACCCGCTTTCTTCATGGAAGTTGTTGTAAGTTTGCAGAGTCCACTTTGACAATAAGAGCTTGTAATTTCACCCCAGTAGCTCAACAGTAGATTGACAGCTGGCCAGTTCGGAGATCCAGGGTTCGATTCCTGGTTGGAGCAGCAAGGCTCTTTACAAGTTATTTAAAATAGGAATGGTCTGGAAGTGAGATGTTGTTCTCTTTATATAGGCAGTTTTCTAATGATTTTTAGAAAATGGATTGTCTTACCTGGTACTCCTCGTAGGTCGCCACGTAGGAGGAGTAAGTGTTGCTCAAACCTCCGATCACCACTTGGTTTTCTGCCGAGGAGCATTCATCCAAGATCTGAAAAATTAAGAGAGCAGCTATAAATATGACTTAAACTATCATTGTATAGGAAAACCTGAAGGCTCTCCTATACAATGATAGCATTAACATTATTGCATACATTGGAATAATACACACACAGAGAAATTTTACAGCATAATGAAAATACAAAGTAAACCAACTGGATACCTATTTTTTGTTATCAGTCTTTTGGTCTTGCAAATTTTCAAAAACAGGGACTAAAGTTTCAAATTTTTCCCTTAGAATTTAAAAATTTATGATATCGATATTCGGTAAAAATGACCTATCATGAGAATAAAGAATTGTCGTGTTTCAGTATTTAACCCTTTAGGACATTATAAACCTTTTTCTCCTTTATCACTACTTACAAAGTTTAATTTAATATCTAAAATTTAAAAAGTGACTTATATTAAATTTTCAGCTTAATAAGTTATGACTATAAATCTGCATATTAGGGAAGAAAATAATCTAACACTAAACATACAGGAAGTATGTAGACTATTTTATGTATTTACCTGCAATTATGAATAAATCTTTGCCTAAAAGTACTTTTTTCTGTGACTAAATTCAAATGTTTTTGAGAATGAATTTTAATGTCCAATACCAGTGAAAAGAAATGTTTTGAAACAAATTGTTTCAGAGGCAGCTTGGAAACGATGGCTGAACATTGAAATGGGGAATGACATTTCATTTTACAATACAGATGAACTAATGCAATTTTTCGTTCCATGGAGGACATGACCCCAAGTTCTGACTTAAGAGAAAAAATGAAATATGCTGTTTTATTAAATTATCCAAATCAAACACAATTAAGGAAGCATAACGTTCTTATACAAAACCAATAATCACAATCAATTAAAAAAATGAAGAGCTGAATATTAACTCAACTGTAATAATACTCAAGCATTCCAACCTGTTCGTTTCATTCAAAAACCCCAATAACTCATTCATAATTTCAACTCTAAAATAATTTTAATTCCCCCCCCCCTCCTTTCTAATGCCTAACCCATGTTTTAATTATATATGTATTTGTGTTCATATGTACAGTTACTTCTGTTAAACTTGTAATGGTCTTGAATGCGTCACATTAACTATTTTAGTTGTTTTTAGGTTTTCCATGCATTTTCTTTCGAGACATGCTCATGTTGATCGTGTCTTGGATTCTTCTAGTGTTGATGTCTACAAAATAAATTCTATCTAAATTTTTCTTAGAAAAAAGAAAAGCTGCCTTCAAGATTCTTGAGACATGTATCTGCCTACTGCACAGAAATATCTTTTCGGTATCCTAAGGATCTGGGTTCGATGATTTAAATCATGATTTAAATTACACAGATGATAGTGCTTCAAATGACACTTTTAGTGTCACAAAAACTGCTTTCATGTCACATGGACTTCAACTTAAAAGTAGTTGCACCAGAATGATTGAGGAAAAAAAGTTGAGCAAGAGCTGGGGCTTCCTCACAGAGTGTGAATGTGATCAGAGTGTTGTCAGAATCACCTCAGAGACTATCACTAGAAGCGGTTTGATCCACTTCGGTGTTTTTTATGAAAAACAGAAACAACTCATACCCATCACGGTACTGGAACTCCATACCTGAACGTATGAGTTGTAAGTCAGGAAGTTTGAACTTTTGAGTTCCAAATTTTTTTTTAGTTTGACTAAATGAAATATTGGCAACATTTTTGTAATTTAACTTTTTTTGCTAAAGAGGCTGTATAAAAAGTTAATTTTCTTAACTTTCTACAAAAATATGGCATAGCATTTAAATGACCATTTCATAACTTCCTACCTTATTTAAAGCATTTTTGCAATTGGAACTACGGATGTACAACAAACAGTTGAAAAAATCTTTCATTGTTCACCCTGTATACGTATGTCGAAAAGCCAGACCACTTGACTCACCCTAGGGTACGAGTATTAGTTTAAGTGGCCGGCTGTAAGAATTTCTGAAGTAAATAAGAGGAATATCTATTATTAAATCCTATCCTCTTTGGGCTTTGTGAATTTAGTACTTATTTCACACACGAGAGAGAACAAAACAATGCTAAGGAGATATACAAAGAGGTTGCTTTGTACATCAGTAACTTAACTTCTGTCTTTTCTCTACTGCAGAGGGGTAGTTGAATTCGCTCCTAGGGACTGGGATTCCCCGAATTCTGAGAAACAGTTGCAAAACTACTATAGGTTGGCTCTCTTCTTACTGGTTAACCTTTTATTTCCCTTGCCCCTAAATATACCATTCTATTTCTTAGAGAGTATTTTTTTAATAACACTACAAGTGGATATTAACAGAAAGGCAGTTAATTTAACAATTTTAAGTAAAAAAGTTTAATTCATTAACCACCCTATTGTACCTATTTTTTCTCAAATGTGTTCTCCCAAGTGTCGCATTTTGACTTATTTAGGTAGAAGATACTCTAGGATTCATAATAATTATCCAGCAAAAAGTAAACAGATAAATGAGGTAGGACAGAGTCTATCTTGAGTGAACCCTGCAAAGAATGCGAGAGAAAACCCTAAGCCAGAGTTCACTCAGGATGGTATTTTAAAACAAAACATACTATCTTGAGTACAAAATTTCATAGCGATAGGATTGATAAAATTCAATTGATAAGTGCTCATGCCAGACATACAGAAACAAGTATTATGTTCCTGTTGTTCTACATGTAGATGGATCAAATTTATATAGGAATGAACTCAGCCTCATTGCCCCCCAATATTGCATTAGGATGGAATTGAGAATACAATGAAAAGTGCATGTACTGAAGATTGAATACCTTATAGATTGATTCTCAACTTACCGCTTTGACAGCATTGCGAGTTCTTCTGCCAGACATTGTGCTAGAAGAGAAGAAAACAGATTCACAACATATTATTATTTGCCTAGAACACTAGTCCAATTAGGAGCATTCCCATCTCAAAATGAAGAACATGTTGATAAAGGTAAAAGAAGGAGGAAGTTCGAATAATAAAAATGATACCATCTGTGACACCTCTCATATAATCCAATTATGCTCACCTCATGGAGAGATCCATGACCCATCTCATAAACCTAGAAGATGATGTTACTATTGATGAAATGCATATCAAAGCTTATTTGGATTCGTTTTCAATACTTCTTATTACTTTGGATTCGTTCTCACTCCAAAATTTTGCAAAGTTTTTTTAAACATTAAATAGGCATCCTCTCAGTGTACATCATTCAATTACACCCAAGGACAAAATGCATATTCGGATTTTTATTCATGAAGCATCTGGTGTTCAAGTAGGATACACAAATAGCAAAAAATGCATCGAAATGCTAACCTCATAAAATATGTAAATTATATCAGTACACATGCAAATTATTGGTTGAATTTTAGTAGAGGTATTTAAGGTTTACGACATCTAGCAGAGTATAGCAGTAGGTATGACACGAAGTGATTCAAGGCAAGCAGCAGTGAGTCAAAATAAAAATGCACTTTAGTACTCACAAAATTATATCATAATAGAAAGGATAATAGCATGCATCGTTAACTTTGATGAAGCTCACAGAAAAGTGTATAAGAATATCGCTCCTATACTGAGTCTAGCCATAACATATCGGCTATTTGCAGGACATAGCTAAACACCAGTTACCAGTTTAGAACTTACCAAGAGCTTCTACAACAAGCTCATACAAAACTAACCCTGAGCGACAAGCTCTACATGCACAATGCTTCTGTTACAGGCTTATCTGCTTCTCAAGCTCTGGATCTCTAGAGCATTTATACCCATCATCTGTTATGATGCTTCCGGAGTATGGTAATTTCCAGTGATACGGAAAATTAGTATATTACGGTTACTAAGATACAATCTGAAGGAACTCAAATGTAATTCAACTCAGACACTAAACAAATGATCCGAAATCCAAACAGTTAATCGGAAACATCCAATACTTTAACTTTTGACCATAACGCTATCGCGATACGTCATTTGTTTATGGTGTCTAACATAAATGGTGTCTAACATAAATGGTGTCTAACATAATGGTGTCTAACATAAATTACAGCTGACTTTTAGAAAAGGGGAATTTTCAATGAACTTTTTCAACAGGAATCCATTTCGTGGGTATGTCTCGGATGATGGCTAGATAATTCCCACCAATCATTTATGGAGATTAAAATGTTGATATTTGCATATATTGAACTAGTGTTTAAATTTGGACCATAATTGTTACAAAGTTTCATTTTTCTATTATTCACATTCAATTTGTTTTTATATAATAAAAATTGGACATGATTTTCCCTGTAGAATGCAATATGTTTGGATTTCTTCACAGTCAAAGAATCTATAAGATTGATAGTTTTTAATGTTAAATTGCACTTTGGGCACTTTTCCAAATGACAACATGTAAAATTATTTCAAAATACCCAATTAACTTATATTTCAAGCAACTCTAAATTCACAATAATTAATAGTGATAGCATCCGCAATAAGCAATAAAATCCATATATTAAAATATTTTAATAATTCAGCAATTTGCATCATTTCTGTTAACAATTTTAATAATATTTTCATCAATCTGGGGTGACATATCACCAAGTTAGGGATATTTTGCTAAATGAGCCATAAAGTTCACCAAATTGATCACCAAGAATCACAGATAAACAGAGAGAAGAGCATTTCTTACATATAAATGACTGTTAGTGAATTGTTAAATGTCAAAATACAAAACACAAAGTATATTTTCTCATGAATGGAATAACCTAGATCTACAAGAATGATATTAACAAATGTATCTCATAATATTACATACGAAAAGTGAACCTATTTCACAATAGTTAATGTTTTTTTAATTTTATGTGATTTTTTGATAAATGTATTTGAAAAAGTGCAATATCTTAAAATTGGTTCATGCTAGTGTTTTAAAATTTGTATCAATCGTTTCCTAATGAAAAATTATATAAGAAATGATTATTTACACAACAATATTAAAGGTTAATGTTTCACAAAATTTCATCCAAAAATTTGGAGATATTCTGGACATTTGATTGAATTTCAAATCAATAGGCTTTCAGTATTCACTGATTGTAATTTTTGTACCAAATTTTATTCGAAATGTTCCATTCATTCATGAAATATCGTCACTACAGACACACACACATCACCTCAAAAATGTTCTATTCCGAGCTCAGGGATGCTTGTAACATGCTTTTCCATCGAAAACTCATCATAAATACATTCCTTATACATTACACCATGTATATAGGGAAAGTAAAAATGCTTCATTTTTGCATCTATGTCACCCATTATGGATAAAGCATAAAATATTTTTTGGTTTGAAAGTATCTGGTCATTTCCCCTTAGAAAGGAATCTTGAAAGGAAGAAGGGTTTCTTACGTGAACTCTCCGGGCACGGCCACGATGGCCAGTTGACCGACTCTCAGGATCTGGGTGGGCACCTGGATGGGCTGCCATGCGTACGGAAAGTCCATCTGGAAGAGAATAGGGAATAACAAAAGGGTTGACCTCGCATTTCTACACAATTTAGATTTTTCAATGTATTTCAACGCATTCATTAAGTTTATTTTTTAATGGCTTTGATCAAATTATCTTAGTATATTTAGATTGATGTAAATAGATTAAAAATACAAAATCAATATTAGATTGCAAACTGTGTATGCAAGTACTGCATAGGACATAAACAACATCGCATGATGCAAATAAATTTTTAAGACAATGCCTACACTGTTTTTATATTTGTGTAACAACCTACCGGTGTTCCAAATTTGGTTTCAATCAGTTGAGTATTTTTAGATAAAAACCGGTTATATAAATTCACAGACAGCTACAAAGTATTTTTGTAATTAGCATAAACATCTAATTATTCAATTTTCAGCATGAAAAGATCATGATTTTCCTTCAGCAAGGGAAGAAAAAAAGCCTGAATTACTTTCAATTATTTTCAAAAGTCAAGCTTCTGTAAATCGAAACTAATTTTATTCTGATAGCACATAGGTTTGTTATGGGGTTAAAATATCCCCATTCAAAATGTTATGCAGAGGTATGAATGGATAGGAATGTGCCCATATATTCATAAGAGATTTCTAGAAAACCAAGAGGGTATATTTGGCACTGAAAACTATAAAACTTGGTTAAAATATGAGATTCTGAAGTGTTGAAGATCCAGACTGTCCGACTCCTCCGAAGAAATAGAGCATTTATTTGGACGGCCGGGAGGTTTTGAAGCGTGTAAATTTTAGACAAATGAAGAGATTTTGAAGTGTGTACATTTTAGACAAATGAAGAGACTTTGAAGTGTTGTTGTTGTTGAGACCCAGACCGTCCGACCTACCAGAAAGGTGTAAGGTAAACTGTTTGGACAGCCGGGAAGTGCCACCCAATTTAGACCGGAACCCAGTGGGTGAGGCATCCACAGGGACCGTACCCTCCTTCCCCTACCACCAACCTCTCGGAAGGACTTACAGACCCACATATTTAACGTGATCGTACTCCGCATGAACACGGCGGCAGTTATGGCAGTGGCTGGAATCGAACCCGGGCCAACCGAGTGCAACTCCAGCGCGCTAACCAATGGGCTACCGCGCCCCGAGACTTTGAAGTGTGTAAATTTTAGGCAAATGAATCAGTAAAAACCTGATGTGTGATCCGTAAATTTTCTGACTTAATTTCACACACACAGTACTGTTGTTCTCATATCAGCTTCTGAAATAATGTACAGCTGTAAAAAAAATGAAACACCCAACCATAATTGCACAATTTACATTATCGTGCCGTTTTTCCCCAAACTTAAAAATTCTTAAAATTCAAAAGTTCTAAATTTTCCCATTTTCCTTACAAAATTCCAAATTATGCTAATGTTGTTTTCCATTTTTGGCATGTTAATGTTTTTCCCATTTTTGCCAATTAATCTTTGTTTTCATGTCTTTTGAAAAATTTATGTATTCTAAATTATTTCCCTCTTTTCAACAAAACGCAATTTTTTATTTGTAATGATGTTCATGCATGCACCATTTTTCTTACAGCATATGTGTGCTTAGACCCACTTGGGGAGGTTAATGAAATTCCTTAAATCTATGAGGTTGCTAGTGTGACTCGTTTCCTCACTGTGTTGGCATCATGTTTCATTTTTTTTCTGCTTATTGCTACAGCAGAACGTTTGACATGTTGGCAGGAAATGCTGCGTGCCTCAGCTAACTCCTGGAAATCGTTTCGTATCATTGTGTATTGGGAGGAGTTTCATTGAAGTTCTCAAGATAGACGGTGGAAAAGACTGTTGTATTCTAAATTGTCCCCTTTTTATTTTTTAAATTAATTCTTTTAATGTTTTCCCATTTTTGACAAATAAACTTTGTTTTCCCATTTTCAGCATTTAAACCTTGTTTTTAAACCAATTTTTAAAACGGTAGTGTTCAAAATTTATCCCCTCCTTTTGGTAAACGTAATTTCATCAATTTCAAACCACAAACGTGTGCATGCTATTTTTTCAATGACTATTGGAGCATTGCATGTCTTATCCAAGATGGCCAACATTTCTTCCTGTCTTCTTTGTCTCAGGAAAATAATGACTTCTGATTATGATTTATACACTTTCATAGGTAAGTGTATATAGCAGAATGTAACACTGTGAATCTCTCTCAATAAAAAAGCTTTATTGAAAACGAACTGAGCTTTATTTTTGCACAGTAAATTAAGATATTACATAATAGTCACTGGTAAAACTTCTAGTGAAAAACAAAAGTTTTATGTACAAAATGCGAGCTACAAATGCTGGAGTTGAAGTTGTAGAAAATATCACTACCTGTTGCTAACAGTGGCATAATTAGGTAAAAGATGCTTAGAAACGTTTTATTATTTTGGGAAGTATTTGTTTAATTATGGGACCCCATGAAAATTATGGGAGTTTGCGCTGGTATATAGGAGTTCTGTTTCGCTACAGTTTAGTTCAGTTTGAGTATTCCACAAGCAGTTATGGTAGTTTTTCTTGTGACAGAGACGAGTTATTGTATTTATATGTAATTAGGAGATTGGAACATTCATCATACCAGTCACTAGCTATATTGAGAATTCTTTCACAAGGAAAGACAGGGAAGTTTGATTGATATTAATATGTAGTAGGTAGCAGACCCCAGGGTAGTGTTGGTAGTGCAGCCTGAAAGTTGGCACACTGGGTACAAGATTTGTTATTCCCACAAATGGGCAGTTCAATCGGAAAGGGTTTAATTAGTGTATTTTTTTATGTGTAACATTGCTCTGGTACTACTTTACACTAAGAGAGTTTGAAATAGTTAAGGTTTTCTCTTCTTTGGGGGAATGAATTGAAAACTTTTCTTCGGTGAGCAGTGTACTTTCCCTCTTTTAAGGTTATGATTTGAAATTTTTAAGGTACTTAATATAGCCGTTTTTATAAGAAATTTTTTTTCCTTCGAAAGTTCAGTCCGATATGTTTAGTAATTTTACTCGAGGGTGAGGTTTAAATGGATTTTTTTTGGCAGGGTGTTTCCCCTGTTGATGGATTTGATTTGCATCTATTTCAGTTTAAAAATTGGGAATTTAGTTAGAATTTTTTTTTGGTTCAAGTCCTTGACATTTAACATGAAGTTTAATATTACATATAGTTTAGTATTACATGGGATTTGGTTGTTTCTTTTATAAGGTCTACAGTATTATATTTTGTTTTGCCTTTTCATGGTACTTAAGTTTAGAATTGTTTTATTCCAGATCAGTGTGCCTTCCTTAGGTAACAATATGGTTTGCCAACATTTTTAACATGTGATCCCAGGAGTCGTCAGGCAAGCGAGCATTTACTGTCTGGTTTCAGATTCACCCCACTCGAGGAGAGTTTTTCTTTTTAGCTGTTTTGATGTTTTTATTTTAAAAAATTTTATTCTAAATTTTCTTTTCCTGAGGCGTAATGGTATTTGTTGTGCTTAGATTCAGAGATTTTATTTTTTCTTAGATTTTATTTTCTAAAATTATTAATGTTCAAAATTCATAATTTTCTCCCTTCCCTTCAAAATTCTAAATTAATTTATGGTTATTGTGTATTTCGGTGATTTATCTGGTATTAACGTTTATTTATCATCCCTTTCATGCATTTTTATATTCTAAATTACGCACGCGATGTATCTACAAACGCTAAATGTATCCATAGAGTCCTTTGCTAATTTGCATGCATCCCTATCATTTTCCTTTTCGGCCTTACGTCTTCATGTTCGAGCAGCAATTATATTCATCTGAAAGGGAAGAATAAATCTTGTTTTAAGCTTGTATTTGGCCGTTTCATAGCTTATCAGTAGAAACGATGTTTATTCCAGATGCTTGTGGGTGCCGAGAGGCATTCTGTAGGGTTGACTTAACGGAGCAATGAACTTTGGTGGGAAAATATGGTAGCTAGCTTGGCAGCATTTTCGTGCCGCGCGGTTTGTTGCAAAGCATCATTTTTTTAAATTCCCCAGGGTATGCATAGGCACTCTGTGTGCAGCGCAGGTTTTCACTCCCCAAGATTGGTGGCTCTTGAGAAGTGGAAATTCAGTTGGCGAGGCATTCGAACCCGATCACCAGAGTAAGGAGGTCGAGGAGAATTTTTGAGGGCCGAGCCAGGGGATCACGCTGAGCGCCCGGGGTTGCCGGAAAGGTGTTTTGGATGCCATGGATAATTCTCACATAAGCTTAGTTTTTTTTTAATTTATGAAGTGATGGCTTTAATAAATTCCGATGCGGCAGAAATCTTTCGATGGGAATGAATCTTTGAGGTATGGCTAAGATCTTGAAATGTGCTTCTAATGATGACATTGTGACTATCAAAGCCCAAGTTGATGCAGATACAGTTACCTTTGTCTTTGAATCTCCTAATCAAGAAAAAGTGTTTGTCAAAGTGTATCATAACAGTTCATAACAGGCCTTTTTAAATCTACATTTTCATCAAACTGCTACATGTTTTTGCAAAACCAACAAATAATAAGTATATTTTTAAAAATTGTGTGTAGCTTTGTGGGTTTTATAGAAGTGTGCGACATCATACGTGTACAAATTGGAATTTTACATTTTACTATTTAGTGTTTGTTTTTATTATTTTGAATTTTTATCATTTGTAATTTTATCATTCACAATTTGTATTTGGATTTATTATTTTGGGATTTAACATTTTTGTGGGCAGCTCATCCACAGACTAAACTCTGTTCTTCACACCAGAGTGGAATCTGAACCTGGGATTTAAATTAATAACTGGGTTTGTTTTGATCTGGGTTTAAATTGTTTTTCTGGGTATTAATTGTTTTCTTTTTTAATAACACAATGTACTTTAATTATCCACTATATGCATTTTAGGTTAAATGTATTTGGAAGATGTTTATTTTTGTAACTTCTTTTGTTTGTTTTTGTCCTTAAGTTAAAGTGTTGTTAATAAAGCAAGTTTTAGTTTAACATAAAATTGGTTGTGTTTCTTGAGTGGTTGGCTGTACTCCATTTAATTGTGGTTTAAAGGTAAGTGAAGTTTTAGAGAATGAGTTGATTGTTGATGATAATTTTAAAAGATAAACAACAAAGTAATGTGCACAGGCCAAACGGTAGGAAAAGCAATTAGTTAAAGAAACAGAGATAATATTAATACTTTAAAAAGAACTTTATTGATATGTTCAGTTCCAGTAGTTCAGTAAATAAAATTAAACTAGTAAATAATCTAACTTTAAATAAAATTAAAATAAAATAAGTTTATTAAAAGTAATATAAATAAAAGAAGGAAATTTGAAAAATAAAATAAGTTTTTTTTTGTTACAACACTAACAGTGGCATAATTAGGTATAAAACTCTTAGATATAAAACTCTTAAAATAGCGTGCACTCCCGGTAAACCACCATCACTATGCTCATGCCACATATGGTATTTATCCATCACTCATTAATATGTTACAACTTTTAGAATACGTAAACACTGACTAAAAAGTAAAAGAGTAACATGACTAGATGCACACGTTTTATCGTGTCCACTGAATGATCAAGTCACGCTGAGTCAAAAGCATACTTCGAGCTTCTACTTAGCACAATACTTATAAACACATATCATGCTTTACCATCTACTGTATCTAAATTCCATCTTCGGTACCATCTTCGGTAACTAAACAACATGCCACATGCATCCTAGTAGAAACTAATATCATGGCATCAAATGCCAAACTGACAATACAGCACAAGCTCACAAACAAGCTAGCCATCATAAGCATAAGCTAGCCACCAGCCAAGGAATTGATTCCATCAAGTTAAAGCCTATATATATCTGAGGATTGGAACATACTACAATGTAATCATAACCAGGAACACCCCCTGGATATGCAAATTATCCGCATAAGCATCAAGTATCCATTTTAAATAATAAGCATGTTAGGAAAATGCTGTGATTTACTCTTGAGAACGAATTGAGTCATTCGTATGAAAATTATTGAAGATTGAACTTCATTCAGGAGAATCGTGAATCGCAATTGTTTGTTTAAGTATTTTCCAACATGGTTGTCATTTCCGTACGTGCCAAGATGTTTTTGGCATTGCTGTGCTTGGTGCATTTGGAAGTTTTTTTTGTCCTTTATAAAGGCAGTGCACGTTAGAGGGAAATGCGACTCTCGGGAAGGGAATCTCACCAACATCTTGGAGGAGGACAATTCTAGAACAGAGGATCGTCTGGGCCACAGTGCCATTTTTTTTGAGTCGCCAAGTTTTACATGAAGAATTTGATGGGGAAAGTGTCAGGGGATTTCTGCCTTTTTCACAGTGAACTCCCTGGGCGCGTAGCCCATTGATTAGCGCGTTAGAGTTGCACTCGGTAGGCCCGGGTTCGATTCCAGCCGCTGCCAAAACTGCTGCCGTGTTCACGCTGAGTACAATCACGTTAAACATGTGGGTCCGCAAGTCCTTCTGAGAGGTTGGTGGTAGGGGAAGGAGGGTACGGTCCCTGTGGATGCCTCCCCCACTGGGTTCCGGTCTAAATTGGGTGGCACTTGCTGGCCATCCAAACAGTTACCTTACACCTTTCTGGTAGGTCGAACGGTCTGGGTCTCAACAACAACAGCAGTGATCTCCCTACAAGAGTGGGGTCATTTCACTGAGTATGCCTTATCACTATCCCTTCTACACTTCGAGCTTCAGAGTACTGAGGAAAGGGGACGATATCTCCTCTTGCTTGCATTTGAATTTTCTCAGTAAGTTGTTGGGCCCATTTAGCCAAGTACTCATGGAAAATACTTCCAGGAATGTACTGAATGCCCTTTCCAGATCCTCAACGATACGATTTGATGGTCAACCTTTCAACATAAAATGAGTCATGACACAAGTGATTTCTACCCATTTTTCCACCCCTGGATGCAGATTTTTCTTTTAAACATTTATTTTGAGCTCTTTGTTTTGCTGGGCCGATGAGCCCTTTATTTTTTATTTGACTCTCTAGTTTTTGTTATATACACAGTTTAAATCATTGGAGATCTGTTGAATTTCAGGGAATCCCTTTTGGATTCCCTGCGGCTGTGGGGAAAAATATATTTTCGGGTGGATTTTTAATTTTGCAAAATCAACATTTTCTTTTATAATTTATCTCTGTGTTTTTCAGCCTCCAATGACCACCTCTTACTTAAGATATTGCCTTCTTTTCTGAGTCACAACATAGCGCAATCTAGTAATTTGTTATCATGGCCATCATCAATCATTTTCATTCTTTTCAGTCAAATCTTTAATTATAAAAGTTTAAGTTATTAAGAGACTATCCTTTTGTAGCTCAAATATTAATGTAAAAGGTAATTATAAATTCTAAAAGGTGTGCAGCATTTCCTGCGAATGAACCAAATATTCTGCCGTAGCAATAAACGGAGAAATGGAGCATGACACCAACACAGCAAAGAAACTAAGTCACCCTAGCAACCAAGCGGTTCATGGAATTTTAGAAATTTCTATAACCTTCCTAAAGGAGTCCAAGCATACTCATGCTGCAAGAAAAATGGTGCATGCACGAACGTCATTTCAAATAACAAATTGCATTTGCTGAAAAGGAGAAAATAATTTAGAATACATCAGTTTTTCTAGTTTCAAGTTTTTGTATTTCTTTTTCAATGGAGTCAACATTTTAAATGTTTTTCCATTCTATTACTTATTTTTCTTTCTGGGGCCAAAAATGTACTGGGATAGGGTGAAATAATGGGACTATTAAGTATTTATATACTAGCCGCCTTTGGCGACCAGCCTGTTTGCTACCCTTGAAAATTCTGACCGTGGCAAACTCGTTGGCGCGACCTACCAGAAAGGTGTAAGTTAACTGCTTGGAAGGCCAGGAAGTGCCACACAATTTAGACCGGAACCCAATGGGGGAGGCATCCAAAGAGACCGTACCCTCCTTCCCCTACCACAAACCTCTCGGAAGGACTTGCAGTCCCACACGTTTAACGTGATCGTACTCCGCGTGAACACGGTTGCAGTTTTGGCAATGGCGGGAATCGAAACCGGGCCTACCGAGTGAAATTCCCGCGCGCTAACCACTGGGCTACCGTGCCATCCGCGACGATCTCCATAACTTTATTTTTATTCGGCAATTTTGGGAATCGAACCCGGGCCTACCAAGTGCAAATCCCGCGCACTAACCACTGGGGTACTTCACCCTCCGCGATATTCTTCATAACTTTCTTTTTATTCACCCAATTTAGACCGGAACCAAGTGGGAGAAGCATCCACAGGGACCGTACCCTTCTTCCCCTACCACCAACCTCTCGGAAGGACTTACAGACCCACATGTTTAACGTGATCGTACTCCGCGTAAACACGGCGGCAATTTTGGGAATCGAACCCGGGCCTACCGAGTGCAATTTCCGCGCGCTAACCATTGGGCTACTTTGCCCTACGCGACAATCTCCATAACTTTCTTTTTATTCATCCAATTTAGACCGTACCCTCCTTCCCCTACCACCAACTTCTCGGAAGGACTCACGGACCCACATGTTTAACGTGATCGTACTCCACGTAAACACGGCGGCAATTTTGGGAATCGAACCCGGGCCTACTGAGTGCAATTCCCGCGCGCTAACCACTGGGCTTCTTCGCCCCCAGCGACTATCTCCATAACTTTCTTTTTATTTACCCAATTTAGAACGGAACCCAGTGGGAGAGGCATCCACAGGGACCGTACCCTCCTTCCCCTACCACCAACCTCTCGGAAGGACTTCCGGACCCACATGTTTATCGTGATCGTACTCCGCGTGAACACGGCGGCAGTTTTGGAAGTGGCGGGAATCGAACCCGGGCCTACCGAGTGCAATTCCTGAGCGCTAACCACTGGGCTGCCTCGCCCTCCGCAACTTTCTTTATATTCACCCAATTTAGACGGGAACCCTGTGAGGGACGCATCCACAGGGACCGTACCCTCCTTCCCCTACCACCAACCTCTCGGAAGGACTTCCGGACCCACATGTTTATCGTGATCGTACTCCGCGTGAACACGGCGGCAGTTTTGGAAGTGGCGGGAATCGAACCCGGGCCTACCGAGTGCAATTCCTGAGCGCTAACCACTGGGCTGCCTCGCCCTCCGCAACTTTCTTTATATTCACCCAATTTAGACGGGAACCCTGTGAGGGACGCATCCACAGGGACCGTACCCTCCTTCCCCTACCACCAACCTCTCGGAAGGACTTCCGGACCCACATGTTTATCGTGATCGTACTCCGCGTGAACACGGCGGCAGTTTTGGAAGTGGCGGGAATCGAACCCGGGCCTACCGAGTGCAATTCCTGAGCGCTAACCACTGGGCTGCCTCGCCCTCCGCAACTTTCTTTATATTCACCCAATTTAGACGGGAACCCTGTGAGGGACGCATCCACAGGGACCGTACCCTCCTTCCCCTACCACCAACCTCTCGGAAGGACTTCCGGACCCACATGTTTATCGTGATCGTACTCCGCGTGAACACGGCGGCAGTTTTGGAAGTGGCGGGAATCGAACCCGGGCCTACCGAGTGCAATTCCTGAGCGCTAACCACTGGGCTGCCTCGCCCTCCGCAACTTTCTTTATATTCACCCAATTTAGACGGGAACCCTGTGAGGGAGGCATCCACAGGGACCGTACCCTCCTTCCCCTACCACCAACCTCTCGGAAGGACTTCCGGACCCACATGTTTATCGTGATCGTACTCCGCGTGAACACGGCGGCAGTTTTGGAAGTGGCGGGAATCGAACCCGGGCCTACCGAGTGCAATTCCTGAGCGCTAACCACTGGGCTGCCTCGCCCTCCGCAACTTTCTTTATATTCACCCAATTTAGACGGGAACCCTGTGAAGGAGGCATCCACAGGGACCGTACCCTCCTTCCCCTACCACCAACCTCTCGGAAGGACTTACGGGCCCACATGTTTAACGTGATCGTATTCCGCGTGAACACTTCGGCAGTTTTGGCAGTGGCGGGAATCGTACCCGGGCCTACCGCTAACTTCCCGCGCGCTAATTTACAATTTAAAATGACCATATGCTCTCTAAGCTCTTAATTCCATCATCCTCATTCCATTGTTCCATCATTTAAAATATCCATAAAATTAAAATATCCATTTAAAAAATCCATATCGTTCCATCATTTAAAATATAAATATAATAATTTCTACAGTGCATATGTTAAGCTCTTATTTCATTTAAAATCGGAAGCGCGGGAAACGGAAAGTAAAAACTAATTCGGTTTCTTATTGTCCCACCCATCGCTATCCATATACAGAACCGTGACGTCACCTCCACCTTGACGTCCCCACCCACCACCTTCCCTGCTTCAGCGGGGGAGATTACGAAGCGTCACGCCGAGCGGAACGGCGAGAATTTTAAAATCATGACGTCTTTAAAATTGCGATCCTGAAGGCAATTTTCATTATTTCTGGACCAGATTAGACTTGTAAGAATGCCAGATGTTTGACCTTTCTGAAAATGTAAATTATTAGTCGAAATTATGAGTACTTTTCACGATGCGAGAATTTAAAAACCAAAAATCGTTTTCTTGAGCAAAAAGTGACTTTTGTTTTAAAATCTTTAAAAAATATTAGAAATCGAAATTCAGATTTGAAATTGATATATTTTTACTCCAAATTCTCTGCTCTTTCCGATGGTGTAATTTGTTTTTTTCTACGATGTCTGGATCGTGGAGAAAAAAGGGCAAAAAACGGTCGAAATCGCATAAAACATTAAATAAATAAAAAAATAATTAAAATTTTAAAAATCGGTTTTCACGTGTCCCCTTCCCTCCCCCCCGGGTCTCCGATTGCCAAATTTCGTAGCTCTCCGACGCGCGGTCGCGAAACGTATAGTGTATAAGACAGACACACAGACACACACACACACACACAGACATTGCCTTTTATTATTTAAGACTAGCCGCCTTTGGCGACCAGCCTGTTCGCTACCCTTGAAAATTCTGACCGTGGCAAACTCGTTGGCGCGACCTACCAGAAAGGTGTAAGGTAACTGCTTGGAAGGCCAGGAAGTGCCACACAATTTAGACCGGAACCCAATGGGGGAGGCATCCAAAGAGACCGTACCCTCCTTCCCCTACCACAAACCTCTCGGAAGGACTTGCAGTCCCACACGTTTAACGTGATCGTACTCCGCGTGAACACGGCTGCAGTTTTGGCAATGGCGGGAATCGAACCCGGGCCTACCGAGTGAAATTCCCGCGCGCTAACCACTGGGCTACCGTGCCATCCGCGACAATCTCCATAACTTTATTTTTATTCGGCAATTTTGGGAATCGAACCCGGGCCTACCAAGTGCAAATCCCGCGCACTAACCACTGGGGTACTTCACCCTCCGCTAGCCGCCTTTGGCGACCAGCCTGTTCGCAACCCTTGAAAATGCTGATCGTGGCAAATTCCAACTGTGGCAAACTCGTTGGCGTGACCTACCAGAAAGGTGTAAGGTAACTGGTTGGACGGCCAGGATGTGCCACCCAATTTAGACCGGAACCCAGTGGGGGAGGCATCCACAGGGAACGTACCCTCCTTCCCCTACCACCAACCTCTCGGAAAAACATACTGACCCATATGTTTAACGTGATCGTACTCCATGTCAGTGGCGGAAATCGAACCCGGGCCTACCGCGTGCAATTCCCGCGCGCTAACCACTGGGCTACTTCGCCCTCCGCGACAATCTCCATAACTTTCTTTTTATTCACCCAATTTAGACCGTACCCTCCTTCCCCTACCACCAACCTCTCGGAAGGACTCACGAACCCACATGTTTAACGTGATCGTACTCTGCGTGAACGTGGCGGAAGTTTTGGCAGTGGCGGGAATCGAACCCGGGCCTACTGAGTGCAATTCCCGCGCGCTAATCACTGGGCTGCCGCGCCCTCCGCGACAATCTCCATAACTTTCTACATATTCACCCAATTTAGACGGGAACCCAGTGGGGGAGGCATCCACAGGGGCCGTATCCTCCTTCCCCTACCACCAACCTCTCGGAAGGACTTACGGACCCACATATTTAACGTGATCGTATTCCACGTAAACACGGCGGCAGTTTTGGCAGTGGCGGGAATCGAACCCGGGCCTACCGCTAACTTCCCGCGCGCTAATTTGCAATTTAAAATGACCATATGCTTAATTCCATCATCCTCATTCCATTGTTTCATCATTTAAAATATCCATAAAATTAAAATATCCATTTAAAATATCCAAAAGTTAAAATATACATTTAAAAAATCCAGATCGTCCCATCATATAAAATATAAATATAAATATAGAGCAAAGGAGCTCTATTTAGAACCGTGACGTCACCTCCACCTTGACGTCCCCACCCACCACCTTCACCGGAAGGACTTCCGGACCCACATGTTTATCGTGATCGTACTCCGCGTGAACACGGCGGCAGTTTTGGAAGTGGCGGGAATCGAACCCGGGCCTACCGAGTGCAATTCCTGAGCGCTAACCACTGGGCTGCCTCGCCCTCCGCAACTTTCTTTATATTCACCCAATTTAGACGGGAACCCTGTGAAGGAGGCATCCACAGGGACCGTACCCTCCTTCCCCTACCACCAACCTCTCGGAAGGACTTACGGGCCCACATGTTTAACGTGATCGTATTCCGCGTGAACACTTCGGCAGTTTTGGCAGTGGCGGGAATCGTACCCGGGCCTACCGCTAACTTCCCGCGCGCTAATTTACAATTTAAAATGACCATATGCTCTCTAAGCTCTTAATTCCATCATCCTCATTCCATTGTTCCATCATTTAAAATATCCATAAAATTTAAATATCCATCGTTCCATCATTTAAAATATCCATAAAATTAAAATATCCATCGTTCCATCATTTAAAATATCCATAAAATTAAAATATCCATTTAAAAAATCCATATCGTTCCATCATTTAAAATATAAATATAATAATTTCTACAGTGCATATGTTAAGCTCTTATTTCATTTAAAATCGGAAGCGCGGGAAACGGAAAGTAAAAACTAATTCGGTTTCTTATTGTCCCACCCATCGCTATGCATATACAGAACCGTGACGTCACCTCCACCTTGACGTCCCCACCCACCACCTTCCCCACTTCAGCGGGGGAGAAATTAAGCGGCACGCCGAGCGGAACGCCAAGAAATTGAAATTCGGAAACTTTTAAAATCCCGATCCTGTGGGCAATACGGAATATTTCCTGACCAGATTGGACTTGTAAGAATGCCAGATGTTTGACCTTTCTAAAAATGTAAATTATTAGTCGAAATTATGAGTACTTTTTACTATGCGAGAATTTAAAAACCAAAAATCGTTTTTTTGAGCCAAAAGTGAGTTTTGTTTTAAAATCTTTAAAAAATATTAGAAATCGAAATTCAGATTTGAAATTGATATATTTTTACTCCCAATTGTCTGCTCTTTCCGATGGTGTGAGTTGTTTTTTTCTACGACGTCTGGATCGTGGAGAAAAAAGGGCAAAAAAAGGTCGAAATCGCATAAAACATTAAATAAATAAAAAAATAATTAGAATTTTGAAAATCGGTTTTCACGTGTCCCCTTCCCTCCCCCCCCAGGTCTCCGATTGCCAAATTTCGTAGCTCTCCGACGCGCGGTCGCGAAACGTATAGTGTATAAGACAGACACACAGACACACACACACACACAGACATTGCCTTTTATTATTTAAGATAACTAGAACATGTACCTGGAATTGCCAGAATTTAAAGAAAGGATTAATTAAATTAATTCATTCAATTTTTGAAAAGGTGTAGTTATCTGCTACACAGATGTAATATACCCTAAATAAGCATCTTAATACACCTTCATCCACTACATGAGGCTGTACCATGCACACTTTGTAATAAGCTTTGGGTCTACTGCAAGGGCATAGGGTACATCAACCACATTGCATCCCAATTTGTACACATAATGTACCCAAAATATGTCTCTGGCCCTCTATGTGAGCATAAGACACCTTAAATAAGCTCCTTTAATATTCTAAATAAGTATGCTGGGCATAATACACCCTAAATAAGAGCATGGAATGCATGCAAATGGGAGATGGTAAAGTAGGGATGTAAATAAGAAGTCGTCTGGCAACTATGTTTTTCCTGCTAGTGATCAATTTCTCTTTTTTTTTAAGGCTAATAAAAGAGTTTCATCCCTTTTACTTTTTTTTTTTTATACATTATTTTTGTAGAACATGCTTATCGATATTTTAATGTCAGGTGGAAGGGAAATATTTTAGGAGAGATCGAATAGTGTTTTCAGCTATCCAGAAGACTCCATACATTCTTTGTCAGTTGGCATCATTAAAAAGCATTCATCAAATTCAAAAACAGATGGACCGCTAGCAAAAGGATTATTATGACTCATGTTCTGCTATAGGTACATTAAATTCCGCCATTTTCGCTCAGATATTTTTAATATATATACTCCTGTCTCAGAAGTGTCCCAGAAAGAAAATATTGTTATCATTCAACTAATCTTTCAAGTGATTTTTTCTAAAGAGAGTATATAAGGAAGCTCATTGTTCAGAGACTGAAGTTATTTGATAGGAGTCAATGTGAATTGCAAATATGCCAATGTTTGAAAATACAATCTTCTTAATTTGTAAATGAATTGAGCACTTAATTATCAGATAATTGTTTTCTAACTTTGATAGACGGCTAGAATAGAAAGTTATCATCTGTATTTTGCTTATGCTTGTTGCTACTTCAGAATAAAGCTTGTTATCCAGATATTCAAGCTAATTTTTGTATCCTGAGAATACACCCACAAATCTAAAGAATATGCCATATAAATATATTTCATATTATTTAATTATTTGAAATATTGGTTAAATCTTCAAGACTGATCCTCTTGTTATACAACACCTTAAATATTGTATGTATAGAATAAATAAAGAAATTGCAATTCAATTAAGGCACATTGTAACAGTATTAAAATCATTTGTAAATTTGAGAGGTGAAAAATTAAACTTAATTTCCATCCTATAGATCAAAGTCTCTCAAACCCCAAATGGGGTTGAATGAGGGAGTTGAGTAAAATTTAACAGCAGTAAAAGGTTTCTGAACACACAACGGTCAAAAATTAATTCAAAATCAAATACATAATAAATCCAAGGTCAGGCTCAGCCCCAGGCGAATCAGAAGAGCGGGGCCTCTTTTCTATCATGATGTCTTATGTAAATTATATATATGTGTGTGTGTTCAAATTACAATGTTTTTCACTGACTTTGGAGGGGGGGGGGGTACAGTGATTTTCTCCCATAGATCCGCCCATGTATGTATGTATGTGTGCCACCCCTTCTTAGTACTTTATATCTTACAGCATAGCCAGGCCTGGCACAGCAACATTCTGCTAAAAGTTAATAAACCAAGACACTTTGTTCCTTTTCCTTGCTGATTTAGTAGTGTTTATACCAAACTCATGTAAAGTAAGATTTGAAAATACAAGTTATTACAGAAAATCCTTGATCAGAAATTTCAAAACTGAAATGCAAAGCAACACATAATTTTAAAGGAAAAATATACATGTTAAGAACAAAATAAATCAGTGACTAAAATCCACTTTCCTTGCCTTTCTGTTTACAAAGATTTTTATGATGTCCGGTTTTTAAGGCCTCTGGCTATATCTTCACTCATAGTGGATCTAAGATAATTTTTAATAAGTTTCAGTTTGGATAAAATTCTCTCTCAATGTAACAGTCACTGGAGCAGTTAACAGGATCCTGTATGCAGCACTCACATTCGGAAAATAATTCTTCATTTGAGAAATCAATTTCAATATCTCTAATACAGTCTTCATTTCTTTAGGAATTACTTCCCTCAGGAGTTTCAGCTCATTTACAAAATCTTCCAAGTCCAGGTTGTGGTTCTCATCGGCAGCATCTGTCAATTTAGAATCAAGTGCTTGACAGTGTTTCAGTAGATCTTCATCACTCAATGACTTCAAAATTCGAAGATTGAAAAGAAATTCAAAATCTTTTTTGAAGTCATCTAGTTGAGTGAAGAGTCTGAAAGAATCTGTTACCCTAATGGGACCTTTTCCCACCAAGAAACTGAGTTTCTTGCTGTCAATTTCCCCCCAAGAAGGTGGATCGTAATCAAACTCAATCACAGTGTTATCTACTGGTCTTTGAGAGCTACATAGATCAAAACTATTGATATCAGTTGAAGATTCCCTTTTCGTATCAACAGACTCATTCTAAAAAATTTTATTAGAACTTGCTTCTACAGCTGGCTGCGTATCACGATCACATCTAACAACGTGATTTTATTCAGACTCCATTTGAACTAAACAAAAATTATCATGATAAGAACTGCCAAAGTCTGGCCTGCACTTCAGTATTTGAGTTTGAAGAGGCCTCATCATTCTTTTTAGGTTTTGATTGAACTTGAACAATGAATTTTTTCAGGGATCCAGTTTGGCTTTTGATAAAGTCTTCAGTTTTTTTGTTTTCTTTCTGGCCTTTTCGGCTCCTGACGCTTACTTTCTGAAGTCTCTATCACGGCCTGATATGGCAATATTCTACTTGGTGTAACATGCAAATAAATATTTTATCTCACGATTTTATAATGTTATGGGCTAACAGTTTAAAAAATTATATAACAGGAATATTAATAGTCGGAAATAAAGTGATACCTGTAACCGGAAATTAAGGGAATATAAAATAAAAAGAATATAAATAACAGGAAACAAATGGAATATAAATAACAAGGAATAAAGGGAATAAAAATAACAAGAGCATTAATAATGGGAATATTAATAAAGGAAATTAACGAGAATATTAATAATATAAATTAACGGGATTGTTAATAAAAGAAAATAATGAAAATATAGAACGGACAATAACAGAAATATTAATAATGATGAAAAGGGAATATTAATAATAAGAAATAAAGGGAATATTTATAACAGAAATCAACATGAATATTAATAGAGGGAAAGTCCATGCTTTTCCCGGGCAACGCCGTGTAGTTCAGCTAATATATATATATATATATATATATATATATATATATATGGTTGAAATAAAATTTAATCCAAAACTGATTTAATGTAGTAATTTTTTACAAGTATTAACTATAACTAAAATTAATTCTTGATGTAAATAGTTTATATTATGTGCAATTAAATATTCTTTATATATATATTCTTATATGTATATATTCTTGTAACAGAAGTAAAATAAATAAATGAATGAATGAATGAACATACCGTAGAACACGCCGGTCCGGATCTTGTCTATCGAAACCCGTCTGGACGACACAGAGCAAAGCATGAAAATCTGCCATTGGAAAAATCTCTACATTTGTCATTGAAAACTGAAATCTGTCCCTACTTAAACTTTGGAGAGAAACGTTTGGATATTCATATGCTTAGGCACATGGTACATCACATGTCCTTATGGTTTGTAACATTGCCAATAATTGGAGAATTATTAAGATTCATGGTTTTCCTATCGGTTGAGTGCGATTTCCTTTCTTGAAACATTGAAAATTAATGCACAGTTAACAAAATTTAACAAAACAAAACCCTCACCCAGGCCCCTGGCAAATGCAAGGCGTAATTCGGGTCTGCCAAGGTGTGTCCAGTGCTTGCCTGTGTTGCATCGTGCAATTTCACTCCAGACTTGTTTCTGAACACACAACATACCTTGCACTGTGCATAAAGTTAGTCTATGCAATGCCAATGAACACGGTTGAATGCCGTCAATGAATGTTGTTCTGATTTTACATTTTTAGTCACGTATATATAATGCCAGGAATTGAAAGTATTTTCTATAATTCGGGGTGCAAGAACAAACACCTGGACAAGAATGAATACTGCATTCCAAAGTGAGTACAAAAATGTGAATGGGTCATGAACAATTGGTTTAAAACTTGAGTTTCCTAAAAAAAATTGCTAAATGAATTTTAGATTGGGAATTTCCAACAATTTCTGAAATGGCCGTAAACACACTTGTTATGCTGGGTTTTTATGATGCTACTTTAATTAATAGTTCAAAATTTATTTAATAGCTCAAAATTTGTTATTTTCCCCATTCCCTTCAAAATTCTAAATTAATTTGTTGTTATTGAATATTTCGGTGATTTATCCCCTTTTAACATTAATTTGTTTTCCTTTTCATGTTTTTCATTATTCAAAATTATATGCGATGTGTCTACAAACGCTAAATAACTTTTGCTAATTCTCCAGTGTTTGCTCTCGGCCTTTTAACTTGACTTCACTTCATTCGCGACTTTGCGAAAAAAAAATGTTTTTTAAGAGAAAAGTGGGCCCCTTTCCTGGCTTATCATGAACCAGCTGCGAATGGGGTGCTAGACATTCCATTAGGTTTACCGTATGTGGTAGATAGAGCTTGGCGACAAAATTCATGCCTCATGGTTCTTGGCGAAGCATCATATTTATTCCGCTTTGTATGCGTACACGCTCTGTTGAGGCACAGGTTTTCACTCAACAAGTTTGACGGCTCATAGAAAGCGAACGTGTTGCTAAGGGATGATTCGATTGCTATCCGCCATTTGAAAAAGTGGTCTGAATTCACATGGGAAAAACTGTGGTCCAGGGCCTGTGCCAGGGAGGCCTATGACCCGCGGTGAGTGAAGCTTTTGCTAGTGTATAAATGCTTATCTTAACAATTTGTACTGAGGCTCAAAATAATTGAGCAGTAAACTTCATGTGATACATCTCTCCAATTTGGACACTGCTATTACATCGTCATCTGAAATCTGTTCAAATTTACATTGTCATCTGAAATCTGTTCAAATATCATCATTTGAAATCTGTTTGAATTTACATCGTCATTGGAAATTGGTGTGCTCTCAGCAATTTTCTTCAAATTCTAATATGCCACTCATCGATCTTCCTAAACACACTTGGAAGTGAGTCAGTGGTATCAGTGCAAGCCTATTCGGCATTAGGAGCAAGCCTGCCCTCGTGGTTCTTCCTTATTTGACCATAGACCCAGAAGTGTTGTTACAATAAAAAAAGGGGGTTTCAATAACTGAAAAAAGAATAATGTCATTTAATTTAAATTTCGCTTTAAATGTAGCTTTGAGAAAGTTGCAAATTGAAGAAAGAAAGTGATGTTAATTTGCAATCTGATTTTGAAATTTAGTGAAAAGTTGTCAAATAATTTGAAGTCGAATTTACTCAAATGTTATACCAATGTTTCCTTTTCGTCTGTAAGAATTTAATTTTGGTACTTTAATGATTAGGGAATTTTTAATATATTTATTCTTTTAACATTTTTGGTGGTGGACAGTTCTCCAGGCAGACCAAACTCTGGTCTTCGGACCAGAGTGGATTCTGAACCTGGTTTTTTAAAAGTTGAGTTCTGGGTATTTTAATTTGTTGACTGGGTATTTAAAAGTATTAACTGGATTTGTTTTAAAGTAATGTGGGTTTATTTTAACTGAAGTTATCTTTAATTATCTTTTCTTTTTTTCACAATGTACGTAAATTGTTCCACTATACATTTAATTGAAGTTCTAATGAATTTGATGATGTTTTGAAAATTTTGAATTGTTGCAAACAAAAGTTAGTTTAATTTAACAATAATTGAGTTGTGTTTGTTCCCTTTGTGACTGTGCAATAAATTAATTATGTTTAAACTCTGCAATTTCTATATAGGTATCAAAGGTAGGTGAAATTATTTTGGAATTGGGTTGTTGTATATATATTCTAAGGGGTGTTGTGCACAGGCCAAACAGTAGGAATAGCAATTAGTAAAAGAAACAAAGAGATAATGTTAATAATTATAAAGGTAAATTTATTGAATTCTATACGATCAATTTAAAAGGTATAATAACTTTAGAAGAATAGGAATCAAATAAAAAAACAATTTTAATATTTTTAAAGTAACTTTATTGTATAAGATCAGGTCAAATGTAAAAATAATGATAACTTTAATCTGAAAATTAAATAAAGAGAATGATAATCTTAATCAATAATAAAATAAATAGAAATAAATAATCTTCAAGTAAGAAATAAGGAAGTCAGTTCCGGCACAATACATTAGTGCCAGCCTTTTCCGGCACAACACACTTTTTCCATTTTATGTTATGCATTTATGTGAAGTTATGTTCTTAACAATGACCAGGGATCGGGAATTTTTGAAAATTCTTACCAGCCAGAAAAAATATATACTAACCAATTTGCATGCACTGTTGCACTGTTCAAGTATCTCAATATTTATAGGCAAAAAGAAATAAGAACCCAAAATGCAATTTTTACATACACTGGCACAAGTTTAAATGCAACACATTTCGCACAAGTTTAAATGCAACACATTTCACACAAGTTTAAATGCAATACCAAAAATAATAAAATTAGGTATATTGCTAGACTTTCATAGCTTTTTTTTATTAAAATGCATAATGTTTTTTTATTAAAATGTACAATTGCTATAAATAATCATTTAAATTTGAGCACATACCAAAGTATTTGTAACACTGGCAGCAACATTAAAGGAACATACATAAAATAAAAAATTCATTTATTTTAAAATGTAGTACTTTATGATGTAGGAACATTAGTTATTTAAAAAAAAATTGAATATAGATGGCTTATTATTACTAGTCAGAGTCTTCCCCAGAACTGAAACAGGCCAGGATGCCATAACCCAAAAAGAGAACTTAAAATAATTGAAAGCATTAAGTTACAGAGCAGAATTGCAACAACCGCACATCATTAGCGATGATCCCGCATAGTGGCCGGGTATGCGATCAATAGATACTTCATCAACTGAACTATTAGCCATCACTTGCTCGTGTAATGGAAGTGCGTGATTGACAGCTACTTTATGAACTGTGCTGTTAACCGTGACTTTTGAGTGTAGCAGAGGTGCGTGATCGATAGTTACTTCAGGACCTACACCGTTAGCTGTCGTTTACATGCATAATGGAGGTGTGTGAGTGACAGCTACTTCATGAATTGTCATGTTAGCCGTGACTTTTGTGGGTAGCGGAGGTGTGCGATCAATACCTACTTCACGAACAATCCTGTTAGCAGTGATTTTAGCACGTAGCGGAGGTATGCGATCAACACCTACTTCATGAACTATCCCGTTTGTTGGAAAAATAGGTTTGTTTACATCGTGATTCTCGTTTCCAGTGAACGTGCATTCATATTAACTAATTTTTGAATGACTCTTTTCCGTTCTCATGAACAAATCGTGACATGTTAGGAAACTTAAATGTAAACAAGCAATACGTACATTGGTCGACGTACGGTCAAAATCCTAAAAGTTACTGTATACTGATTGGCTAATCACTCTAGAATCGCTTGTCAAGAAGTTTTAACCCCATGTTCCGTATTGAGATGTCAGCATCCAGAATATGTTAATTTCTACTTCATCCAATTAGAGATTGGCATACTCCGGAAGTATTAACTTCTACTTCTATGACGAAGCACTATTTAAACTTGTAAATGTGTCAGTAGAGATGCACTTGTATAATGTGGCTATACGGATGCGTGTACTTACTGCATATATTAATGTTGCTGTTTCTGATACTGGGAAGTTGTCCCGATAGTATTCACATTATGTATATTGTAATTTAAATCTTTTAAGTATGATTGCCGGTAAATTGGCAAAATAAGTTGCCATATTGTTAAGACTTAATTCCTGTCTGATGAAAAATTTTCAAGACGATGTGACTTCAACTTTTGCAAATACCGTATCAAAGTAAATGATACACGTATTATTTATGTTATCTTTTATGTTGCTTTCATGAAAATAAACTTAGTTATTTCACGTATGGTCTCTTCATTTCAAAAAGATATTACCGGATAAGAAACCACTGCTATTTCTGCTGAATCTACAAATGTCAATGTGCAATAAGAAATGTTTTAAAATTGATTTTAATTTTTAAATTTTTGCATGCCAACAAGTGGGTACGAGGTCAGAAAACGCTGTCATCATTTTGAGATTTCTGAAGTGTGACCGAGCTCCGAGACGGGGGTCGCAACAAAGAAAAAGTAACTGCATAGAAACATGGCAACACCTGAAATGGAGAAGCTGAGCAGAGACAATTTCTCAATATGGATCGTGGACATAAAATTTGAACTAATGAATGATGGCTTGTATGGATTCATTACGGACGGTAAAGGAGGAAAAACCAGGAGAGGACGTGATGAAGAAGGAAAAACTGGAATATCGGAGACGTAAGGAAAAAACTTTGTCAACACTTTACTATAGCCTAGAAATTGAGTACCATGACCTGATTTCTTCAGTAGATGAACCATTAAAAGCATGGGAAATTTTGAAAGAACAGTTCGAGCCAAAGTCCAGGGCTGGATTGATGAGATTATTTAACAATTTTTTCAATGAAAAACCAATATCGGGTGAACCCATTGGAGTCTTTATTTCCAGAATAAAAAAATTAGTGTCCAAGTTGAAGGATGCCAGCCACCCAATGGCCGAGGTCTTAGTTTCGTTCCAGATTATATGTCATCTTGGTGGAATACAAGGGATAGTGCAGACTCTTTACAGACTGCCTGATGACCAGTTTACTCTAAAGGACATAGAGACTGATTTAATAGTGGAGGAGGACCAAATTGCCCAGCAAAAACATGATGAGCAAAAAAATGGAAGTAAGACTTTAGCTTACTGTACGTCTAAACTTAAATACTCTAAAAATGTCTCTAAAAATACTGAAATATATAATCCTAAAAATGTAAATTAAAGAAATGTAAATTTAAATAAACGAGTAGGCCCTTGCCATATATGCAAGGCATATGGCCATCTACAGGCAGAATGTAAATTGTATCAGGCAAAATTAAGTGAAATTCAATCATACACTGAAAATTGTAATACTGAATCGAACGACAAATTCGGTTGGGTTGTTGAAACGGCAGCAACTAGGCATTTTTGCAACAATTTGGAATTGTTTGACAAATTTAAAGAGCTTGAAGGGACAACAATGTCCTTAGTTACCGGTGATCAAGAAAGCCCAATCGAAGGTGTCAGATCAATCAGTATGTATGTCAAAATGAATAATGTTAAAAATTTAATTCACTTAACTGAGGTTATGTATTCACCTAAATTGAGGAGAAACTTAATTGCTGCTTCAATTTGCAATTTCACAGGTACAAATGGTACAATTACTTTTTACAAACCAGATGGTAGTAAATAGTTTTATGCCAAAAGGCAAAATGGCTTGTATTTCCTCAGGCCTCCAAGAATTTTAATGTTGAAAAGTCAACAGGCAGTAAAATTATTAAGCCTAAAGCTAAAAATGTAAAGTCTAAAATTTCTTGTGATTTTAAAAGTAAAAGTAATTTTAAAGTTAATGATTCATATGCTTGTAAAACTAAAAATGTTATTCATGATTTTAAAAATTCTTGCACTTCTTTTAAAAATCTAAATGTGAATAGTAATTTTAAGACTTGTAAACCTGTAAAAAGTAATGACAATTGCAATAATACCAGTAAAGTTCTTAAAAGTAAAGTTGTAAATTCTAGTGTTAGTGTTTTTAAACCTAACAAGCCTTGTAAATATGATGTATTTAAAAGTTCTAATCATGTAAAATCACCCATTGAAGCCGGGGGAAATACAAGGCTATAGCATAAGAGGTACTGTCACATTAACTTTGACTATTTACACCATACATGTAAGGTATCTGCTGTTAAAGGACGCCAAACATCAGTGTTAGAAAAATCAATTGCAAATGCTGCAAAAACAAGCAAAAACGAGAATTTCTTTTAAACCCATAAGAAGAATTAGATCTGATAAACCATTGGAACTAATCCATATGGCCGTTTGTGGACCTATGCCAAAACCATCTCGTGGAGGAGCTAGGTATTTCCTTAGCATAACTGATGATTTTTTGCGTAAAGTAACAGTTTATCCTATGAATAGAAAGTCAGATGTTTTTGATAGATTTAAACAATTTCAGCATAGAGCGGAAAGATTTTTAAATACCAAAATTCTAAGCATCAGGACTGACAATGGTATGGAATTCTGCCACACTGAATTTGAGGAACACCGCGTGCTGCTGGCACTTTTCGGTCGCGGTAGCTCGGTGGTTTGCGCGCTGGATTTGCACGCTGCCACAACTGCCGCCGTGTTCATGCGGAGTACGATCACGTTAAACATGTGGGTCCGTAAGTCCTTCCGAGAGGTTGGTGGTAGGGGAAGGAGGGTACGGTCCCTGTGGATGCCTCCCCCACTTGGTTCCGGTCTAAATTGGGTGGCACTT
Source organism: Amaurobius ferox (assembly GCA_951213105.1). Taxonomy (NCBI): domain Eukaryota; kingdom Metazoa; phylum Arthropoda; class Arachnida; order Araneae; family Amaurobiidae; genus Amaurobius; species Amaurobius ferox. The sequence continues at coordinate 144,299,252 of OX578147.1, read as the reverse complement.
CCCAGCCGTCCAAACAGTTACCTTAAACCTTTCTGGTAGGTCGGACGGTCTGGGTCTCAACAACAACAACACTGAATTTGAAAAATTTTTAGAAACCCAAGGCATTAAAGCAGAGATGACAAACACATACACACCTTAACAAAACGGAGTTTTCAAGAGGTTCAATCTAACAGCTTTGGATTGTATTCCGGCAATGTTAAATAACAGTAATTTAAAAGATGACATTTGGGCAGAAGCTTTACTCTGTTTTGCATACGTTAAAAATTGAATCTGCCACAAATTCAAGAATGTAACGCCGATCGAGTTATACAGCGGCAGGAAACCATCAGTTGCCCTCCTAAGAGCATTTGGATGTCAAGCTTTTGTAGGCAAGCCTAAACAAAAAATGTGACATGAGGGCATTATGGTAGGATATGCTTTAAAAACTCGGCAATATAGAATATGGCTCTGGAATGAGAGGAAAATAGTTGAGACTAACAATGTAAGATTTAATGATGAGTGCAACGCAGAGAAAGGTAGTCTGGGACCCAATGTTAATGAGAAACCTAAATTAGTAGAAAAATTTACTTTTTCATCGCACAAGCCTACCCATCTAGACTCGTCTGACGATGAGTATATGGAGAGGGAAAAAGATGATTCATCAGAGGAAGATCAAGACATTGCAGAAAGCAGTGAGGTAACGGGGTCCTCCAGTGATAATCGTCCAATTCCAGATCCAGATACTACTTGGATCAGAAAAATCCTTCCTAGGATGAAAGGATCTAGAAAGGATGTTTATTATTATTACAAAGGAAAGGGACCAAGATTAAGGTCATTAAAAGACGTAAACACTTTTTGTGAGAAAAATAAAATAAAATTTAATGAAAATTTTTTCAATTTCAAGGGGGATCAAGTGAGATCAGGGAATCAACCAGAAGCAAACATTGTAGAGATCCAAATCCCTAGGAAGTACAAGGAAGCGGCTAATTCACCCCAATCCAAAGAATGGAATATAGCCATGGCAGACAAATTAGGTGTCATGAAGGAAAGAGGTGTCTGGGACTTAGTGTCTGCACCTATTTCCCACAAAGTAATCGGTTGACGTTGGGTATACACAATCAAAAGAAAAGAAAGGGGGTGAAATTAGCAGGCTAGACTTGTAGCACAGGGGTTTAACCAGGAAAAGGGCAAACTTATGAAGAGGTGTTTAGAGGTGATTAACTTTACAATTGTTAGAATGTTTTTTACTATATTTGTATGTTTATTAGGATGGTTCCATATACAACTTGATATCAAATGTGCATATTTGTATACCAATCTCAGTGAAAAAATATTCATGAGTCAACACCCAGGATTTTTTGACAAAAACAAAAGTAAATGTGTATGTCACTTAAATAAAGCAATTTATGGCCTGCACCAAAGTGGCAGAGAATGGTATCTTGAGTTAGACCAGGTTCTCAGAAAACTAAATTTCATAAAGTTGAGGTGGTGCAATTGTGCATATAATTTCAACAATAAAGCTTTGTGGGCACGGTAGCCCTGTGGTTAGAGCGCGGAAGTTGCACTCGGTAGGCCCGGGTTCGATCACGTTAAACATGTGGGTCCGTAAGTCCTTCCAAGAGGTTGGTGATAGGGGAAGGAGGGTACGGTCCCTGTGGATGCCTCCCCCACTGGGTTCCGGTCGAAATTGGATGGCACTTCCTGGCCGTTTAAACAGATACCTTACACCTTTCTGGTAGGTCGGACGGTCTGGGTCAAAAAATAACAATAAAGCTTTATTAATTGTTTATGTAGATGACATAACATTATTTTCGAAAAATCAAAAAGATCTAAATTCTATAATTTCTCTACTAAAGTCTAAATTTGATATTAAAATGTTAGGTAAAACAAAAATGTTACTAGGTATTGAATTTGAGGAAAAACATGATAAACATTTCATATATCAAAATCAACACATTACTAAAATTTGTGATAAATTCTCAAAATTTAAATATCCTATTTCAAGTTTACCCATAACAAAGGGTGTAGTTTTAAGCAAAGTAGATTGCCAGGCAAATCATTCTGAAATTGAACAGATGAAAAATATACCTTACAGAAACTTATTAGGTTGTTTATCATTTTTTGCCAGCAGAACTAAATCCGATATAAGCTATGCTGTAAATATCCTATCCCAATTTTAGGAAAAGCCAAGCATTAAACACTGGGATGTTCTACTTAAAACGTCTAGGGTATGTAGATAACACAAGGGATTTTACATTAAACTTATCTGATATTCGATCTGTAAATTTAAATTGTTTTACTGATTCTAACTTTGCAGCTAATAGGGATGATAGAGTATCAATGGGAGGCATGATATTTTTTGTAGATAGGGTACCTATTTCATGGAGGACATTTAAACATAAATGTGTGAGTTTATCTACAATGGAAGCTGAATATATCTCATTGACTGAATCTGCAAAAGAAACAGTGTGGGTACAAAACATATTACTTGAATGTAATAAGCTTGGCGCTCAGTTAGGAAACAGTATAATAGTCTGTGACAACCAAGCAGCCATTAACTTTTCCAATTCACCCACTGAGAATCATAGAACAAAACACATTGATGTTAAATATCATTTTTTGAGAAATCTAGTTGAAAAGAAACTTTTTGAAATCAAATTTGTAAACAGCAAAAATAACAAAGCTGATGGTTTTACATAACCTATTACCAAAGAAGCAATCTTTAAATTCTGTGAAATCTTTTTTAATTAATTGTAATTTGAAATCAAAATTTAACTTGTCTAAATTTTATAGTTGTATTTCCAAATTAACTTCAACCTTTTTTCAAAACCCACATTGTGCAGTTTAGTTACCAATGTGTTTATACTGTGTGGTGAAGATTTTTAAGGTTTTTTGATATACACTAAATTAACTTATACCATTTTTTCAATCCCTCATGTAGTAGTTTAGATACTAATGAGTTTAAACTGTGTGGTGAAGGTTTAAAAGTTTACAATTTTTCAGTGTGATATACAAACTTTTTGACATTCCCTCAACATGTAGTACTGTTGAGTTTATATTGTGTGGCGATGGTTTAAGAGGTTTTGAATTTAAAATGTTATCTCCTGTTTTTAACACAGAGATATTTTTAACTTGGTGTTTTCATGTAAACTGTATCATGATGTGTTTATATTTTTTAAAACATTGTCGTGAAATGTAATTATACACTAAAATTTATACATGATATTTGAAATTCTATAAAGCAGTATGTATTCAACATAAATTTGAAATTTGATTATAGCTTGTATTTTTGTGGTTAAGCAACTCGATCTGCAGGAGGGGGCCGATTGTTAGAAAACTTCAGTGTTAACAAGCAACACATACATCGATTTTGACCATACAAGTATGGTCAAAATCCAAAAAGTTACTGTGTGCTGATTGGCTAATCACTTTAGGATAGCTTGCGACTAAGTTTTAACCCCATGTTCCGTATTCCTGCAAATTGAGACGTCAGCATCCAGAATATGCTAATTTCTACTTCAACAGATTAGAGATTAGCATACTCCGGAAAAACATTAACTTCTACTTCGATGGCGCAGCACTATTTAAACTTGTGGATGTATCAGTGGAATCATCATCTTTAATGATCATATTGTCTGATCTTCTCACGATCTGTTGGTCGGTTCATTGATATCGTGATGTTACTGTTCATATTTTTCCTGATTTTGGAATATTCTTGCATTATAAATGATGTTGTACAAGTTTTCAAATGTGATTGCCAGTAAATTGGCAAAGTACATGACCGGTTCTGTTAGGCCTAACTTTCTGTCTGATGTAAATTTTCAAGATGATGTTGTTTTGACTTTTGCAAATACCGTATCAAAGTAAATGATATGCATAATGTTTATGTTATCTTTTATGTTACTTTCGTGAAAATAAATTAGTTATTTTTCACGTATGGTTTCTTCAATGATATTTCTAGATAAACCACTGCTACTTCTGCTTGATGGTGACATGCAATATAGAATCTTTTTAAACTGATTTTAAATTTTTAAATTTTTGCATGCCAACATTCATGACTTGCAACATTAACAGTGATTTTTGCACATAGCAGGACTGCTTGATCAACACCTACTTTATGAACTGTGCCATTAGTCGTGCTTTGAGTACGTGATTGACAGCTACTGCAAAAAATCTATTAAGAGTTTTTTCAAACAAGGCTGGTGACCAGAAGCAGTTAGTAAATAACATGAGCCAAATACGTTCTTTCATATTTAATCAAAGTAGGCAAAGATTGAAACTACTGAAAAGGGCTAATCTACATAACTTTTGTTTCCCCCTTCAATCATCCTATATTTTGACAGACTTGACATAAGTACATACATGTTCCTGTAAATGGCGGCACAAGGGGAAGAAAAAAAAAAAAACATAGTCAGAAAGCTAAATTAAGTATTAGTTTTAGAGCAACAATGCTTACCATCAAATCTTCAGAATTTTAGGTTGATAAATAATAAATGTAAGCAATTTTGGAAGTTTTTATCTATTGGTAGTCCAAAAAGCTAAATTAAGTATTAGTTTTAGAGCAAAAATGCTTACCATCAAATCTTCAGAATATTAAGTTGATAAATAATAAATGTAAACAATTTTGGAAGTTTTTATCTATTGGAAGAGGGAATGTATTTGTTTATTTTGTTTTTTAAATGGAGGAATGAAATAGATTTTTATATCACAAGTTTATCTTATTATTATTATTTGGGGGACGGGGCAGGTTTGAAAATTTTGAAGGTAGCTCTGTATTCTTCGCAGGTGAAGGCCTGTCCTTCTTATACGCGATACGCATAATGCACCGATCCAGATGGTTATTGCCTAAACCGATTCTCACACCCACAAGGCCCACTTGCAACCGATTCTGAATCCTAAATATATTCGGAATTTGCGGTCTGCCACATTCTTCAAGCTTTGGGAAGTTTCCATTATTTTATGCAGTCGGGCTTGCTTTGAGGTACAATTTTAAAATTTTGTGACTCCAATAAAACTGAACTCGCCAAGAGAAAAACTGGACTCGCCAGTGGTGAGCTGGTGAGTGGGATTCCCCATCCCTGGCAATGATGATTATAAAATCAAAATATTGATCCATTTTGAAAATCAATGGAAATGCTTTATGTCCTGTAGTATCAAATATTCAGCCAAGACTCAATTCTTTATGTAAAATAAACAAGCACATCCATCTCATTAGTATGCAAATTTGCCTTAGTTTTTAATAAATGGTAAAATTATATGTATACTAAAGAATTGTTTAACACTAAACCTAGCATGATGGGTCAAATGACCTTTTTTAAACTTTCTTGTAAAATTTCTTACATAGAATGTTATCACATCGCCATTTGACTTTACTACTTTTATTATAATTCACATTCAATGTATTTTTCAATATTTATTTTTCTCTTGTTTATTTTTTACCGAGAAATATATGCAACTGAACCTACTTACCACGACGGGTCATTTGACTAGTGTAATAGATTGTGTGATGAAATCATTTTTAATATTGCATCATAATTTTGCCGTATTGCATTATACTTGTTGATACCTATTGAGTGTTAAATTTCCATTTTGTTTGACAATTTCAAGTTATAGTGCTATTTTTTGATTCAATAATTCTTATTTCAGTAATTCTTATCCCAAGAATGTCGAGATGTTAAAGATATTGCTGAAGAGTGTTCGGGATCCAGTGAAGAGGAACTATCTGAAAATCAAGTGGATAATACAGAACAACATGATGACTTATTTGACACTATGGACAGACGCGAATCCTCAGGTACAGATAATGAAGAGGAGAGTATTTTGAATATGCGTATATGTGTAGAGGACAAAAGAGAACAATATCGTTATTGAGTTCTGAAAGTGAAAGTGATATAGAGGATCGATGTATCTCGATGCATTTTCTTTACTCATTGACAACCGTGTAATGGTACACATAAGAACACGCACAGAAGCAGAGGCATTTCGACTGTTACGAAATAATTGGAAAATGACTGCTGAAAAATTTGATGCATTTATTGCTCATTTATATGCATGTGATGCATATTAGACAAAAAATTTGAATATTTCATATCAATGGAACAAAAAATGGAGTCCTCAATTTTTTTTCAAGAACTATGAGCAAGAATAGTTTTACTGCAACTGGGGGAAAAAATTTCTAAGCAGCAATTTTTGATCAAATTAACTGAAGAACTTGTTGAAGATTTTCAAGATGTGCAACAGAAAGAACAAGTAGATATACAGGATATGTCAACAAATTCAGGTTTAGTTTCATGTGTGAGGAAAAAAGGCCAAAAAAGATATTGCAAAGAAAACAAATCTACAAAAATCTGTTTCAAATGCAAATATGCCTTCCAAGACCCAATCATTTGCAAAATATGAGCTGAACATGAATAAGGTTTGCATATTATTTATTTCTAAATTCAGGAATAAACGGGAATTTTGTTCTCTTATTTTTATTCATATTTTTAATTGAAGAAATAAACAAATTAGAACCGTTATTTGCAGGGTAAGAAATTAGAAGGGGCCATGTGCGAAATAAGGCCAAATTTTTATTGTTTGCGACCATGATGTCGGAATCAGGTAGAGGGGGGAGTTCAATCGTGACTAAAATTAAACCACTATAAGTTACCAAAAATAACCGATGGGGGGGGGGGGGGGGGGGAAACTTTTTTGCATAAAACAATAATTAAAATTTTTTTATTTTCATAGCATTTAAAATAATCTGAAAGAATCAGCCCAAATTGGTTATTGAAGAGGTAAAGAAAAAAGTGGCTTATAGGGTGGAGGGAATTTCCCTCGCCCCAGAATTCCACTTTTGCTTATAATGACAAGCACCGTTCCCCTCCTGAGACGCCAACTTACTTTCCATCTACAACCCTTATTTTCCGAGTGGGCTACTTCCATGGCACATGCACAAATATAGCAATATCATTTGTGTTAATTTTAATTCCGTGGTTTACAACAAAATAGGAGCTCTTCATTGCAATCGATATCATCATTTAAGTGCCGTTAGTGTTTATATCACATGAATGCGACACCACCTCCTTTGCTCGTACAGTATCAATCTTTGTGAGTGCTTAAAATTTTATAAAAGACACACTGATATAAATTCACATTCACTATTAAGCAACATTTATATTTTTGATGCAATTAATTTGCCAGATTCTAAGGATAAAGATTTATTTACAAATTATGAAAGTAAAGAACTCGATATTATTCTTAAAAATTTGCCTTCAGTTCATGCATGTAAATTGATGAAAATGAAGTTAAAGAAGAATATTTGGAATGGAAATTTTGGGCTACAGATAAAAAATCACAAGATTCAAATGTTTTATGGGATAGATTATTTAATGAATGAATCTTCAGGCGAATACAGCAATTTGTTAAAAATTATTTCATTTCAGCGTATAATAGCATTCAGTACTGCTATTTGTGAATAAGGGTTCAGCACAATGAATCTTATAAAAATGGTTGTTCAAAACAGATTGAAGGTTGAAACACTAAATAATGTATTAATCATCAAAGCTTGCAGGAATTTCACTCAATGAATTTGATCAAAGAAATGCCATTCAACTTTGGTGGGAGGATGTTTGTGCTGGGCGCATTCGACCCCAAATTTTTAACCATAAGTAATTGAATTTTAATTTGCAATTGAGTGTCTTTTTTTTTAAAGTATATATATTTGGCAAGCAAATAAAATATTTAGATTAGGCCTATGTGGTTCTATCGTGTCTATTTTTTATTTCATTAAAATGTTTTAATTTGGCCCATAAGAAATTGATGATGGGGGGGGGGGGCATTCAGCCCCTAATTTTTCTTTTCTAATTTCTTACCCTGGTTATTTGGACAAAATTGTTTTATTCACCCACCAAATTGTACTAAATGATATACTCTTTTCTATATATACATCATAAAATATATGACTTTTTGAAGTCTGGCCATTTTACCCACTGTGGTAGAAATATGTATACATTAAATATCGGTAGGTTTAGTGTTAAAAATAAATTTCTTTATGATTTATTATCAGTAAATCTTTGATTTATATAGCTATATACCTCAGGTCGTGTAAAAATTTCTTGGGCGAAAAGAGGTTATGAGTGGAAACAGTTTAAAAAAGCCAGTTATAGATGATAGATGTTTTGTTTTGTGTAGTCGTATATTTAACTCCTGACCTGTGCAGAATTCTACCTGGACAGATCTACACAGCTTAATAGTTCTCACCTCTCCAGTGGCGAGAAGTATGGGCTTCGGTTTCTGGCACTCTTTGATCTCCTTAGAGGGTGTCTTGATCAGATTGCGAACCAGGTTCCAGAACAAGCTTGGCGTCTTGGTGCCTATAAAGAAAAAAATGACCATGACTAAGCTTAAGAGTGCTTCTCAATCTTTCACCTATCAGCTAGGATACTGCACACCACCTTACCACCTAATCACTTTCAGTTCATAGAATGGTTCTATTTTCTCATGCATTCAAATCCATAATTAGTCAGGTCTACACAATTATTTCAAATGAAATATTATGGTTACCATATGATGTTTTTAAAATGTTTTTAACACACACACACACACACACATATATATATATATATATATGTACGTATGTATTATATTCCATAGGTTATTGATGTTTAACAAGTATTTTATCAAAAATAACTAATACATTTATTATGATCATTAAAAAATAAGCATAAAGTGCAGAATTTTCAAATATATAAATTTGTGACACAAAAGGTTTGCTATAAATGATACAATTGCTACAAATGATACAAATTGTACATTGATCTATTACAAAACTAATACTAAACTTAAATTTACCTGCTGCAAAACTGATATGAAGCTTAGTTTTGCCAGATATAAAATGTGACACTAAAAGATTAGTATTATACATAATAAAATTATTATTATTATACATTATAAAATTATTAATATACACTAGCCGCCTTTGGCGACCAGCCTGTTCGCTACCCTTGAAAATTCTGACCGTGGCAAACTCGCTGGCGCGACCTACCAGTAAGGTGTAAGATAACTGTTTGGACGGCCAGGAAATGCCACCTAATTTAGACTGGAACCCAGTGGGGGGAGCCATCCACATGGACCGTACCTCCTTCTCCTACCACCAACCTCTCTTGAGGACTTATGGTCCCACATGTTTAACGTGATTATACTCCGTCTGAACACGGCGGCAGTTTTGGCAGTGGCGGGAATCGAACCCGGGCCTACCAAATGCAATTCATGTGCGTTAACCACTGTGCTACCGCGCCCTCCGCGACAATCTCCATAACTTTCTTCTTATTCACCCAATTTAGACTGGAACCCAGTGGGAGAGTCATCCACAGTGACCGTACCCTCCTTCCTCTACCACCAACCTCTCGGAAGGACTTACGGACCCACATGTTTAATGTGATTGTACTCCGCATGAACACGGCAGCAGTTTTGGCAGTGGCGGTAATCGAACCCGAGCTTACCAAGTGCAATTCCCGTGCGCTCTGGGCTACCGCGCCCTCTGCAACAATCTCCATAACTTTCTTTTTATTCACCCAATGTAGACCGGAACCCAGTGAGGGAGGCATTCACAGGGACCGTACCCTGCTTCCCCTACCACCAACCTCTCGGAAGGACTTATGGGCCCACATGTTTAACGTGATCGTGCTCCGCCTCAACACGGCGGCAGTTTTTGTTAGAAAAACTTCGGTTATAAACAAGCATGTACGTGAATCGGTCGATGTATGGTCTAAATCCTAAAGTAAACTTTGTTCTGATTGGCTAATCGCTTTCGGATCGCTTGTTTAGAAATTTTACCCCCATGGTCTGTGATCCTGCAAAATGAGATGTCCACTTTCGGTTTATGCTAAGTTCTACTTCAACCGATTAGAAATTAGCATACTCCGGAAGGAAAACATTAACTTCAACTTTAAATGATACTTCACTATTTAAGCTAGTACTTCTATCAGTTGATTATCTCGGTTATCTCCGTGATCTCCGTCATTCTTCATGACATGTCTTTATAATCACGGGTGATCATTATTTCCATGTACGCCGGTTAAATAGCAATTTAAAAGGCTGATACTGTTAGGCCTAACTGCTGCTAAGTCTCTTGATAAAATTGTAATATTGACAAGACTTAGTTTATAATGTTCTACTCAACAATGTTACCATTTTTCGGAAGTACGGAAATGGATATGTTTTCTCTGTGTTAACGTTGATGTTTTTAAGTTCGTGAAAAAATAAAACTTTGTTATTTTTCAAATTGACCACTTTCAATTCACACCATTGTGGCACTCTGCTACTATGGGTTTTTCTACGAATTTTTCACCAAGTAAAGAATAAATTCCAACAGTTTTGGCAGTGGCGGGAATCGAACCCGGGCCTACTGAGTGCAATTTCCAGGCACAAACCACTGGACTACCACACCCTCTGTGACAATCTCCATAACTTTCTTTTTATTCACCCAATTCAGACCGGAACTCAGTGGGGGAGGCGTCCACAGGGACCGTAAACCCTTCTCTTACCACCAACCTCTCGAAAGGACTTACGGTCCCACATGTTTAACGTGATCGTACTCCGCCTGAACACGGGGGCAGTTCTGGCAGTGGCGGGAATCGAATCCGGACCTACCGAGTGCAATTCTCGAGCGCTAACCACTGGGCTGCTGGTTACTTGAAATTTATTGGAATTTATCCATTAAAAGAAGTCAGATGCCAGCAGAGTGTCATAGCGGATGTAAGCAGAAAAATAGTCAATGTGAAAAAAAAAAAAAAATTTATTTTTCACGAACTCAAAACATTAAAATAACATAAGACTATATCACTTTCCATAACTTGGAAAAGATATTTGCAAATCGTTGAATACTTTAAACACAAGTATTGAAAAATTACAGTAGACTTAACAGTAGTTCAGGCCTAACAAACATCGGCTATTAATATTGTCATAGCTGGCGTACATGAAGATACCGATCAAATGTAATCATGATGTTATATCACGAAGACGAAGCGATAACCACCATCAACTGATACAAGCACTAGCTTAAATAGCCCAGTATCATTGAAGTTGTAGTTAATGTTTTCCTTCCGGAGTATGCTAATCTCTAATCAGTTGAAGTAGAAATTAGCATAAACCGGAAGTTGACGTCTCAATTTGCAGGACCACAGACCATGGGGGTAAAACTTCTTAACAAGTGACCTGAAAGCGATTAGCCAAACATAACGATGTATCTTTTGGATTTTAGATCATACATCGACCGATTCACGTACGTGCTTGTTTACAACCGAAGTTTTTCTAACAAGTGGCCCCCTCCTGCAGATTGAGTTATCTAATCACATAAATACAAGTAGTAATCAAATTTAAATTTCAGTTGAACATATACTACATTATAGAGTTTCAAAATATCATGTATAAATTTCAGTGTATAATTATATTTCCAAGACAAAGTTTAAAAAAAGTATAAAATACAGCATGATACAATTTACATGAGAAAACAAATTTAAAAATATCTCTGTGTCAAATACAGGAGATACAAATTTTCAAATCTTATATACTTCGCCATGCAGTATAAACTCAACAGTATCCAAACTATATGTTGAGGGAATGTAGAAAAAGTTTGTATATTACATTGAAAATCTTAAACTTTTAAATACTTCGCCACACAGTTTAAACTCATAAGTATCTAAGCTACTACATGAGAGATTGAAAAAATGTATAAGTTATTTTTAGTTTGTATCAAAAATTTTAAAATCTTCGCCACACAGTATAAACACATTGGTAACTAAACTACGCAATGCGGGTTTAGAAAAAGTGTTGAAGTTAATTTTTGAAAAATACAACTATACAATTTAGAATGAATTTAAGTTGTTTACATTAGATTTCACATTAAAACTTCTTAAGATGTTTAAGTTCTAAAGATTTCACAGAATTTAGAGATTGCTTCTTTGGTGATAGGTTTCGTAAAACTGTCAGCTTTGTTATTTTTGCTATTTACAAATTTAATATTAAAGAGCTTCTTTTCCACTAGATTTCTTAAGACATGATATTTAACATCAATGTGTTTGGTTCTATGATTCTCAATGGGCGAATTGGAAAAGTTTATGGTTGCTTGGTTATCACAGAATATTATACTATTTCCTAACTTAACGCTAAGTTTAGTACATTCAAGTAATATGTTCTGTACCCATACCATTTCCTTTGGCGATTCGGTTGATGAGATATATTCAGCCTCCATTGTAGATAAACTTACACATTTGTGTTTAAATGTCCTCCATGAAATAGGTACCCTATCTACAAAAAATATAATGCCTCCCATTGATACTCTATCACCCCGATTAGCTGCAAAGTCAGAATCAGTAAAACAATTTAAATTTACAGATTGAATGTTTGATAAGTTTAAGGTATATTCTTCATTTGTTCGATTTCTACATGATTTGCTGGACAATCGGTTTTGCTTAAAACTATACCTACTTGATTTTTGGCAAATAATATTATGTCATCAACGTAAACAATCAATAAAGCCTTATTATTAAAATTATATGCACAATTGCACCACTTAAACTTCATGAAATTGAGTTTTCTGAGAACCTGGTCTAATTCAAGATACCATTCCCTACCGCTTTGGTGCAAGCCATAAATCGCTTTATTTAGCTGACATACATATCCACTTTTGTTTTTGTCAAAAAATCCTGAGGGCTGTTTCATGAATAATTTTTTACTGAGATTGGCATATAAATATGCACATTTGATGTCAAGCTGAGTATGGAACCACTCTAATAAACACACAAAAATAGTAAAAAACATCCTAACGATTGTAAAGTTAATTACCAGACTAAACACTTCTTCGTAAGTTTGCCCCTTTTCCTGGTTAAATCCCTGAGCTACAAGTCTAGTTTTATATCTGCTAACTTCACCCCTTTCATCTCATTTGACTGTATACACCCAACGGCAACTGATTACTTTTTCGGAAACAGGTGCAGGCACTAAGTCTTAGACACCGCTTTCCTTCATGACACCTAATTCGTCTGCCATGGCTCTATTCCATTCTTTGGATTGGGGCGAGTTAGCCGCTTCCTTGTAGCTCCTAGGAATTTGGATCTCTACAATGTTGGCTTCTGGCTGATCCCATGATCTCCCTTGATCCCCCTTAAAATTGAAAAACTTTTTATCAAATTTTATTTTATTTTTCTCACAAAAATTTTCTATACCTTTTAGTGATCTAAACCTAGGTCCCTTTCCTTTATAATAGTAATAAACATCTTTTCTTGTTCCAGTCATTCTTGGAATGACTTTTCTGATCCAAGTAGTATCTGGATCGGAAACTTGATGATCATCACCAGAGGACCCCGTTTCCTCATTACTTTCAGTAATGTCTTGATCTTCCTCTGATGAATCGTCTTTTTCCCTCTCCACATACTCCTCGTCAGACGAGTCTGGATAGGTGGGTTCGTGAGATGAAAAAATAAAATTTTCTTTAGAATTCTGATTTACATTGGGTCCCAGGCTGCCTTCCTCTGAGTTGCACTCTTCCTTAAATCTAACATTTTTAGTTTCCACTATTTTCCCTTCATTCAAGAGTCATATCCTATACTCCCGAGTTTTCAATGTATATCCCACCATAATGCCCTCTTGTGCCCTCATATCAAGTTTCCCCCTAAGTTGTTTAGGCTTGCCTGCAAAAATTTTGCATCCAAACGCTCTGAGGTGAGCAACTGATGGCTTTTTGCCGCTGTACAGCTCGATCGGTGTCAAATTCTTAAACTTGTGGCATATCCAATTTTTAACATATGCGAAACAGAGTAAAGTTTCTGCCTAAAAGTCATCCTTCAGATTGCTATCGTTTAACATTGCCTTAACACAATCCAAAGCAGTTAAGTTAAACCTCTCGGAAACCCCGTTTTGTTTGGGTGTGTACATGTTTGTTCTTTCCGCTTTGATTCCACGTGTTTCTAAAAACTTTTCAAACTCAGTGTTACAAAACTCCATACCATTGTCAGTCCTGACACTTAAAATTTTGGTATTTAGAAATCTCTGACTCTGCTCGATGTTGAAATTGTTTGAACTTATCAAAAACTTCAGACTTTCGTTTCATAGGATACACAGTTACTTTGCGTGAAAAATCATCGGTTATTCTAAGAAGATATTTAGCACCTCCACACGATGGTTTTGGCATTGGCCCGCATACGTCCATTTGGATTAGTTCCAATGGTTTTTCCGATCTTATTCTGCCTATGGGTTTGAATGAAATTCCTTTTGTTTTTGCCAATTTACAACATTTATAGTTGATTTTCCGAACACTGATTTTAGACAATCCTTTAATAGCTGACACTTTACATGTGTGATGTAAATATTCAAAATTGATGTGACAAAACCTTTTATGCCATAACCTTGTATTTCCCCCGACTTCAATGGGTGATTTTACATTGCTTGAACTTTTAAAAATGTCAAACTTACAAGGCTTGCTAGGTTTAAAAATACTAGTATTAGAGTTTACAATTTTACGTTTAAAAACTTTACTGGCATTTCTATTTACATTATTCCTTTGATCATTATCACAATTTTCAACTTTACAAGTTTCTAACTTACTTTTGTTACTTTGATTTTTAAAAGCATGATCATTATTTTCAGTTTTACAAACAGATGACTCATTTTTATTTTTACTTTTAAAATCACTAGACTTTTTAGAATTTTTATTTCTAGGCTTAGGTTTAGCATTTACATTTCCTTTAGACTTCTCAACATTAAAATGTTTAGATTTTGTCTCATATTGAGGTCGAAGGAAATACAAGCCGTTATGTCTTTTGGCATAAAACCATTTACTGCCATCAGGCTTATAAAAAGTAAGGAAACCATTTTTCCTGGTGAAATTACATTGTTGCTCTTCTAGAATTGAAACAGCAATTAAGTTTCTTCTCAATCTAGGTGAATACATTACATTTGTCAAATGAAATTTTTCACATTATTGATTATAACATACATACTGATCGATCCGACTTTCTTGATTACCGGCAGCGAAGGACATTGTAGTTCTTTTAAGCTCTTTAAATTTGTTGAACAATTCCAAATTATTGCAAAACCGCTTAGTTTCTGCCGTATCAACAACCCAACCGAATTTGTTGGTCGATTCAGTATTACAATTTAAAAGATTTGCAATTAGTTTTTAAATGGCCATATGCCTTGCATTTATGGCAAGGGCCTACTTGTTTACTAGAATTTACATTTTTGGAAGAAGTACTTTTAGATTTAAACAATTTTGTTGTTTTAGAGTTACATACATTAAATGCTAAAGTCTTACTTCCGTTCTGTTGCTCGTCATGCTTTTGCTGAGCTATCCGGTCCTCCTCGGCGAGCAGTTCAGTCTCGATGTGCTTTAGTGTAAAAACATCGTCCGGCAATCTGTAAAGGGTCTGCACTATACCACGGTAGTCCTCATCAAGATGTCTAATTGTTTGGAAAGCTACCAGGATCTTGCGCCATTGGATGGCCTGCATCTTTCAGCTTGGATACCCATCTTTTAATCCTTGCGATTAATAGTCCAATCGGTTCTCCTGGCACTGGTTTCTCACTGAAGAAGTTGTCAGAGAGCCTCATGAGTCCAGCCCTGGATTTTGGTTCGAATTGGTCTTTCAAGATGTTCCATGCTGACACAGGTTACTCCACCGATGAAATCAAATTGTGGTACTCCACCTCTAGACTGTAGTAGAGTGTTGAAAGTGCTCTCTCTTTACGTCTTTGATATTCCACTTTTTCTTTCCTGGTCGTTTTCGCATCAGGTTTTTCTTCCGTACCCGTGACGAATCCATAAAGTCCTTCGTTCATTAACATGAACTTTATATCCGTACTCCATGTGGAGAAATTATCTTTTCTGAGCTTCTCCATGTCCGGTGTCGCCATTTTCGTACACTGCTGCTGTGGCCCCCGTTTCGGGGCACATTTGTCTTTCACTTGATGTTTTGAAACTACTTCGCGGGTACTAGTGTGTGTTTATTAGGGTGGTTCCATACTCAGCTTGACATCAAATGTGCATATTTATATGCCAATCTCAGTGAAAAAATATTCATGAAACAGCCCCCAGGATTTTTTGACAAAAACAAAAGTGGATATGTATGTCAGCTAAATAAAGCTATTTATGGCTTGCTCCAAAGCGGTAGAGAATGGTATCTTGAATTAGACCAGGTTCTCAGAAAACTCAATTTCATAAAGTTTAAGTGGTGCAATTGTGCATATAATTTTAATAATAAGGCTTTATTGATTGTTTACGTTGATGACATAATATTTTTTGCCAAAAATCAAATGGATCTAAATTCCGTAACTTCATTACTAAAAACTAAATTTGACATTAAAATGTTAGGAAAAACAAAAATGTTATTAGGTATTGAATTTGAGGAAAAACATGATAAACATTTAATCTATCAAAATCAATACATCGCAAAAATTTGTGACAAATTCTCAAAGTTTAAATATCCTATTTCTAGTTTACCCATAGCTAAAGGTATAGTTTTAAGCAAAACAGATTGTCCAGCAAATCATGCAGAAATCGAACAAATGAAGAATATACCTTACAGAAACTTATTAGGTTGTTTATCATTTCTTGCCAGCAGAACTAGACCTGATATTAGCTATGCCGTAAACATCTTATCCCAATTTCAGGAAAACACTGGGATGTTTTACTTAAACTTCTAGGGTATGTAGATAAAACAAGGGATTTTAAACTAAACTTATCAAACATTCAATCTGTAAATTTAAATTGTTTTACTGATTCTGACTTTGCAGCTAATCGGGATGATAGAGTATCAATGGGAGGCATGATATTTTTTGTATTTTTGTAGGTGGGTTCCTATTTCATGGAGGACATTTAAACACAAATGTGAAAGTTTATCTACAATGGAGGCTGAATATATCTCATTAACCGAATCGGCAAAGGAAATGGTATGGGTACAGAACATATTACTTGAATGTACTAAACTTAGCGTTAAGTTAGGAAATAGTATAATATTCTGTGATAACCAAGCAACCATAAACTTTTCCAATTCGCCCATTGAGAATCATAGAACCAAACACATTTATGTTAAATATCATTTCTTAAGAAATCTAGTGGAAAAGAAGCTCTTTAAGATTAAATTTGTAAATAGCAAAAATAACAAAGCTGACAGTTTTACAAAACCTATCACCAAAGAAGTAATCTCTAAATTCTGTGAAATTTTTAGAATTTAAACATCTTAAGAAATTTTAATGTGAAATCTAATGTAAACAAGTTAAATTCATTCTAAATTGTATAGTTGTATTTTTCAAAAATTAACTTCAACACTTTTTCAAAACCCGCATTGCGTAGTTTAGTTACCAATGTGTTTATACTGTGTGGCGAAGATTTTAAAGTTTTTGATACAAACTAAAAATAACTTATACATTTTTTCAATCTCTCATGTAATAGTTTAGATACTTATGAGTTTAAACTGTGTGGCGAAGTATTTAAAAATTTAAGATTTTTGATATAATATGCAAACTTTTTCTACATTCCCTCAACATGTAGTTTACATACTATTGAGTTTATACTGCGTGGCGAAATATATAAGATTTGAAAATTTATATCTCCTGTATTTGACACAGAGATATTTTTAAATTTGTTTTCTCATGTAAATTGTATCATGATGTATTTTATACTTTTTTTAAACTTTGCCTTGAAAATATAATTATACACTGAAATTTAAAAATGATATTTTGAAACTCTAATGTAGTATATGTTCAACTGAAATTTAAATTTGATTACTACTTGTATTTATGTGATTAGATAACTCAATCTGCAGGAGGGAGCCGCTTGTTAGAAAAACTTCAGTTGTAAACAAGCACGTACGCGAATCAGTCGATGTACGGTCTAAAATTCAAAAGATACTTCGTTATGATTGGCTAATCGCTTTTGGATCACTTGTTAAGAAGTTTTTCTCCCATGGTCTGTGGTCCTGCAGATTGAGACATCAACTTCCGGTTTATGCTAATTTTTACTTCAACTGATTAAAGATTAGCATATTTCGGAAGGAAAACATTAACTACAACTTCAATGATACTGGGCTATTTAAGCTAGTGCTTGTATCAGTTGATGGTTATTATCGCTTCGTCTTCGTGATATAACATCATGATTACGTTTGATCGGTATCTTCATGTATGCCAGCTATGACAATATAAATGGCCGATATTTGTTAGGCCTGAACTGTTGTTAAGTCTACTGTAATTTTTCAAGACTTGTGTTTAAAATATTCAACAATTTGCAAATATCTTTTCCAAGTTATGGAAAGTGATAATGTCTTATGTTATTTTAATGTTTTGAATTCGTGAAAATAAATTTCATTTTTTTTTTCACGTTGACTATTTTTCTGCTTACATCCGCTACGACACTTTGCTAGCATCTGGTTTTTTTTTAATGGATAATTCCAATAAATTTCAAGTAACCAGCAGTTTTTTCGTTCCAGTGAACGACTCGTGACGAGAACAAAACAGGTCGTTCATGCAAATCGCCATCTCGCCGCGCATGCATCCTGATTTATATATTGTGAGGGCGCTGCCGTCAACAGTTCTGTTTCGGAGTGTACCCATCATTGTGTATATATGATAGGACCCATTCTCAGTACTTATTCATTCTTCTTTATCGATCAACTGAACGGATGATCATTTGATAGATCTAACCTTATGATCTGCAAATACTCGGTGTGAGTATGTTGTGATAAGTTACATTGCCAGCTAAGTTGCATATTAACGAATGAGTCTAATTCCGATAGTTCAGTTCAGAATGTGCGGTAAGTTCATCTAGTGTTGGCTCTTTCTGTTATAAAGAGGCCAAGTAAATTTCCGCGGTTTGGACTCGGTGTAATGCCATAACGAGTGACCTGAAAGAGGTGGCCTCTTGAAAGTACACAGCATCAGTGGTAAGGTAATTTTCTTTACTTACCTGTGTTAATGCAGCGACAAAACTCACTGAGAGTGTGGAACCTAGTCATAGACTATATCTTACCAATTTTTCTATGAGCTTGCTAGCCTCATTTTTGTACATATTGTTTTGCTTTACCACGAAGTTACAATGTCTGTGTAACGATGTTGAGTAATGGATATCACGACAATAAAAGTGATTTGCATTTGACGAATTGGTTTTTAATGAAGAACACTTCTCAACTGCACTTTCCATTATCCTCTGCTAAACTACCACTCTGCAAAAGTAGTGAAAAATTTTTTTTTTACATCAGCACACTACGTTATAAGGACATCACGACAAAACACAAAATTCGTGCACAACAAACACAGCGGCAGTTTAGGCAGTAGCGGGAATCAAGCCCGGGTTTACCAAGTGTAATTCCAGCGCGCTAACTTCCCGTGCGCTAGTTTAAATTTTATAATGACCATATTCTATTTAAAATATCCATAAAATTAAAATATCCATCGGTCCATCATTTAAAATATCCATAAAATTAAAATATCCATCGTTCCATCGTTTAAAATATCCATAAAATTAAAATATCCATCGTTCCATCATTTAAAATATCCATTTAAAATATCCACAAATTCAAATATCCATTTAAAATATCCATTTAAAAAATCCATATCGTTTCATGAATCATCCATATCATTCCACCAATCCATAAATATAATAATTTCAAATACATCACCACAATTCAATCCACCATAATGCAATCATTTAAATTATTTAAAATTTCCATAAATTAAAATATCTATTTAAAATATCATATAAATATAATAATTTACCCGATGTATTCAATACATATGCTAAGCTCTTAATTCATTTAAAACCCGAAGTGTGGTCTCCATGCAGACAGGGGAAAAAACCACTGCGGGGGGGGGGGGGAGAGAGAGAATCGGTGAATCGGTTCTTCGCCGAGAAATATAAAATCATGACATCTTTAAAATTGCGATCCTGCATTATTTCATTTTTATTGCTGGTATATTGAAATGTGTTGGAATTTATACATTCGAAAAACTATATGTTATGTTAAAACCATATGTTTTACAACAGAGTGTCGTAGCGGATGTAAGCAGGAAGTAGTCTTAACGTAAAAAAAACGATATTTATTTTCACAAACTCAAAACATTAAAATAACATAAGAACATATCAATTTCCATAACTTGCAAAAGATATTTGCAAAAGTTAATAGTTTAAACAAAAGTCTTAAAAAATTACAGAAGACTTAATAGCAGTTAAGCCTAACAACATCGGCCACTAAACATTGCCATAACCGGCATACATGAAGATAACGATCATACGTGATCATGATGACATATCACGAAGACGAAGATAATCAACAGATACAAGCACTAGCTTAAATAGCCCAGTATCATTGAAGTTGTAGTTAATGTTTTCCTTCCGGAGTATGCTAATCTCCAATCGGTTGAAGTAGAAATAAGCATAAACCGGAAGTTGATGTCTCAATCTGCAGGACCACAGACCATGGGGGAAAAATTTCTTAACAAGTGATCCAAAAGCGATTAGCCAATTATAACGAAGTATCTTTTGGATTTTAGACCGTATATTGACCGATTCACGTTCATGCTTGTTTACAACCAAAGTTTTTCTAACATTTATTATGAATTTTCATTATTTCTTGACCAGATTGGACTTGTAAGAATGCCAGATCTTTGAGCTTTTTAAAAATGTAAATTATTAGTCGAAATTATGAGTAGTTTTTACGATGGGAGGATTTAAAAATGAAAGTTGGTTTTTTTGAACCGAAAGTGACTTTTGTTTTAAAATCTTTAAAAAATATTAGAAATCGAAATTGAGATTTGAAATTGATATATTTTTACTCACAATTATCTGCTCTTTCTGGTGGTGTGATTTGTTTTTTTCTACGACGTCTGGATCGTGGAGAAAAAAGGGCAGCAAAAAACGATCGAAATCACATAAAACATTAAATAATTAAAAAAATAATTAAAATTTTAAAAATCGGTTTTCACGTGTCCTCCCCCCCCCTTCCCCCGATTGTTAACTTTCATAGCTCTCCGATGTGCGGTCGCTGAACGTATAGTGTATAAGACAGACAGACAGACATTGTCTTTTATTATTTAAGATAATAAAATTATTATTATACATAATAAAAGGTGTCTATGTGTGTATAGCAGAAAATTTAAGTGTCAAATGGCGATGAAATTTAATACACAGGTACTTAAGGACCCGGGAGGATGTACCTCAGTGCTATTACTTTTTTTATGTTTTAGCATTTTCACGTACATTGGTTCCTTAGTGACATGAAATATTATAGTTTCCATCTTAACACCATCTCTTTCAAACAAACTTTAATGGAATCCATATGGGTAATAGATGAATTTTCACAATTTTTTAAAAAATATATATTTTTTTGGTGTGTTTAAAACCTCCCTGATTTTTATATTGTGATATAAAAATAGTGACAAGCTCCCCAATGTCTATAATTTAACACCAGCTACTTTAAACAATGTGTTGCTCCTAAACAATATGTTCATTAATTATAATATTAAGCAAGCGAACTCTTAAAATTTTTTGAATAATTTTCTTCCGAAGTGGACCCTTTCCGGAGTTTTTCTACCTACTGAAGCCACACCCACGGGACAGGGGAACCATGTTGGCCATTTGTGAATGTTAGGAGCGTAACTAGGCTGGGACCAAGGAGGGCTTAGTGCCCCTGGCTCTTGGCTCAAGAGCTTGGTAGCACCTCTGGCTCTTCGACTACAGCCTATCCAGAACTAAGCCTTTGAATTACCTACACCAACTTTTCAAACCTTTAGTATGTGTGTGGTGAGTTAAAAACATTGAGAAATCTTTAATACAAAATAGAACTACAAAATCAGAATATATTTCTGTCTCCACTGCTACAAGCAGCAATATTGTGAAAAATTCTGATTTACCATCTAATAATGACCACAAATTGCTACTAAGAACTATAATTATATCAAGAACACCTAGTGATATTTCCAAATCAAATTTTCTAGAATGTGCTTAAGTCATACCCTCAGAATTCAGATGGTAAAGTCTCCAGGCTGATTGCTTTAAAAGATTTCTGGGGATTGAATATTCGAAGTCACAAGATGCTGTATTCTGCTTATGATGCTTGTCAGCATTTCGAACCCCACAGAAGTAAGGAAACAGTTCTCACAGAATTAGGCTTCAATAATTAGAAATCTACTCTTGCTGAACTTTGCCTCATTGACACGTATTGCACAATGTCCATGTAGAATTAAAGGGAAAGTCAAGAAGAAACAGGGATGTCAGTATTTACAATTGTTAATGATAATGCTGTCAAACCAAATCGATATTATATAAGGAGCTCTATTGCAGAGATTGAATTTCTAACTGTGAAAGAATTATCGATGAGAGGTGCATACTGCATACATGTACATGAAAAGTCTCTTTAAGAATCTTTTTCAATTCACTTTAAGAAAAGAGGACAAACTCAAAGAGTGTAATAAACTTATATCTAAAAATGCATTCTATTTATTACCAGAAATTCAAAATGAAGTAATTGAAATATTAGCCGAAACTCTTCGTGCAAACATAATTGAAGACATAAAAACAGCAGATATTCATTTTTACTCTTCCTGCAATACATAGAAATGTATAGGGAAGTATTGGAATTGTATCGGAAATCATTACTCGAGTTTTGATGGATTGACATGTTTTGAGTACCTTAAAACAAGAAAAAAACAATTTTTAGCACGATGTCCATGTGTGCACTGTATACAACCACTTTAACTCAAAAAGTAACTGACCAAATTTCATTAAAATTTACAGAGTAGGTTAAGCTGGTGCTAATTAGATTTTGGTGCGATTCAGATAAAAGGAAATTGCCTTTTTTTTAATGAAATGGCCAACAAAGATCATATGTATACACTCTAGATGAAAAACTAATTCACCAAATTTTACAAAATTTGGTAGATTTTTTCCATTGCAGTTTCAATTTGATGGCATTAAAATAGATTAGAAATTTTTACTTTTTTTTAAATATTATGTCATTTTTCTTCTGTCAAAACAAGTGTACTAAATGTTTTGTTTAAAAAATTTTTGAATTGCTATCTACTAAAATATTTGAGTGTACCAAATGTTTTGCTTAAAAACTTTTTGAATTGATATCTACTTAAATATATTCAGTGAACCGAATGCAAGTAATTTTTCATGAAATTCTTGACCAAATACAACTTTTCTCAAATTTCCCCCCATTTCACAAAATGTGTGATCCAATTAAAGGATCTAAATCCTCTTGGAGTAACAATCTGGCAACCGTAAATGATGCTTTTAAGACAGGGAAGAGATATAAAGCATTTGTAACAATATAAAAATTATTTCAAAAATAAATACTTCATTAATCAACGATTAAATAAAGAATCAACTGTTTTCAAAGGCAATAAAAGAGACATTTTGGTCAGGATAAATCAGTACCTGTGAGAGTGTCAAAAAATAATTATGTCACATCATCTAAGAAAGTAATTGTTGCTGAACGAACATTCGATTCAATGAAAAGAAACACCAAGGAGGAATAATAAAAAACAGTAGGATTCAAAACACTTTTTCAGTGAATCAAATGCCCTACAATGAAAATGAAGGGAAACAACCACTCACTTTAAAAATCATGCGCAAAAGTGATTGATTGATTGAAGACCCTGACCACACGACCAACCCGAAGGTTTATGGTAGCTTAATGTGTGGCCGGGAGAGGGAGTAAGCCGAAGCTGACTCCCCCGGTCAACTCCAACGATCCGCAAGCATTTATTAATGAGAATAAAAGTATTTACAGAAAATTACATGCTCATGGCCAGCATGATGCCATGGATAATTGGCACACAGTGCACGCAGAACAACACAAAGATAGTATATATAAACAAAAAAAAACAACAAACAACAAACAAAACAAAACAAAACAAAAAAGTACAAATGCACAGAACACAAAAAATGTACAGGTGTATAGATATGCAAGATATGACCAATAAGTTTATTTTTAAGGTAAGATGGCTGGGAACAGTAAGAGGGTTCACGGATCAGGGGGGAGGGGGGAACCCAGGAATTAATTAGTTTATTTTGTTTGAGATTTCTTTTGCAGCGAGGACACAGTCTTTGATTTTATGAATGGAGGTGTGATTTTGACACACCCTGGAGAACCAGGCCGCAGCGTTCCGAGGGGAGGGTTTAGAGAGGTGGAAAGGTTTGGTTAGAGGGCAAGAGAAGATATAATGGTCGGCATCGCCGAAGGAGTTACAGGGGCAGTTAGAAGAGGATTTAAGTTTGAAGAAGTGTAGGTAATCCAGAAAGAGTCCATGACCAGTTACAAAGTAGGTAAGAAAAGGGTTGGTAATTTGGAAATTAGTGTTTACAGTGGGGAGATAGATTGAAACTCTAGAGGGATCATGTGTACGGGGGGAGATGTAATCATTTAGAAAAGATTGCCACGAATTGATGATGAATTTAGAACAGTACTTTTTAAGGAGAGAGAAAGGAAAGGGGATAGATAGGGGGGAACCTGAGGAAGAGGCTAATTTTGCATGAAAGTCTGCGACCTCGTTGCCCAGAATGTTAGCGTGAGCTTTTACCCAAATTAGATTAATTAGATGTTTGGAGGCATTTGCCTTAATTTTGATGTTATTAATAAAGTTGGACTTATTTTTAATTGACTTAAAAGTTTGGATTGAGGATTGGCTATCCGAAAAGATGTTTACTTTTGAGTTATTTTCCTTTGCCCAGGATATTGCGAAGTCGATTGCAGCTAGTTCGGCTTGAAAGACCGTGTTCTCGCTGTCAAGCTTAAAGGTAAATACCTGTTCCAGGATATCAAGTTTATAGATACAGACTGCGAAGCCGGTGTTTCCGTTTATGGAGGAGCCATCCGTATAAATATTGAAAGGGGAAAATGAAAGAAGATCATGGGAGGTAAAAAGGGCAATACGGTTTGAGGGATGAGTTTTTGAGAAAGGGGAGTTAAAGTCGAAAAGGGAAGGGTCCGGAATAAAAGAGGGGGGGAAGGAGTTTAGTCTGCGTTTCCAGAAGGAATATTTAGAGTGGAGGGATTTTATGACGAAGTGAATAGGGGGAATTCCGGTGACGGAGAAGAGAGAGATGTTAGAAGAGGTTCTGTAACCTGCTGAAATCTTTAAAAGGAAGATTCTTTGAAGAGATAAAAGTTTTTTAATTTGTGCCCCAGTTAAATTATTGCCCCAGATGCCCGCCCCATAACTAAGTACTTTTTCTATTACCGAGAGGTACCAGGTTTTAAGAAAGGTTTTGTTTACACCCCAATTGCTGCCGGACAGTTGACCGAAGGTTGAGGCGATCTTATAACATTTCTCTCTGAGGTAAAATATGTGCGGGCTCCATTTAAAGTTATCGTCCAGTATAATTCCAAGGTATTTTAGGTTTCTTGAAATTTTAATTTTGTGGTTATTAATTTTAAAGGAAGGGTTTTTCTTTATTTTGGATTTGGGTTTATTAAAAATTATGGCATTGCATTTTTCGTGGGAGATGTTTAGTTTTAGGTTAGAAAGGGAATTTGAGACCAAATTTAGTAAAAGATTAGTTTCGGTTGCAAGGGAGCGAAGGGTGGGGGAGGAGGTTACCACTGCCAGATCATCTGCGAAGGCTTGTAAATAATAATGGTCATTATTTAAAAGGAGGATGTTATTAAAGTAAATATTCCAGATGAAGGGAGAAAGAATTGAGCCTTGAGGGGCGCCTCGGGAAATCTTTTTTGAGTAGACGGAGGAACCGTCAGAAAAAGAAATTTGACGATCTGATAAGTAGGAAAAAAGAAAGTTTTGGAAAGGGGGGGGAAGCTTAATGTTGTTTAGAGAGTCTGGAAGAATATTCCAGTTAAGGTTGTCGAAGGCCCCGCAGATGTCCACAGTGGTAAGGGAGACGTAATTTCCAGGTCTTAATTTGGAGATAACGTTGATCAATTCCTGAATGGCATCTTCACAGCTACAGAGTTCGCGGAAACCAAATTGAAGGGGATGAAGGGCGTTCTCGGAGAAAGTCCAGAAATTAAGTCGGTTTACAAATAATTTTTCGATGATTTTTCCCAAAGTGGGAAGGAGGCAGATCGGTCGATATGAGGAGCAGAGGGAAGGGTTTTTCCCCGGCTTATTAAAAAATAGAACTTTTGCAGTTTTTAAATTGGATGGAAAATGGCAAAATTTGAAGCATAAGTTAAACAATTTTGAAAACAGAGAAGGGAAGGCGAAATATAGTTTTTCCCAAATGGTAAAATCTAGTTTGTCTAAGCCAGAGGTTTTACCCGATTTTAGATTATTGAATACCGAGAACAGCTCTTCATCAGAGAGAACTCCCAGGCCTGCAGTAGGAAGGGGGAGGGAAGGAAAAGCTGAGAAGTCATTATCAGTTTTAAAGCAATGATCCAGAAGCCTGTTAATCTTGTCTTCATGACCAAGGTTTATGTCGTCGGGGAATTGAAGTTCAATGCTGTTGATTTTACGGGATTTTTGAAAAGCAAATTTGAAATGGGAGTTAAAGGAAGAGTTACATGAGGTGCAAAAATTTTTCCATGAGTCTAATTTTGATTTATTGATAAGTTTTTTGTATTTTGCTCGGTTTAATTTGTATTTAATTTTAGCTGTGGAAATTTGATCGGAGGGGGCAGAGATTCTCTCCAGGGATTTTATTCTTTTGTATAAAGCAGAGATGAAGTTGCGGAGTTTAGAAAGTTCTTTGTTCCACCAGGAGAAACTTTTTAGGTTGGAAATTTTCTTTTTTCTTATATATTTGTGGGCACAGTTTTGAACAAGGGGGATAAAGGATGTGAAAAAGTCATCGAGGGAGGAGGTATCATTGATATTTTCTAGTTTTAGAAGAAGAGAGTTGACATGAGTTTTAAAATTATATATAAATTTTCCTATACTGTAATTTGTTTTTAAGTAATAATCGTCCGAGGGAGGGGGGAAAGATTTAGTGTGAGTTGTACGAAATGATGATCACTGAGGGTATCATCAGAGAGAATCTCCCAGCATTGAATTTTGTCATGAAGAGCAAAGTTAACAATTGAGAGGTCGGGGAATCCTTTTCCGGAATGGGATTCGAAAGTTGGTCCCAGTGCTGGATCATTGCAGATTATAAGATTGTTGGAGAGGCAAAAATCGATTAGATCTGAGCCACGATGATCCGTGAAACCATACCCCCACATCCGGGCCCGGGCATTGAAATCACCGAGAAGGAGGAAAAAGGAGTTAAAATAGTTGAGGGGGGAAAGTTCCGAGAGGAGGGTTTGAAAGTGGTCATGGGGGGGAAAGTATATGCTGGAGAGGATTAATGATTTATTTTGAGGGAGAAGGATTTCTATAAAAATAGAGGAAAGGGTTCTGAGTTTAAAGTTTACTTTAAGTAGTGGATTAAATATAATAATTATAGCTTTATTAGAGAGGGAGCAAAATTGATAGGAGCCAGGGGGGGGAGAAAGTACTTTGTTTTTTGAAACATAGGGTTCTTGAATACATGCGATATCTATTGAATTTTCAAGTGCAAATTGAAATAAGTTATTATGGGAAGCCAAAGAATGATTTGTATTTAATTGTAGAAATTTAAAGACCATTGGGAGAGAGGAGTTCAATGCCGGAGCAGGGAAGAGGGGGGAAGAGCATTATTAGAACAGAAGCATATATAAAACATAATAGACATATAGAAGCAAAACATAAGATTTAACAAGGTAAAACATTAGATTTATGGTAAACATAAGATTAATGGTAAAACTATAAATAGAAATATAATATAAGAGAAAAGCCAAATCAAGAAACAAAGCAGTCTTATATAAGGCACAGGCAGAAGCACTAAGCGTCCTATAGGAATGAATATGTTGACTAAATAAGCGATGCAGTCACTACATAGGCACTGACTAAAGTACATAGTGTCCAATAAGACGAGAAGTAGAGATGAGTATAGGCACAGGGAAAAACTTTAGGCATCCTTTTGGAGGTCCCTTATACGTTTGAGTTCAGCCTGGAAGGAGCGGCAGGCTCCGCGATCATGAGTGTGGTGGTGGATGTCGTAGTTTAATGAAGAATTGTCTTGATTTGCTGTATTGCAATTTACGCAAATAAAGTTTTTTGCTTGGCAGGTACGGTGAGTGTGGTCACTCCGGGTACATAGACTGCAGTTCCCGGTGGGGTGAGGACAGAAGTTGGCAGTGTGCCCAAAGCCCTGACACTTATAGCACATCTTGAAGGGTATATAGCGTTTCACCAGGTAGAAGTTGAAGTTGTAAAAAAGTTTTTTGCTGTCCAAGATCTGATTTGCGTGAAAGAAGTTTATTAGAAAGATCCAGTTGACGGTGTTGTTTCTGTTTTTGAAGTTCTTGATTATTGTGATGTTTTCTGGTTTTAAGTTCTTGTGATTTATGCAGATTAACGCTTTTATGTTTTCTTCTGAATAATTTTCTGGGATTCCAAAGATTATTAAGGATTTCTTCCTGTCTTCTTGTTTTTGTATAGTAAACTTCTCATGGATGGAGGATTTTTGAAAAAGTGGTAGAAGTTTATCCGGGTTTCCCTCGTGGCAAGTGATCTTCAGGGTGCCATTTTGGAGGGCAGAGATATTTTTGATTTTTACCTCTTTAGGGCAGGGAAAAGAGGACAGGTCACGCAAAAGTTCAGCATTGTTCCTCGATCTATCCTTTCCCTGAAGGAGGATGCTGGCAAAGGTTCTGTGTGGTTCTGAAGATGGTCCAGAGGAAGTTGAAGGTTGAGTTGTAGAAGATTTAGTATTTACGTTTTGTTTTACAGCATTATTGATGATTTCGGGAATATTTACTGAGTTTTGTTTAACTGCTTTACCTATGATTTCAGGAATGTTATTTAGGAGATCATCAGTGAAGGTCTTGAATTCCCTAGACATTTCGTTTTTAAAAGAGTTAATATCCTCGGTTATTGCATTTTGGAAGTTCAGAGTAGCAGCTAGGGATGATGTTGATGTTGTAGATTGAAGATAGTTATCTAGATGAGTACAATTGTCTTTTATTTCTCCAAATTTGTCTTCCAGGTAAGACTTTTGGACTGTGTTTAGTCTGACATTCCTTATTAAGTATTTTTGAAGTCTTGAGACATTTTTTTTAAGTTGTGAGATGATGTCTTCACTGGGTTCATTGCTCTGGATGTCGGAGTCTAGAGTGTCTGTGATAGAAGCGACTTCATCTGTTAATTCTGGGTCAAATGAATTATTGATATCTGAAACATTCGAATTAGGAGGTGGGACGATCGGTGCCTGTTCAACAGGAGCAATAAGAGTGGCAGGAACAGCAGGAGTTTCTGAAGGCGGAGAATGCAGAGAAGTGGAGTAAGATGCTGGTGCTGTGGCGTAGTGGTAGCGTGGTTTTATAGTCACAGCCAAATAACTCTCGAGTGACTTCAATTCTTTATTTATTTACAGCAATTAGGTAATATACAAATTAGATTACAAAGGTATCCAAATCTGAAGTGAGGCGATTAGTCCGCTGAGGTCACTCTGACGTGTTCAAGAAAATGTCCACATCAATTTCCCGTGGAAAGTCTATGCGAGGTGATTCTCTAACCAGGATTCAAGATGAAACTGACGTAAGTCCACGATGCGGTGACGTCCTGTCACGACAATATGCTAGACCCGGGTGGTCTGAAATTTAGACTAGCGGTAGTCTATATGGATCGAGTCCTACTGGGCCCTCGATCTCTCTTCCGTTCCGTCCTTAGGTCAGGAACGATCGCAGAAGGTTTCTGCTCAAAAACCAAATACAGGGCCTATGCCCGAGAAGCACTCTCTTTCCAAAAAGACGAGCTCTCTTGTCGAAGATCAGATCTTAACTCCTCTCTCAAACCCTGCTCCGGTCGCCCTCAGAAAAAGAGCCACCAGGGGACAATTTACTCTCTATTTTTCTATTGGATCTTAGTATCCGTGATGTCATTTTTCTTGAGTCTCATTTGTCCGGAGACTCGTGCCAGTAAGTCTAGGGGACACTCCCCTCACGTCTGGAGCTAACGTCCACGCGATCACTCAAGGCGGTTCATGCCAGCTTAGCCTTTCTTCTTAACTGTCAATTTTCCAGACATGGTGGCGCGGGATTCGCGACGTCCATTGTTCTGGTGACCTCTGCTGTCTTTAACATTCAAAGGGTCACAGGTGTGCCCGGTCTGGAATTTCTAAGCCCCAATTCCAATTCGGGGGGGATTTAATTACAGCTTCATTTGCTGAATTAATTTAATTCGGCACAATCCCTCCCCCCTTAGGGAGATTTTGTCTAGCAGGCAAAATCTGTAAGGCAAAGGGTTAGACATGGTTCACCTGACAACATCATTGGAGGCAACAAGGATTAAAATAAAGCAAAAAAAATTAATATATACATAACACAATTCCTACAAAAATTATAAAAATATATACAGCACAATGTAATACAGTTTTTTCTAATCTGGCAGCATTCTGCTCAGACAGTCTGCATGTCCGATATCCTTTCCAGCCCGGTGAATGATCTGATAGTTAAAAGGCTGTAGAGCTAGGGCCCATCTCATCAATCTAGGGTTCTGACCAGAATTTGTCTTAAGGAACACTAATGGGTTATGATCGGTTTCGATTGTGAACTTTTGACCATCAAGGTAATGTCGCAGCTTTTTTATTGCAAAAATTATGCCTGCGCATTCCTTCTCCGTGGTTCCAAACCTTTGTTCCGTTGTCGTAAATTTCTTACTCAAATATAATATTGGGTGGTCAGTATTATCCGCCCCCTTCTGAGCCATTATTTCGCCCAGCCCTTTTAATGACGCGTCAGTTTGAAGGATAAACTCCTTAGTGAAATCGGGTGCGTATAACACAGGCTTTTCTGTCAGTTTTGTTTTAAGCTCGTTAAAAGCGCTCTCGCACTCTTCCGTCCATACTATCTCCTCCTTCCTATTCTTTCCTTTCAGTGCCCGAGTCAGAGGTTCGGCAATAATTGCGTAATTACGTATATAGCGTGCGTAATAACCACTAAGGCCTAAAAACTGCCTGATTTGGGTTTTATTTCGGGGCGTCCGAAAATCTAACACCGCTTTAATTTTCGCCTCAGTCGGCGTCCTTTGACCGTTCCCTACCATGTGTCCTAAGTATTTAACACAACTCTGTCCAAATTTGCATTTGGCAGGTTTTATCGTTAGTTTGGCAGAAGCGATTTTCCTCAAAACAACATCCAGGTGTTTTAAATGCTCATCCCAGGTCTCTGAGAAAATGGCAACGTCGTCCAGGTATGGAACACAAAACTCCTCACAACCCTGTAACAATTGTGCCATGAACTTGGAGAAACAATAGGGGGCGTTGACTAAACCGAACGGAAGCACTAACGGTCGGTACGTTCCGAAGGTCGTCACGAACGCGGCTAACCTTTGAGCTCTAGGGCTTAAGGGGATCTGCCAGTAACCCTTGGTCAGATCAATTACCGTAATGAACTTCGCTGACGACACCTTCTCTATTCTATCATCCATGTTAGGTAGCGGATAATATTCTGTGCGAATAATTGAATTTAACCGCCTGTAATCGACACATAATCTCGGGTCCTTCCCTGGACTTTCCACTAGGATTATGGGTGAAGTATAATCCGACTCCCCAATCTCAATGATTTTTAATTCCAGCATTCTCTTAATCTCCCGTTTCACAATATCGTTCTGTCTCGGGGACGTCCTATACGGTTTAGAGCGCACGGGTTTATTACTTATAAGTTCGATATCGTGCTCTATTAAATGCGTTCTGCCTGGATCATTTGAAAATAGATTTTCATGCGATTTCAGTAATTTCCTCAACTCTTCAATCTGTTCTGAAGTGCACTTTTCTCGTAACGCACTGTCCGTGACGATTTCCTCGAAATCAAAAATGTTGGGATTAGCTACGGGATATGAAATATCCAACTCCGAATCCTTCGTTTCCTCTGCAACATTTTCGCTTATTAAAACATTCACGCACTCCACGCGCTGGTGATATGGTTTTAATAAATTCACGTGGTACACTTGTACCTTTTCAGCTTTCCCTGGCATCCTTACAGTGTAATTTGTCTCGGATAATTGTCTCTCAATAGTCCCGGGACCTATCCACTTAACGGCTAATTTATTCGGCCGGTGTGTCGCCAAACCCAAAACCTGATTCCCTGCCTTAAATTCTCTTTTAACGGAACCCTTATCATAATACTCCTTTCGTTTTATTTTGTTATCTGTCTCCGTTTCCGAAGCCAGCTGCTGACAATGCCTTAATCGGTTTAAAAGGTCAAATACATAATCCGTGACCACATCATCTGTTATCGGCTCACGCGCCCACTGCTCGAACAATAGAGTCTCCGGTGTCCGAAGGTTCCTGCCGTGAACTAACTCGGAGGGACTAAATCCAGTAGATTCGTGGGTGACATTGCGTAATGCCAGCAAGACTGAGGGCAAATGTCGCTCCCATTCAGTACCGGTTTCGGCACACATTGCACGCAAAAGTCTTTTAATTGTTCGGTGAAATCTCTCGACTGGATTTGACTGGGGGTGATAAATAGAACTATGGGTGGTTTTCACTCCAAACTTTTCGAAGAACGTCGTTGTCAAGTTGCTAGTGAAATAGCTTCCATTGTCCAATTGGACTTCCCTCGGGTACCCAATGCGGCTAAATAACAACAACAAAGCATCCGTCACGTTCTGCGAGCTTACCGTAGATAAAGGTATAGCTTCAGGATATTTAGAGGCTAAGTCAATACAAGTTAGGAGGTACCTATTATTTTTCGAAGATACCGGCAGCGGCCCTACGGTATCTATGTTTATTTTTGAAAATATTTCTGAAATCACAGGCACAAGTTTAAGTGGGGCTTTTTTCTTTTCCAATGATTTCCCCACCCGCTGACATGCATCACAAGTTTTTACCATTTCTTCGACGTTTTTAAAGCATTGAGGCCAAAAATAGTGTCTCAAAAGCTTATCCTTGGTCTTAGTAGTTCCCATGTGCGAACCAAAACCTTCATGACAAAGACTTAATATTTTTGATCTATACTTAGTGGGAATCAACAGCTGTTTCCTAACTAACCCTCGGTGATCTGTTGATTTTCTGAACAGTAATTCGCGTTCAATTACAAATTCCGACGTTTTATTTTGCTCTACCTTTTCCCAGAGAGACTTTAAATTTGGGCATTTTTTCTGTTCCTCTAAGAATTCAGTAGCGTCTACGTTTATCAATTCTTGCGTAGGGTATGGTTCAACCGGAGGTAAATCAATCGGTTCTTCGTGCCCCTCTATTAATTCTTCACTTTCCGCCACATTTGCGGGTTCTGACTCAATCAATTTTAATTTTTCATCAAAATTTCCTTTATTTCCCGCTTCCGCGCTCCCTTTTGGTTCTTCGGTCGCTTTTTTAGATTTGCTTTGACTCCTCGTAATCATAGCATTAATTCTTTGGGGGTTATCCTTACTTGAGTCGATTAATTCCTGACTTGAGTTCCCCAATAGATAGTGATTCATTTCCACTGATTTGCCTACGATGGCTGCCTTGGTTCGAATTGTTCCGAATTCAGTGCTTTCCAAAATTACACGGGCTAGCGGTACATCGGGCGCGGTTAGTACTTGGGTGGGTGACCACCTGGGAACACCGCGTGTTGTTGGCTCTTTTCGGGCGCGGCAGCCCAGTGGTTAGCGCGCGATTCTCGCCGCTGCCAGAACTGCCGCCGTGTTCATGCGGAGTACGATCACGTTAAACATGTGGGTCCGTAAGTCCTTCCGAGAGGTTGGTGGTAGGGGAAGGAGGGTACGGTCCCTGTGGATGCCTCCCCCACTGGGTTCCGGTCTAAATTGGGTGGCACTTCCCGGCCGTCCAAACAGTTACCTTACACCTTTCTGGTAGGTCGGACGGTCTGGGTCTCAACAACAACAACGGGCTAGCGGTAAACACATAAAATCATTTCCTAAGGGTTGCTTTACCCACACGGTCTCCCCTGTAAAATCTTCGGGTTTTACTACATTGATGGACGCAAGATCTATGCTACTTCCGCTGTCACGAAGTATAAGCGTATCTATGGAATTCACTTTTGCCCGGCTTAAATAGGGTTTAAATGAAGCATTAAAATGGTCGGTCGTCTCTAGATTATTTACAATCTCCGCGCCCCTTTTTGATTCGGTACAGTTCGTACTGATGTGTCCGATTTTCCGGCAGAGATAGCACGTCACACTTTTCTTCCGCTCGAATTCCCTCGTTCTCCAATCGTTATTTGTTTGATTAGCACTCGACCCATTTTTAGGCACGTTCCTATTTACTTCCACCCTTTTCCCAGCTTGGGTTTGTTCGGTTGTTTTTGGGCGGTCTACAAATTTCCTTTCGGGAGGTTTAAAAATTTGGGGTTTCTTTAGAAAACGTCTAGCTGCCTCATAATCATCTAATTTCTTTGCTAGTTCGCTTGGTCTGTTAACCTTTCCCCAATTATCGATGAAGTGTTCTTTCACTTCGGCCGACACGCGTCTTTTTATTTGGTCCGCCACCATCAATTCTTTTAAAGATTCAAAATCCTGCACCTCTATTTCTCTTAGCCATCCTTCGAGATATGCCCGTAACTCAAAAACGAGGTCTTTCCAGAGCTCTCCTTCTCGTTTTTTTTGTGTTTGGAATTTGGTCCTAAGGGTCTCTGAGTTAAGTTTAAATCTTTCCATCAGTACCGACTTAATATGCTCATAATCATCGACTTTATCTTCGGGCTCTCTAATTATAATTTCGGCGATCTCAATCGGTATCAAACTAAGTAATTGAGTTACCCATTCCTCCTTATCGATCCCGTTCTTACGAGCTTGACGCTCAAATAAAGTCAGAAATAGAGCCATATCCGATTTTTCGGGTTCATATTTCTGCATCACATATTTTAGATTTCTAGGGGGTCTCGCGCTCTCATGACTCGACGAGGCCAAGCTAATTGTCTCCCCACTTTGAGCCAAACGCAACTTTTCAAGTTCGTATGCCCATTCCTCTCTTAATTTTTCTGATTCCGATTCCCTACTGGCTTCATTTAATTGCCGTTCCTCTATGATCGTTTCTAACATGGCCTTAACACCTGGTTCGTCAAAATCTGGACTCTCTTGAATTTTTTTAACAAGGTCGATTATTTTTTCGTCATCTCCCAACTCTAGACCTAATTCTACAACGAGGCTTTGAAGATCAGTTTTCCTATGCCTTTTTAAAAACGTCATTTCACCTAATTCGTGAATTCACGGGGAATCACTAACACTTTAATTATAACAATAGTCCAATTTTTAAAACGTCCCTTTCCAAAGGTCAATACACACAGTACCTATAATTTATCCCACAATACTCTAATCCCTCTTCCCTACTTCCCAGCTTAACAATAAGACTCTCATCTGAAGAAGGGGAGAATTCCTTTCAATTGAAACTGCCTGGGGCGTGTCTAGCACGGCTTAACTATCCCCACAGCTCTAAGCCTCTAAGGATTATAACACACAATAACACATCTATCTCCTGAGTAGCAATGGTTATGCAATTTACATTAAATAAAACTATTAGTTGCAATAACACTTTACAAGATTTTATCTTGGTCATTCAATTATAATTATTCGGATACTTATGCCACAATTTAGTTAAGTTTAAATGCAACTTCCAACACTATACGATATGATTGTATGGCATTAATTTAAATTAATGTAAGACATATATAATAACATTTTGCCAAAAAAAAATAGTTTACTAAACTGGAATATTTTAAAAATTTCCTAGAACACAGACTTGCATACCGTTTGACAGTTACGCACATACAACAATTTAATCTGGTTCTTAATTAAATTAGTTATTTTTCACAATTTACAAATTAATCTAATTCTACCAAAATTTTGTTTGCCTCCAAAAAATGAGTCAGGCTTACCTTGTCTGAAGACCCTCGCTCTGCGTCGATATCACTCAGCTCAATGACGATGCCGTCTCCTCTGACGTAACCTTTCACCACAGGATGACTCGCAAGGTTTCAGAAGGGATCTGGCACTCGCTCCTGGACGGGATGTCCTCTTAAACTCTTGGACGGGATGTCCTCTTAACTCTTGGACGGGATGTCCTACAGCTCCAGTCCGCAGTAGTCCGGTCTGTTTACTTGCTTCAACTTCTTGATGAAGTGTGGGCCTGTCGTCTTTAATTTGACGATCGATTTATCCAACTCAGCTGCCACCAAAATGCCTGTGGCGTAGTGGTAGCGTGGTTTTATAGTCACAGCCAAATAACTCTCGAGTGACTTCAATTCTTTATTTATTTACAGCAATTAGGTAATATACAAATTAGATTACAAAGGTATCCAAATCTGAAGTGAGGCGATTAGTCCGCTGAGGTCACTCTGACGTGTTCAAGAAAATGTCCACATCAATTTCCCGTGGAAAGTCTATGCGAGGTGATTCTCTAACCAGGATTCAAGATGAAACTGACGTAAGTCCACGATGCGGTGACGTCCTGTCACGACAATATGCTAGACCCGGGTGGTCTGAAATTTAGACTAGCGGTAGTCTATATGGATCGAGTCCTACTGGGCCCTCGATCTCTCTTCCGTTCCGTCCTTAGGTCAGGAACTATCGCAGAAGGTTTCTGCTCAAAAACCAAATACAGGACCTATGCCCGAGAAGCACTCTCTTTCCAAAAAGACGAGCTCTCTTGTCGAAGATCAGATCTTAACTCCTCTCTCAAACCCTGCTCCGGTCGCCCTCAGAAAAAGAGCCACCAGGGGACAATTTACTCTCTATTTTTCTATTGGATCTTAATATCCGTGATGTCATTTTTCTTGAGTCTCATTTGTCCGGAGACTCGTGCCAGTAAGTCTAGGGGACACTCCCCTCACGTCTGGAGCTAACGTCCACGCGATCACTCAAGGCGGTTCATGCCAGCTTAGCCTTTCTTCTTAACTGTCAATTTTCCAGACATGGTGGCGCGGGATTCGCGACGTCCATTGTTCTGGTGACCTCTGCTGTCTTTAACATTCAAAGGGTCACAGGTGTGCCCGGTCTGGAATTTCTAAGCCCCAATTCCAATTCGGGGGGATTTAATTACAGCTTCATTTGCTGAATTAATTTAATTCGGCACAGTGCAACAGAAGATGGAAGAGTGTGAAGGGAAGGAAACGTCAGGGCTGTGGCAGAAGATGTAGATTCTATCAGGGTTGGAGCTGAAGAAGCATATACAAGTAGAGAGGACGAAGACTCCCCACCGGGAAAGGATTCAGGAGAAGAGATGGGAGAGAGCACAGGGGGGGGGCAATGAAGGAGGTTGAGGGGTAGAAGATGAGGTTGATGGCATTGAAGTAGATTTCGTCTTTGAATAGGATGAAGTATTGACTGATGTTGTTAAAGAGTTTGTCTTGAATATCTTTAAATGGCGAGTAGAGGTAATAGGAGTTGGAGTGGTCGATATAGTAGTTGTAGAGGCAGTTGCAGTTGTTAAAGGGCGGATGCAATGAGAGAGTCCGTAGGATGCACGGGAGGAAGGAGACTTGTTGGAGATGGCTTGAGAATAAGTAGGAGAAGGTCTCAGGATAGCAGAAAATCTGCTATCTCTAATGTCCGTCAGTCTTAAAGTAGGTTGATTAGCTAATAGAGACTGGTTGGTGAGAGAATATAAGTTTGCAGGGGAAGAAGAGACTGAAGAGATAGTGGTCCGGGGGGGAAGGGGAGGAGAAAAAGAGGGGGGGGGGGAAAAGGAAGGGGGCAGGGGGGGAAAATCAGCAGGATTCATGATTATTATACAATGAAAAAGATTTACATAAAATAAGCAGTTTTTAAAAGTTTTTTAAGTACAGTGAAATAAATTCATGCTAGAAAAACAAGGATGATGAGTGTAACCAAGCAGTAAACAGGCTTATAGTATATTTCGGCGAGATACATTATAAATAAGCTTTAGGTATTTCGCAAGGCATTATTACACAACAAAACAGAGTTAAAAAGTAAAAATAAGCAGATAAAATACAAATGAGAAAGTGGTGAGCAGTAACGAGCACCTAGAGGCAAGGGGAAGATAGAAAAAGGAAAAAGAATAAGAATAGAAAAAAAAAAACTGGGCAAAAATCTCGAAAGAGAGAGGAGAAATGCATCAAAAGAAAAAGGGATGTCTATTTAACGCAGGGCGGGGCCAAGGGAAGGATCATAGAAATAATGCAGTTGCAAGAAAACAAATTTAGGATGGCGATGTGTCAGACATTCCAAATTTTATATTTTAGAAGGGGATGGCAAACGAACTCTAACTGTCAAAGGGATAAGAAATAGGAGGATTTAAAATTAAATTAATAATGTTTAAAAATTTTATTATGGGGGAAGTATAGTACACGTTGACGAATCAGGGGCGGAAACGAAAAAATGAGTTTAGTAAGAGCCTAGAAAAGGGAAGAAGAGGTAATTCTGCATATGTCTACCGGTTGAAACCATTTTTGCAATGGGGCAGGACGATTACTGAAAAAAAAGGGGGGAGGGTTACATGAAAAGGAATAAAAACGGGAAAACAGAAATTTTAAAAATACAATTTAAACATATAGAAACTGTTCCCAGACAAGAAATACATTTCAAATATCAAAGATAACACTATATAATATGTTAATAAGCACTTTTTAGACAGTTAAAAAGGGGGGGAATAAGTATTTACAGAAGTAACAAAGGTCACATTTTGACACTTTGCGGAAGAAATCTCAATACAATGGCTATGGTCGAAGGTACGGAATATAAATAGAATATTTTGAAAACTAAATTTAAGAATTCTCACCAACCAGGGAACACAGGGATAAAAACGAGGTACCGGAGGAAAGCTGAGAAGAAGTGGAAACTTGGGCTCTCCTTAATACTCCAGTGTACTCAATACTCCAGTGGTGTCACATTCACAAATGGGTTGTGCACCACTTATTTAAATTCAGAGTTTGACTGCCAGTCATTAATAATTTTATACAATGTCTTTTGATGAAGAAAGGCTGAAACACATCTATAATAAAACAGGAAGAATTTGTCTGTTTGTCTATCCACAATGCTGGACGATATCAACTGCACTTACAAATCTGAAATTTTTCACATAGAGCGAATGCACCTCGAAGGCCTTTTTTTAATTTTTAATTATATTTTTTAATGAATTTTTAAAGTCTTAACTCTGCTAATCTCCATTTACCGATATTATCTAATACCTACTGGCCAGCCATCTGTTAATACAATTTAACAGCCACTATCACAATCTACTGCTATGTTCCTCTCCTAGAGGTTTGGATTGAATTTTTTATTTACCTTACTTATTTTTTTTACTTTGTGAACAGTGTGTGTGGGAGTTAGGTGGTAGAATTGAAGAAAATTGAGTACTGTTATCTGTAAATGTATTACGGGCATTTATTTACAACCTGGGCAACATTGGGTAATTTGTTCTAGTATTCCATATTTTCCAAAATACTTTTAACTGCTATGCGAGTAGAATAATGTATCACCTTGCTTAAAATCAAATCCTCCAGGTCCATCTGTCGTCCCAGCTCCGAAACTGTAGCCCATAGCTGGCTTGCACGTCGTGCCCTGAAACAGAAACAAAATCATGAATAGCAACACATACCGGATAGTTTATAAATTAAAAACAGGGAGCTGAAGGCAATCCATTAAAGGGGAGAGCTTCAGATAGACTCAAACAAGGTGAAAGAAAATATTTTAACTCTAATATTTTAACTTTAATATTTTAACTTTAATATTTTAACTCTAATATTTTAGCTTTAATATTTTAACTCTAATATTTTAACTTTAACTTTTTCCTAAAACCAATGAAAAAATTACCAACTGTTGACACTTTAGCCTAATGAAATGCTTAAAACACAATACCATAGGTGTAGTCAGGGTTGGGGAAATATTCTACATTTAATGTATAATATGTGATTTTCTACTGATGTATTTATTCTACATCACAGAAAACCTCAGATTTTCTATCTATATATAGTTACTTCAAAGTAACATTTTAAGGCTTCAAAACATGCTGGATATTTCAAAATATTAACATATTTTTACAGTTTGAAACAAATAAAAAAAACTAATATCATCAGTTTATAACTATCATAATTAAATACATAAAGATTCTGATATATTTTAAATAATACATTATATTTTAAGTTATATCAATATCTATGAAAAAGGTAAACATTATATACCTAAAAAAATCCAAATTATTGTATCTGGCAACATTAATTTTGTGTCATTATTACAATATGTGGAAACAGAAAGGTTCTTGTGCCAATTCTAGTTTTGAATAATTCAAATTCTACAATATGCAGCTATTATGTGTCTGCCTTTAAAATATACAATCTTCGATAAAATGTGATGTTATCTCTTTATCTACAATAACCAGACAGAACAATTGCCGACAAACCAAAGTACGAGAAATTATTTTTTGATATAGAGCAACTCCACTGTCTAATGGCAAAACTCCAGCTGAAATGTATTTGCAACGCAAGAACCATATTCGAATGGATGCAATTCGATCAGTGACAGATGTCCTAAATAAGATGTCCCTGGGTGTTAGAAAACAGTGGTGTTGGGTGCAACAGATAGTGGATGGATCCGTAAATGAACTCTTACGTCCTTCCTCCTTCTACAACACCACATAACCATAACATTAGTAGAAAGTTTCATACATTAAAGTTGGTTGATTTTCAATAGAAACATCGCATGTGGAGTTTTATTTACATAATGCAAAGATTTTGCTTCTTTCCCAGCTAAATAATCATGTACAAGATATTTTTGGTAAGAACTAAAAAAGTTAAATGCAGTGTATCTCTTAAGGGCATTGTACAAATTTATTTTAAAGTATTTAAGTTAACTTACATTTTATGCAAATCTAATATGACAATAAAGCTATAAAAAATGCAAAGCTTTGCTCAACCCTATAGGTCATGTGTTTATAAATATTTAATAATTATTTATTATCATTTAATAATTAAAAACATAAACTTTACACAGATGATTTGAATTCCAGTCATGGATTCCAAAAATCGAAGTTAAAAATTCATACAATACTCTATTAATATGGCAACTATTTAGTCATTCTACACAAATTTTCTAAATGCATACATATCAATAAATAAATCATACCTATATCTGCTAGTTGTACAGGATTAACACGGATACACTTGTACACATTTTGAAGTTTAATGGCAGTATTATAAACTATTTACAAATACAACACAAACATTACAAAAGCTAAGAAGTTTCACACAACAAAACTGGTGGGCTTCGAGCCGATGTCATGAGTCCCCTGTCTCTCTCTCTCTTCTCTCTTCTTATTTTCTTTTTCACAGGTGTCGCCGTGCTGGCAACTCACTCGTCACAGTCTCCCCCCCCCCCTGGCCACGAAGTCGACTCGACGAGTAGCCAGAAGTGATAGATGGGAAACTAGGGCTGTTCTGGTATATTTTAGTCTTATGGGGTCGGCCCCTACTACGCAAGGGGGTGATTGGTGTGGCTACGGTGTCGAGAGGCAAGGAACAAGGTTGGAGGGCAGAGGTGTGGTAAGTCCCAACTGGTATATCTGGGGAACTTG
Source organism: Amaurobius ferox (assembly GCA_951213105.1). Classification (NCBI taxonomy): domain Eukaryota; kingdom Metazoa; phylum Arthropoda; class Arachnida; order Araneae; family Amaurobiidae; genus Amaurobius; species Amaurobius ferox. Next base: position 144,257,791 of record OX578147.1, on the reverse strand, counting down.
GATCGGCCACTTCATAACTCGTTGGAAAATGCTGAGTTAGTATGACAAAGGGCCCATCTCGCCGAGGTGCAAACTTCATGGTTTTCTGGCTGGTTTTATTTATTATCGGGTGGGAGGTTACCTACACTTCATCTCCAGGCACAAACGACGGAGCTCCTCTTTTACCTTTATCAGCATATTTCTTCCTCCAATCCTGCTTCTGTTCTACCGAATGCTTTATCTCGGCACTCATATCTGCAAATCTTCGCAGATATGGCGTAATTTTGGCAAGTTGTCATTATGGATCACAGTTTGTATGTCATGCTGAACGTCGTCCAGAGTCCTAAGTTCTCTTCCGAACTGTAAGAAGGCTGCAGTATGAGTAGTAGTGTCACATCTTGCTACGTTGAGGGCAAAACGTATAGCTGGAAGTTTTTCGGACCACAAGGTGTGATCGTTTCCTACGAGGATGGCCAGTCTTGGTTTTAGATCTCTATTTTTCCGTTTCACAGGATTCGCCTGAGACCAATAAACAAGAGCCAGTACTTGTTTGGCTCTGAGCACATTACACACTTGCTGAAGGACAGCACTAACAAATTGGGTACCATTGTCGCTGATAAGCCGGCGAGGCAATTCATATCTCAAAAACACCTCCTCCAGTAGAATTACCGCACATTCTTTTGCAGTAGCGTGTTGGAGGAAAAAGAGCTCCACCCACTTGGTAGAGGTGTCTTCAACTATGAAAATCCATTTCTTCCCGTCCGGCATTTTTGGCAGGGGGCCGAAAAGGTCTAACACAAGCATTTCGAAACGTTGGGAGTACATGGGTGTCCTTAAAAGTCCAGCAGGTTTTTGGTTACTGGGCTTATATCTATTACAATCAACACAGTTCTTTATGCAGTCCACAATGTATTTTCTCATTCCAGGAAAGTAATAGCGGGAGGCAATCCTGTAGTAAGTACCCTCAGCACCATAATGTCCGCTGGTTGGAGTATCGTGATACTCTTGCAAGACTCTTTTGCGTTCTTGGATCAGAACCACTAACTGGGCCTCTTCGGATTCAGTATCCGGGGAGTAACGATACAGGATTCCTTGAGACATACAATAACCACAGCTCGTCCAATTTGTGAAATTTTCAGTTCTGTGGCCACCTTCAAAACAGTCAATAATTTTCTTTGCCAATAATTTAAGTCTTCATCTCTCAACTGCTCATCCCGGATATCACTCGCTTTCCTGGTCGATAAGTCTATGGTGACAATACAGATGTTGCAGGTGGGCCCCTCGTGAGTAGTACATGTAGGGCAGAAATCCCCATTCTGTTTTGGTATTAACACCACCGGGGCAGCATACGGAGAGTCACATTCCTTGATTACGCCCGATTTGAGAAGGGTGTCGATCTGTTCTTTCAGAATTTCTTTTCTGGTAGGAGAGAGCCCATAGGGAGTAGTGGCAACTGGGGAAAAATCACCCGTGTCGATCCGATGTTCCATATATGGCGTCGGCTCTCCCCCCGGACTAAAGATATCTTCACACTGGGTAAGCAACGCATTGAGTCTTCGGCGTTGGTCCTTCGTTAGATATTCACCTTCATTGGATCGGAGTAGACAAGAATTTGCAACCATCGTACCTTCCTTAATGTCACAGGACTGGACAGTAGGGTTTTCAGCGAATGGAAAGTATTAATTTGGGTTATCACTGTAGAACCAGGTATGGTTTTGAAGATTCAACACGACTCCGGATTCCTTCAGAAAATCTGCTTCTAATAGGGTACGATTTCCTTTGGCTTTTGGTAGCATGAAAAGAGTTACTGGAAAAGAATGTCCCTCCAGACATACCGTCACACACGTGGTAAAAACGTTCCTCTCAGTTTGGTCACCATCAGCAAATGTCATCGTAATAAATGCTTTTTCAAACTCAACTCCTCCATCTTTCAGCAAATGGTACAGGGTCTTACCCGCAATAGAGTGTGTCACTCTGCTATCCACGCACGCTGTACCTGTTACACCATTTATTATGACACTCACAACTGCAGCCTGCTCCAGTACTCCTGGACTATGGATTTGGATCTTCTCAAAATGAACTGCTGCCCACGTGGGAGGGTTACAAGTTGAGCATTTTGATTTTATAAATCAGGCTTTACCACAGCCATAACAGATTAACGTTGGTCATTCCTGGTTGGATCCAGCATCTGTTCGATTGGTTCTGCCTCCCTGAGAGCACCTCTTGGGCATAACAGGTTTCGTAACTTCATCTCTGACCGTGTTAGTCCTCTTTGGAAACGGCGGAATCGTGCTTTTCTTCTGATTAGTCCTTAAACAGTAGTAAGTATTTAACCTTTCTGCCAAGTCTAAGGGGTTGGTTAGCTCTGGCCAAATATCAAGGAAATGGTCTTTGGTTTCCTGAGGTACTCGTTTCTTCATTTGATCAGCCAGGACGAGTTCCTTTAATTGTTCAAATGTCTTGACATTCAGTTCAGTAAGCCAGCTGTCAAGATAACTGGTCAATTCAAAATAAAAATCACGCCAAGTACTGTTTTGGCTCTTACGATGCAGGGAAAACAATTGTCTGTATTTATCGGCAGTAAGCTTATATCTTTTCAACAGCATTGCCTTCACTTTATTGTAATCCTGATATTCCTCCTCTGGTTCTTTCACCATAAGTTGTCCGACCTCAGATGGTAAAGATCCAATTAAATATGGGACCCAAGTCACTTCTGGAATCTTTAAGAACTTAAGTTGCCATTCAAATAAATTAAGAAATAATGCCATATCATCGTCCTTAGGGTTGTATTTAGGGAGAATTCTCCTCACGTCCCACTTGGGTTGCTCCGTCTCCAAACCGGGGTTGCGGTTACGGATTGTGAGACCCTCTGAAATTCAAGTTGCAACTTCAAACGTTCCAATTCATACATTCTTTTCTTTTCCAATTTGACTTCCTGTTCTCTTGCTATTCGATTTTCAATAATATTGTCCAACATATATTTTGTCAACTCTTCACCATAGCCTTCAAAACTCGTGATCAAATCTTTTAACTCCACCACCTTAAGAATGTCTGCTCCATCTAATCCCAACTCTTGAACAAGTAATCTTAGATCTTCCCTACGTCCCTTAGCAAGATAAGTCATTTCTATCGTAAACTCTCTAAATTCTTCAAATTAACACAGAACAGACTTTTTTTTCTTTAAAACGTAATAAATAATTCTGATCAAAAGCGAGAAAGAAAAAGAAAACAGTTGCAGCACATACGTTATTCCACTAGACCGATCGCAGACATTCCGTCGTCGATGAAAATGAAAGTGACACTCAGACAAGAATGGCAAGAACTTCGTTTTACAAAAGAATGTTTTTGTAATGATAGGTTTCACTACTGTAATTGCCGGATGGCGAAAACAGAAGTACAACTACATAAAATAGTTTAAATAGGTTGACCACTTATCTGTTAATATCCTTGGTATGGAAGGGATATTCCAACACCGCATTTACACGAACACATCAGGATGGGGTTATCCCAAGAGTTCTTTTGTCCGTCATTTTGAGAACACACAAACACTGGCCGCACGTTCGGGCACCAAATTATATCCGCTAGTTGTACAGGATTGACACGGATACACTTGTACATATTTTAAAGTTTAATGACAGTATTAAACTATTCACAAATACAACACAAACATTACAAAAAATAGCTGCTCTAAGTCCTCGGACGAGTCGGACGGTCTGGGTCTTCAACACAACAAAACTGGCCCGGCCGTCCAAATAGATACTCAAGTCCTCAGGACGAGTCAGACGGTCTGGGTCTTCAACACAATAAAACTGGTGGGCTTTGAGCCGATGTCCTGAGTCCCTTGTCTCTCTCTCTCTTCTTCTTAATTTCTTTTACCCAGGTGTCGCCGCGCTAACAGCTCACTCGTTACATACCTTAATAATTTTAGTATTGAATATTATCACATAAATCAAAATGGGGCAATTTTATTGGCAAAAACAAAATGAACTATTTATACACACACGTAAAATTCACATTTAAATGCCATTGCTATTTAATCTCCTGTCCAATAAAATGAAATGGGGTCAAAATTTTAGCCATTCAAATGCAAAGCTATTAAAAAATACATATATACTTCTTATTATAACATATTAAATCCCCAAGAATGACATTCAGTTACCATATATTATTGCACGTGGATGGCCAATTTATTTAAGGCTGATTAATACTTTTTAATTTTATGTCACTTTTTCAGAAATGCATTCAAAAATGTTTGAAAATGATTCATGCCAACTTTCTAAAAAGAAGCACTATTTGTTTTCTAATAATAAATTATGCAAAAAATAATTGTTTCTTTAACAGAATTAAATGTACTGGGATTTTTTTATTAAAAAGAATTCATCACAAATTTGGGGCTCATTACCTTTCTCTCTTTTGAAACAGAAAAATATTGCAATGGGCAAACGTTATTCAAAATACTTCAAAACCTCTTTCAAACATAGGGGCACTATTTCCCAGATCAAGCTGTAAAAGTGTGCTTTCATTCTGTTTGGCATGTTAGCCCTATTCGGACAGAAGCATCAAAAACACCCAAGTCACACAGATGTATCCACAACGCTTAACATATATTTTCTATAATAAACCTGTGAGAAGCAGAATCCAATCTCAAGATATCAATCCCCATTGAACAGAGAATTTCTTTTCATGATCGCTCACAGAGTGTCACCCCATCATTTAGGAGATCCAATCATGGAATGAGATCAAGTGGTGGTGGTGGCTCTGATGCCTCGACTGTTTAACCATAAATGGAGTCACACAAAATCTGGAATATGTGTAGTGAGAATAATTGTTAAAAATTGCTTTTGTTACATTTTAATTAATTTGCTGAAAGGAACATTTTTTAAGCCATTAGCCCTTCTTGCAAAAATGTAAAAAATTATTTGGATGCTCAAATAAAAATTGGCACTAAAATATTAAATATTTGTTTACACACATACTTCCCTATAGGATCCACACAAGACATTGTTTGTAAAGAAAAGAGGATAACACAAAAATACAAAAGCAGGTAATGTTTTGTGCTCCCTCAGTTTTGGAAAGTGAAACAAGCATTAAGGTTGGAGAGGAGAATTATAATAGAAATCAGTCTCTTACATTGGTGGTGTCATTGAGCGGCACCGTCTGGCTCGACATGTCTACGTACTGGTGGGCGAAGGACACAGGGCCTGATACAGGCCTCTCTGCTGAATCAAACAGCTCCTGTAATTCAAAAAACATAAACACATTATTGACATTTAAGGAGCACACATTGAATATTTTAATTTTAACAAAAAAGATCAATCATGCGTAAAGCATTGATTATAAAACACTTTCCAACTTCAATGCAATTTAATTTAAACATCTCTAAAATGTGATACATTCCACGGTAATATTTTTAAAATGATCACACTACTACATTAATTTATTATATTTGAAAACTTAAAACTTCATTAAAAAAAATGAACTTCATTCAAATGATGGCATTGAAATATAAATTGCCTGGTTTAAGAACATCTCTAAAATGTGATACATTCCTTGGTAATATTTTAAAATTATGATAATACTACAATAATTTATTATATTTGAAAACTTCATCAAAAACAAATGAAATTTATTAAAATGACATCATCAAAATATAACAAGCTGACTCTCATTATAAAAGTAGCATTTCATTCATAAGCTTTTTTTCACTCACTTCATTCATCACAATAATTTATTTTATTTAAATTTATTTTATATAATAATTTATTTTATTTAAAAACTTAAGACCATGGAGCTACAAGTAATTAAACTTAAAACTTCATCGAAAAAATCGTTCTTCTCTGTATAAAATCAATGAATATTTCATTCATATCAGCTATATTGCAGACTTCATGAGCTAAATAATTTTGCGTTAAAGAAATGCAGCAATTCTTATAAAACTCATTCTATATCTTTTGGTATTTACATTCTCCATAAGTAAAAATTAGGCTTCTTGGTAGAAATAATTAAAGTTAGATAATCATTTAAATTCAAATATATTGTAATTACATTGTTTCAGTATGTAGATGCACAGAAATTAAGCAAAAATAAAGCAGTTTTAGGATGAATACAAGACTAAATATGAATTAAAAAGAACTTTAAAAATCACGATTTTGACACAAGATGGATGCCATATTTTATTTTAAAGTGGGTCACGTGATCACTTCATATAAAAGGTGTAATTATTATTTTAATTTTTATTTTAAAAAATTCTGAATATATTTTGCTGAAATTGTTTTATATTTTATGGGATAATTTGAATATTTCCTAAAACTTTGGAAGCAATTTGTGAATTTTAAATCAGCTTAAAAAATGTTTGAAAAATTAGGTCCCATAGGGTTCCATGTATTTCATTTTTTCAAACCCGGGTTCAATCCAAAACTAATTGGGTGATATCATTCATTTACATTCCCATAGATCCCACAGACCGTCTGAAAAACATACTAAACTTTCATTTTGATAAAGTCATTTTTATGACAGTTATCGTGCTAACGGACAGACAGACAGAATGAACACAGTCATAAACACTTTTCAACTTTGTTGTAAAGTGTTAAAAATGGATAGGATGTCATGCAAGTTTCTGGCAGGTTGCAATAGTAGGGTCCAACAATGGGAAAAAAGTTGATCTTTTTATAAACACTTTACATTAAAGTTGAAAAGTGTTTATGACTTTGTTCATTCTGTCTGTCTAAACGCTCCTTTCGTTTCCACACACACACACTCACTCATCAGATGTATATAAGAAATGATAATTTAATAACATTATTATTAAAGGTTCTGATTGATTTTTTAAAAATGTCATTGGAAAATTGAGGGGCCTTTTGCACATTTGATTCCGTTTAAAATCAATAAGCTTCCTGTATTCGCCGATTTTAATATTTGTATCCAATTTCAGTCTAAACGCTCCTTTCGTTTCCACACACACTCACTCATCAGACGTATATAAGAAATGATAATTTAATAACATTATTATTAAAGGTTCTGATTGATGTTTTAAAAATGTCATTGGAAAATTGAGGGGCCTTCTGCACATTTGATTCCGTTTAAAATCAATAAGCTTCCTGTATTCGCCAATTTTAATATTTGTATCCAATTTCAGTCTAAACGCTCCTTTCGTTTCCACACACACTCACTCATCAGACGTATATAAGAAATGATAATTTAATAACATTATTATTAAAGGTTCTGATTGATGTTTTAAAAATGTCATTGGAAAATTGAGGGGCCTTCTGCACATTTGATTCCGTTTAAAATCAATAAGCTTCCTGTATTCGCCAATTTTAATATTTGTATCCAATTTCAGTCTAAACACTCCTTTCGTTTCCACACACACTCACTCATCGGACGTATATAAGAAATGATAATTTAATAACATTATTATTAAAGGTTCTGATTGATGTTTTAAAAATGTCATTGGAAAATTGAGGGGCCTTCTGCACATTTGATTCCGTTTAAAATCAATAAGCTTCCTGTATTCGCCGATTTTAATATTTGTATCCAATTTCAGTCTAAACGCTCCTTTCGTTTCCACACACACTCACTCATCAGACGTATATAAGAAATGATAATTTAATAACATTATTATTAAAGGTTCTGATTGATGTTTTAAAAATGTCATTGGAAAATTGAGGGGCCTTCTGCACATTTAATTCCATTTAAAATCAATAAGCTTCCTGTATTCGCCGATTTTAATATTTGTATCCAATTTCAGTCTAAACGCTCCTTTCGTTTCCACACACACTCACTCATCAGACGTATATAAGAAATGATAATTTAATAACATTATTATTAAAGGTTCTGATTGATGTTTTAAAAATGTCATTGGAAAATTGAGGGGCCTTCTGCACATTTAATTCCATTTAAAATCAATAAGCTTCCTGTATTCGCCGATTTTAATATTTGTATCCAATTTCAGTTTAAACGCTCCTTTCGTTTCCACACACACTCACTCATCAGACGTATATAAGAAATGATAATTTAATAACATTATTATTAAAGGTTCTGATTGATGTTTTAAAAATGTCATTGGAAAATTGAGGGGCCTTCTGCACATTTAATTCCATTTAAAATCAATAAGCTTCCTGTATTCGCCGATTTTAATATTTGTATCCAATTTCAGTCTAAACGCTCCTTTCGTTTCCACACACACTCACTCATCAGATATATATAAGAAATGATAATTTAATAACATTATTATTAAAGGTTCTGATTGATGTTTTAAAAATGTCATTGGAAAATTGAGGGGCCTTCTGCGCATTTAATTCCATTTAAAATCAATAAGCTTCCTGTATTCGCCGATTTTAATATTTGTATCCAATTTCAGTCCAAACGCTCCTTTCGTTTCCACACACACTCACTCATCAGACGTATATAAGAAATGATAATTTAATAACATTATTATTAAAGGTTCTGATTGACGTTTTAAAAATGTCATTGGAAAATTGAGGGTCCTTCTGCACATTTAATTCCATTTAAAATCAATAAGCTTCCTGTATTCGCCGATTTTAATATTTGTATCCAATTTCAGTCTAAACGCTCCTTTCGTTTCCACACACACTCACTCATCAGACGTATATAAGAAATGATAATTTAATAACATTATTATTAAAGGTTCTGATTGATGTTTTAAAAATGTCATTGGAAAATTGAGAGGCCTTCTGCACATTTAATTCCATTTAAAATCAATAAGCTTCCTGTATTCGCCGATTTTAATATTTGTATCCAATTTCAGTCTAAACGCTCCTTTCGTTTCCACACACACTCACTCATCAGACGTATATAAGAAATGATAATTTAATAACATTATTATTAAAGGTTCTGATTGATTTTTTAAAAATGTCATTGGAAAATTGAGGGTCCTTCTGCACATTTAATTCCATTTAAAATCAATAAGCTTCCTGTATTCGCCGATTTTAATATTTGTATCCAATTTCAGTCTAAACGCTCCTTTCGTTTCCACACACACTCACTCATCAGACGTATATAAGAAATGATAATTTAATAACATTATTATTAAAGGTTCTGATTGATGTTTTAAAAATGTCATTGGAAAATTGAGGGTCCTTCTGCACATTTAATTCCATTTAAAATCAATAAGCTTCCTGTATTCGCCGATTTTAATATTTGTATCCAATTTCAGTCCAAACGCTCCTTTCGTTTCCACACACACTCACTCATCAGACGTATATAAGAAATGATAATTTAATAACATTATTATTAAAGGTTCTGATTGACGTTTTAAAAATGTCATTGGAAAATTGAGGGTCCTTCTGCACATTTAATTCCATTTAAAATCAATAAGCTTCCTGTATTCGCCGATTTTAATATTTGTATCCAATTTCAGTCTAAACGCTCCTTTCGTTTCCACACACACTCACTCATCAGACGTATATAAGAAATGATAATTTAATAACATTATTATTAAAGGTTCTGATTGATGTTTTAAAAATGTCATTGGAAAATTGAGAGGCCTTCTGCACATTTAATTCCATTTAAAATCAATAAGCTTCCTGTATTCGCCGATTTTAATATTTGTATCCAATTTCAGTCTAAACGCTCCTTTCGTTTCCACACACACTCACTCATCAGACGTATATAAGAAATGATAATTTAATAACATTATTATTAAAGGTTCTGATTGATTTTTTAAAAATGTCATTGGAAAATTGAGGGTCCTTCTGCACATTTAATTCCATTTAAAATCAATAAGCTTCCTGTATTCGCCGATTTTAATATTTGTATCCAATTTCAGTCTAAACGCTCCTTTCGTTTCCACACACACTCACTCATCAGACGTATATAAGAAATGATAATTTAATAACATTATTATTAAAGGTTCTGATTGATGTTTTAAAAATGTCATTGGAAAATTGAGGGGCCTTCTGCACATTTAATTCCATTTAAAATCAATAAGCTTCCTGTATTCGCCGATTTTAATATTTGTATCCAATTTCAGTCTAAACGCTCCTTTCGTTTCCACACACACTCACTCATCAGATATATATAAGAAATGATAATTTAATAACATTATTATTAAAGGTTCTGATTGATGTTTTAAAAATGTCATTGGAAAATTGAGGGGCCTTCTGCACATTTAATTCCATTTAAAATCAATAAGCTTCCTGTATTCGCCGATTTTAATATTTGTATCCAATTTCAGTCTAAACGCTCCTTTCGTTTCCACACACACTCACTCATCAGATATATATAAGAAATGATAATTTAATAACATTATTATTAAAGGTTCTGATTGATGTTTTAAAAATGTCATTGGAAAATTGAGGGGCCTTCTGCACATTTAATTCCATTTAAAATCAATAAGCTTCCTGTATTCGCCGATTTTAATATTTGTATCCAATTTCAGTCTAAACGCTCCTTTCGTTTCCACACACACTCACTCATCAGATATATATAAGAAATGATAATTTAATAACATTATTATTAAAGGTTCTGATTGATGTTTTAAAAATGTCATTGGAAAATTGAGGGGCCTTCTGCGCATTTAATTCCATTTAAAATCAATAAGCTTCCTGTATTCGCCGATTTTAATATTTGTATCCAATTTCAGTCCAAACGCTCCTTTCGTTTCCACACACACTCACTCATCAGACGTATATAAGAAATGATAATTTAATAACATTATTATTAAAGGTTCTGATTGACGTTTTAAAAATGTCATTGGAAAATTGAGGGTCCTTCTGCACATTTAATTCCATTTAAAATCAATAAGCTTCCTGTATTCGCCGATTTTAATATTTGTATCCAATTTCAGTCTAAACGCTCCTTTCGTTTCCACACACACTCACTCATCAGACGTATATAAGAAATGATAATTTAATAACATTATTATTAAAGGTTCTGATTGATGTTTTAAAAATGTCATTGGAAAATTGAGAGGCCTTCTGCACATTTAATTCCATTTAAAATCAATAAGCTTCCTGTATTCGCCGATTTTAATATTTGTATCCAATTTCAGTCTAAACGCTCCTTTCGTTTCCACACACACTCACTCATCAGACGTATATAAGAAATGATAATTTAATAACATTATTATTAAAGGTTCTGATTGATTTTTTAAAAATGTCATTGGAAAATTGAGGGTCCTTCTGCACATTTAATTCCATTTAAAATCAATAAGCTTCCTGTATTCGCCGATTTTAATATTTGTATCCAATTTCAGTCTAAACGCTCCTTTCGTTTCCACACACACTCACTCATCAGACGTATATAAGAAATGATAATTTAATAACATTATTATTAAAGGTTCTGATTGATGTTTTAAAAATGTCATTGGAAAATTGAGGGTCCTTCTGCACATTTAATTCCATTTAAAATCAATAAGCTTCCTGTATTCGCCGATTTTAATATTTGTATCCAATTTCAGTCCAAACGCTCCTTTCGTTTCCACACACACTCACTCATCAGACGTATATAAGAAATGATAATTTAATAACATTATTATTAAAGGTTCTGATTGACGTTTTAAAAATGTCATTGGAAAATTGAGGGTCCTTCTGCACATTTAATTCCATTTAAAATCAATAAGCTTCCTGTATTCGCCGATTTTAATATTTGTATCCAATTTCAGTCTAAACGCTCCTTTCGTTTCCACACACACTCACTCATCAGACGTATATAAGAAATGATAATTTAATAACATTATTATTAAAGGTTCTGATTGATGTTTTAAAAATGTCATTGGAAAATTGAGAGGCCTTCTGCACATTTAATTCCATTTAAAATCAATAAGCTTCCTGTATTCGCCGATTTTAATATTTGTATCCAATTTCAGTCTAAACGCTCCTTTCGTTTCCACACACACTCACTCATCAGACGTATATAAGAAATGATAATTTAATAACATTATTATTAAAGGTTCTGATTGATTTTTTAAAAATGTCATTGGAAAATTGAGGGTCCTTCTGCACATTTAATTCCATTTAAAATCAATAAGCTTCCTGTATTCGCCGATTTTAATATTTGTATCCAATTTCAGTCTAAACGCTCCTTTCGTTTCCACACACACTCACTCATCAGACGTATATAAGAAATGATAATTTAATAACATTATTATTAAAGGTTCTGATTGATGTTTTAAAAATGTCATTGGAAAATTGAGAGGCCTTCTGCACATTTAATTCCATTTAAAATCAATAAGCTTCCTGTATTCGCCGATTTTAATATTTGTATCCAATTTCAGTCTAAACGCTCCTTTCGTTTCCACACACACTCACTCATCAGACGTATATAAGAAATGATAATTTAATAACATTATTATTAAAGGTTCTGATTGATTTTTAACACTTTACAACAAAGTTGAAAAATGTTTATGACTTTGTTCATTCTGTCTGTCTGTCTGTTCGTTAGCATGATAACTGCCATAAAAATGACTTAATCAAAATGAAATTTTAGTATGTTGTTTAAACAGTCTGTAGGACCTATGGGAATATAAATGAATAATATCACCCAATTAGTTTTGGATTGAACCCAGGTTGAAAAAATGAAATACATTGAGCCCTATGGGACCTAATTTTTCAAACATTTTTTAGGCAGATTTAAAATTCACAAATTGCTTCGAAAATTTTAGGTAATATCCAAATTGTTCCATAAAATATATAAAAAAAATTTCATCGAAATATATTCAGCAGTTTTTTAAATAAAAATTAAAATAATAATTACACCTCTTATATGAAGCGATCACATGACCATGATATGAAAAGATGACGTGATCCACTTCAAAATGATATATGGCATCCATCTTGTCTCAAAATCGTGATTTTTAGAGTTCTTTTTAATTCATATTGAGTGTTGTATCCATCCTAAAACCACTTTATTTTTGCTTAAATTCTGTGCATCTACATATCGAAACAATGCAATTACAATATATCTGAGTTTAAATGCTCATCCAAATTTGATTATTTCTACAACGAAGCCTAGTTTTCACTTATATAAAATGTAAACAGCAAAATATGTAGAATTAGCTGCATTAGAATTGCTGTATTTCTTTAATACAAAATTATTTAGCTCATCGAGTCCGCATAGCTGATATGAATGAAATATTCACTGATTTTACAAAGAGAAGGACGATTTTTTTCGATGAAGTTTTAAGCATAGAGTTTAATTACTTGTAACTTCATGGTCTTAATTTTTAAATAAAATACATTATTATAGTATTGTGATGAATGAAATGAATGGGAAATTGCTTATGAATGAAATGCTGCTTTTATAGAGAGAGCCAGGTGTGTTATTTTTTTTATGATGTCATTTGAATGAATTTCAGTTGTTTTCGATGAAGTTTTCAAATATAATAAATTATTGTAGTATTATGATAATTCTAAAATTATTACCGAGGAATGTATCGCATTTTAGAGATGTTTAAACCAGGCAATTTATATTTCAATGCCGTCATTTGAATGAAGTTCCTTTTTTTCTATGAAGGTTAAGTTTTCAAATATAATAAATTAATGTAGTATTGTGATAAGTTTTAAAATATTACCGAGGAATGTATTGCATTTTAGACATGTTTAAATAAAATTGCATTGAAGTTGGAAAGTGTTTCATAATCAATGCTTTAAGCATGATTGATCTTTCTTGTTAAAACATTAGGATATTTAGGTTGCCTGATCTAAAGTGAAAATAACTATGTTTTCAGAATTAGATCCTTTTCTACATACTTTAGAAAGAAACGTAGAAAAAACATTAAAGGGTTGAAAAAAAACCATTAAAATTTTGACACTGGAATAAGAACATTTCTGTGGCAGTGGCCTTTATCGATTGTGTTCTTCCAAAGTAGGTGCTAAGTAACGAACCAGAGTGATAATACAATATAACCAGCACGGAGAGAAATCACTCCAGTAAGGAAACATTATTCACTAAGTTTAAAGCAAACACTGGCATAATATCTAAAGCACTTTTAGCAAAATATTTTTATCCTAAAAGGTATTTTTTATCATTATCTTCAAAAATAAAACTAGTTGTAAATATGGATGTTAATTAAATCCAATGTATAATAATGAAAGAAAACTGACCACAGCTTTGTCGTACTGCTTCTCTCCAATGATCTTTGTGCTTTCAAACATGTCCTTGCCCGGGCCAAATGCTATGCACTTGAGGTTCTAGAAAAATAATTTAATAACACCTCAGAATTTCTCTTAGATAAACTTCGATTTCTATATTGGTTCAAAATTTAGACATACCATCCACATCAGAGCTCAGTTGTTTTCATAAATGTCCATACAAACACACACTTCTTACAGATACTTAAGGGATACTCCACAGATATTCCCAGATGACTACAAAGTTACCTGTTTTGTCACTGTGCTAAAAAATTGTGATATGAGCCACACCACGAAGCTCTAATGGTCAGTGTTTCCCATGTTATTATTTTGTCACCAGTTGAGACGATTGCATATCATTGATAGCATATCATATTGGGACTTACAAGCAAAACTATTAGGAAGTAAAAATGTTAGTGTCTTTCAGTTGTTGGTCTAAAAAGGTTATATCAGATGCTTGCTTTCTTTCTATAAAGAGAAAGGATTGTTTACTCGAACATTTTGACAGAAAAGCCGGTTTTAAGACCGCCCAAACACATTTTGAATATGTCTGGAAAAATGTGTGTATGTGCCAGATTTCGAAATAAGATTTTAAAACTGGCAGTAAATACTGCTGAGAGCTTTTATAAGCTATTCAGCTCACAGCAATCTTAACCACTCAAATTGATTTTTAAATTTCAGTGCAACTTTTTCACTAAAAAAAAAGAATATGTGTTTCTTATTTTCAGAATGATTTTCAGCATTGTATTTTTTTTTTACTGTGGTTTCTTTGAAGTAAATATCACTGTTATTACCTCTATGTTTGCTTTTAGCAGTTCAGGATAACTGCAATAATAATTTGCATTTTAGTTTTTCTGCAAAACTGCTGGGTAAATTCTTGTAGCAAAGCCTACCATGAGAAACACTGACTGTCATGGCAGTTTTAAGGTAGCCCATGGCATTTGCAGAAACTTGTTTTGGGCCCTGGTATGTACATCTATGAAGTGTGGACATGATAACTCACATATGAAGGCATATATTGCAATAAAATGTTATGTGTATAAGCTAGAACATTATAGAAACTCACATATGAATGTATATTACCATGAAATATTATGTGTATATACACTATATAAAAGCAAAAACTAAATAGAATAGAATATTTTTGTAAGTCACATGATAAGAACACAAATTATTCAAACTTTAAGATGTGAAGTGATTGGACATGAAAAATCAAGGCCAAATAGATATAAAATTTTATGTGTAGATAAATTCAACAGGTTGTTTCAAATCAGGATTACAAAGATAAAACTTACACACTGGTCAATTTTATATCCAATTACGAATCAGTTAGTACTTCTTAGTCTCAAGGTCAACTGAAGTAAACAGTTAAAATGAAAACCTAATTAATTCCTTGCCATCATGCATGAAATAGTAAAAAAATTATTCTTAACAGATATTCTTTAATTTTAACTTTTCTTCTATCTTTGTAGAGAAAAAGTTTTAAAGACATAAACATATTCCAAGCAGTCTGTAAAACATTTGGGCAAGTCTGTAAAATGTGCTTTTGATGTTAAAATACCTCGATTGCCAAATAGTTCTTGCAAAAAATCAGGACGAAAATAAATGACAGATTGGCAAATGCCATAAAAACTCAGGATATAATTAGAAGGTAATGTTTTTAGAAGTGTCAGAAATTAAAAGGTGATCAGATAGGATTTGGATACTACCTAATAATGTTTAGCGTCATATTGACCAGGTCCCATGCCCTGGCCGATTCTCTGAATCAGTTGGCCAGCCTCAGCATGAAAGTAATGGAAATAGAGCAGACACACAAATTATTAAGGAAAAGCATAACAGCTAATGAGGTTAAATAAGACATTTATTTAGATAAAAGATACTTGAAAATTGAACTAATAATCAAAGTGATTAATAGACATATTTAGACATTTATCATTCCAAGATTGAAAATTAGACTCCAACATGAATGGATCTATTCAAAGCACTTTACTAAACAATTTGAACATTGGTGTGCAAACAATAATAAAATAAAATAAGGGTAATCATGACCTTTAGGCTAGTCGGGGAGGCAAGTATCAAGTACAAAACCATCGACATCATTATCATTACTTTCAGTGATGCACTCCTCACACGACACTGTACACAGAAGATCCTTGGCAAAATTACAGTCTCTAAACTAAGTCCGCTGGTCTTTCATCACTTTCTTGAACACCAGATCTTTAAGGTTAAGCACCATTTTGTCGGGCACTGGAGGACCAAGGCATAGCAGCAACTGACATAGCAGGCATTCTTACTGGGAAAACAGAAGCAAATGGTATGCACACTTTCATTCGGAGAAACAGCATCATCTACATCTCGACACTTTCTGAAATCTATTAAGAATACTGTACTAATGTAGAAATGATGGAACTCAAATCGAACCAAACTCCGCTGTTGGATATCGGAATCGAAACCCTTGGAACATGACCCGATCCACCACCATCCATCTTTAAGTGGCACATTCATTCTCATAGCATGGGGTATTTCAGAATCTAAACTGCAGCTGACAGATTGCTTTCAATAATAAGTGTTTTTTGGCAGAAAAGCTACTGGAGAGAATTATTGCTGGATAAATACATTATGTCAAGAATACACTTTTAATTTCGAAAATAAAATCCAAATGGACTCTGTCGCACCACCGTCATCATTACTCAAATTTCAAAATTCCCATTTAGAATTCTTTTTGTTAGGCCAAGCCTCCTTGCTCATCTCAAATTCCTGGTTCATCTGCCATGAGCATCATCCAAACAATCCATACGCCACCCATCAATCAAAAGCCCTCATTGGCTAAACAAAACCTGCATCAGTGACGTATCGTAATTAAAACTGCAAAATACGTCATTTTCTAGACGAAACTGGGGCCACAATAACAGCAGGCACAACGAAGCTACGAACAAAACTGTGTTTTCCCATGTTAACCTATGAAAACAAAAAAGTCTTTCGATAAAATGGCTCTGGAATGCAGGAAATTGAGAGGGCATTATAAAAGTCGATATGACAAGTCTGCTTCAATGCTTCCAAGAAACCAGTGAAGGGTGGTTGCAATGTATTCAACCCCTTATTCCTCCCCTGATTCAATATCCTGTCTTGAATGGCATCACTAGTGGTTGCATTCCACTGCAAAGACATGACCCCGGTACTATACAATGGACAAACAGGCTTTTTCTTCCTTGGTTGGAAAAGTTGAATGACTATTTATTCTTTCTTTCTTTCTTTTTTATTTTTTTGTTCATGTTAAGCGAAGAATTTTTTGAAGCGACGTTGATTGTCAGTTTATCTTAAAAGAAATTTCAAGTTAAAAGATTGAAAATCATTATGATTTGTATCCATTTGGCAAGAGGACAAGTTAAACAGTGTATATTAAAAAGAAGTCCATGTTTAAGCATATTCATGTTACCAGGGTTTAGCTGTAGTATGTTTCATTATGAGAGGTGTAGTAATTACAACTGAATCTTGTTTCTGTTACATGTTTATATTGCAATTATGCTTTGTTAAGAGGTGATGCAACCATTACGATGGAATCTTGTTTTTATTAGGGAGTCATATATTAATTAGAGTTAAGGGGTCAGTCACAGTATGTCAATTTCTTTCTTTGCAAAATTATATAGTAATAGAGTTCTATTAGAGGGTCATATGGTAATTAATATTTATAAGAGGGGTGTTTTCAGGAATTTTATAAACATCAGTACGGCAGGCAGAAGGGTGAGAAAGAATAAAAAATTTATCATACCCAACACTAGAAGGTACCTCTAAAGCCAGTAAAATAACTGGTTTTTAAAAGCAAATTGGTCAGTGAATAGAGCATTTAAGGCTTTACCTGTCCGTCGCAGGTGCTGGTATTAGTGTCGCAGGGGAGACCTGTATCGATGCAAATAGGTCCCCGAGTATTGGGCGAGACATCCCCCTCGTTTGCCTGGGCAAAAGCAGCTACAAAAGGACCCTATGGGTAGAAGAATAAACAAATTATTGCTCTTATGAAAACACATACATTAGAAAATAATTTATTCAAAGTAGCCTTAAAAACTTTCTTACTAACACAGATAAGTGGTCATGTGGCTGAAGTACTCACAAAGCTAAAGTGCTCGTACATCATGGAAAGGACAGCTTTGAGAATAATCTAGTGGTTAGACCCATAGTTAGTGGTTAGACCCATAGGTAGTTTCTTTGTTTACTTGCAACCAGTGCTTGTGCTAAGCGGCATCACATTGCAATTTGTGATTCAACATCGCCATTTTGTGAATGAAATAGAAAACTGCATAGCTAAAGTGTGATTAAAAAAAAATACTCCCTTCCAAAAAAAAAAAATTCAAAATTTTTCATCACTTATGTTAATTTTTTGATCTTCCAAAGATTCTTTGGCTGCACTGGTTATGGTTAGTTTCAAATCTTGGGTACCACAAAGCACTTCACACATGGCATTACTCCCCCAAGTGTCCCTTTTCATAAGTGCCATTAGTGACTGTCTAGTAGACATCTCACCTTGCTCATAGAATCATACTGAGAGAGTCGGTTTTCACACGTGCAATGCTCCTCCAAATAAATTAAAACTATCGGTTTTTCAAAATGGGCAAACTGACATTGATCCAAAAATTGGAGTCTATATAAAAGTCACCTCCAGAGCAGTACAATTCCTTTGATGCCATGAAAATATTTTTTGAAAAACCACAAAGAGCAACATAAAAAATAATCAAGCTTAAATTAATAAATGAGTCAAAGGCAAAATAAAAAAATTGTCATTGTCTTGTCCTTTTGTTAGACTTCTATTAATATTTAAATTTAATTGTTTACTATCTAGAGCAGTGGTTCCCAAACTTTCGGGTCCGCGGACCCCCTCAGAGAAAAAATAAATTTCGCGGACCCCTTAAAACCATATTGAAAGGGCGTGTTTCTATTGGATATGTACAACAAGCATAATTTAGTGTGAACAGTGATGCTGCTTTCTTGCAATTAGCTTAGTAATATTTGGTTTAATGTCTGATAATTTCAGTCTTGAATCACTTTCAACTTCAAGTTTATTTCTCAACTTAAGATTTTAAATATGTCAGGTGGGAGAAAGCTGTTTTGCACAAGTTGTGGGAAAGGGAGTTAAGCACTTAAGAGCCTTTCTTTCGAGGTGAGAATAGTCAGCCATTACTGATAAGCAGAAGTCAGCTAATTGCACTTGTGAGAACATTAATTTTAGAGAACAATCCGATGAAAGATCTGCCAAAAAATCTTCTTGTGGTGTAAGAGAGTGGTTGGTGAATTTGAAGCACCTTTGAAGCACCTAATTTTAACCAACGATCCATTTTATCAAATAATTAACAAATATCTGCAGGGTTGAAAGTACGTTAGTGAAATACGTCACGTGACATAGCTAGTAGCTATGTCACGTGACTTTCCGACGGAGCACTCGCGTAAATCAGCGCGGGAGAGGCGGGAGATATTCGCTAAGCCCCCCTCTATTCATAGCTGACGTCATCCGGTCTCTAGTAGTATTAATGCTCGAAGTTACAAGTACTTTGGCGTCCGAGCTACATCAGAGTATCGTCACCATTAATCATGGCATTGTGCCGAAACGAAACCTAATCCCAAACAATTTAATTCTGTTTGAAGATATAGCCTATCAGTTTGAAATTAATTTCACGAATGTATTTAATTCAAAGTTATTTAGAAAAAAAGTTCATTATTATTTATTTAAAAAAATAAAATGAAAAAAAGAGTGGAGAAAAATAATAAATTTTATTTTTTTAAGCTAACTATTTATTAGTTAAATATTGCGTGTTGTTCGCGGACCCCCTAAAACCTCGTCGCGGACCCCCAGGGGTCCGGGGACCCCAGTTTGGGAACCACTGATCTAGAGTATGGGTTTGCAACCTTTTACCACTAGCCAGCACTATCATATAAAAAAAATTTTCTAGGAGCACCAGACCAAAAAATGAGAGTAGTAGATATGTATTATTACACTCATGAGAGCTACTCACAGGAACTAGGTTACAGACCTCTGATCTAGAGGAACATTATTAACCTCGTCAGCGTTTACATGAAATAAGTCATAGAGCATATTTAGGAGAATTTTATGAAAATCAGCTAGTGACTCATTTTTTAATCCTTGTTAATCTAAAAAATGTTATGCAAATTTGTATAACTACTGATCCATTTTGATGAACAGTTTTGCTAATCATTTTTTTAAGGGAAGCCTTGCTTGCTAGTCTGCATGGTAGACTATGAGACGAGTGCCTTCATCTTCAGTAGCAGTGCCTCAATACTGTAACAATAGCAAGTCACATCCAATAGTAAACTAGTCATTTCTACCCACGCTTTATGCAGACGAAATGGCACTCAATATCACACCTACACACTTAATATATCAAAAACTGCTTCAAATGTAAGCATAAAAGTGAAGCACATTTTAGAGTTCTGCTAACAAAGAAAATAAGGTATGTAAAACAATGTTATAGGTCCGATCACTGCATGTTGCATTCAGTATTTTCAGATATTTTAAGATAAAAATCAATTTATTATAACATTATTTTTCAATAAACTGATTTAAAGGAAACCCAGCAAACAGTAATATATTGATCTTAGACATAAATATTGATCCTTAGACCTTAAATATTGATCTTAGACATATATAATAAATTACAAAGTTGCATAAAAAAGGTACAGAATTTTATGAAATCAATTAAAATTTTCAAGGGAATTAAATTTTAAGAAATACAAAATTTAAATTTTTATACAGCCCCCGTACAAAAACATTTCGAATGAGTAAAATGTGTCCCATATACTAATAAGATGATGTACAAAATTTCAGCATTTTATCATAAAAAGTCCCAGAGATATGAAAAGACAAAAATGCTGACATATCGCATTTCAAGGGTCATACACAAATTACTAAAGAAAACAATAATTACATAAATAAATAATAATTTTGCTATTTATTGATACAAAAGTATCTACACTGTGTAGAAATAATAACTTTATACAAAGATTACAAAGTTTGTTCAAAATGTTTTCCATCCATGCCAATAAAGAGCTGCATTCGCCTGATAACACTTCTATGCACTCGATCAAGTTCTTGTTCAGTGATGTCACGACAACCATCTTGAATGCATTATTGCAACTCTGCTTTATTTAAGGGAGGTGACAGTTAAACAGTTGTGTATAAACGATCCCACAAATAAAAATCCATACGAGTTAAATCAGGCGATCTGGGTGGTACTGTTAGGGGTAGTTCATCCATAAAATCAGGAATAACCACATTCAGAATCTAATTAACATATTTGTCACCCGTCAACATACCATCATACAGTGTGGGTCCAAGCAAACGGTTTCTGAAAATACTACACCATACATTCACAGAAAACTGCTTCTGATGATGAATATCACGTACCACAAATGGATTTGTGTCAGACCAGAAGTGCTCATTTTGAGGATTTATGCATCCATCTTGTTTAAAACAGCATTTATTGGTCCAAATTACGTTTTTCAGGAAAGAGGGATTTGCATCTTTCTGGTTTAGACCCTGATTACAAAAATCTAGATGACGTTGATAATCTGTTGGCTCCTGTCCTTGCACAACATGAATGTTAAATGGATGCCATTTACTATGTATCAGTATTCTCCACACTGTTGCATGTGGTATGTTCATTTCTGAAGCAGCGGTACGAACACTACAATGTGGATGACTGCAAAAGTAAGCCAAAATATCAATTTGAACATCAGTTGAGTGAAGTCTGGGCCTACCTAGTTCACCTACACGATGTACGCTTCCTCTTTCATGCACTCGTTGCACCAATCGGGAAATAAATCTTCCAGATGGATGTTGAGAATTGGGAAAAGTATTTTGATATTCACAGTTTCATTAGCATTGCGATTACATAAACTGTATAGAATAAGCATTATAAAAAGCTTGTTGTGATATTGCAACATACTGTTGGTACAGGCTAACTACACTCTCAAACTGTAGCAAAAATGTGAAATACTTAAGGGTCTCTCAGACTACTGGGCTGCGCATGTTACGCTTGTGTGAGCAAGGTGATTGATCAATGGCAGAGCAAGAACAACTTTCTCATGTAATGATGTGTCTGTTGCGATTGTATGACGCACCAATCAGAGGCAGATATTTGCATATCCATACATTTCTAAGCTGTTTTAATGTTCATTTTGACTGTGCCATTTCCAAGTTTTATTCTGTAATTAATCATGTAAAACTTTAAGGTATTTTTCAGGAAGCACATTTTTGAAAAATTGTAAATAAATCTAAAGAGGCAGATATTATTTGCCTATGCTGCATTTCTGAATTGTGTCATTTACACTTTTGCTGTAAACATTTACATTTTAAACTGTGATTAATCCCTCACCAACTTTGTTTAAACATATCTCAGGGACTTTTTATGCTAAAATGCTGAAATTTTATACATCACTTTATCATAAGCCCTAAGGTTGGTCATGTGGTCTGGCCTTCAACATCACCTTATCATTTCCCGGCCGGCCATTAAGCTGCTCTATGTCTTAGGATGAGTCGGCTGGCCTGGGTTTTCGACATCACCTTATCAGTGTATGGGGCATTCAAATCATTTACTCATTGGAAATGTTTTTGTACAGGGGCCGCATAAAAATTTTGAATTTTGTATTTCTTCAAATTTAATCTCCTGAAAATTTTTATCAATTTCATAAAATTCTGTACCCTTTTTTTACGCAACTTTGTAATTTATTATATATGTCTAAGATCAATATTTAAGGAATAAAAACCGAGGTTAATGTTTTTGGAACACCCTGTATACTATTGTCTCTTTACCACACCTTATAGACTTATGCATTAAATTCAAAAGATGTACTGGAGAATGTGTTTTTAATTTTTTTTCTTTGCAACGAATGTCTCCAATGGCACATTTGTTTCTACATGAATTTAAAATAAGAATTTGCACAATAGTCAAACAAAAACATATTTGGAAATTTAAAATGCCATTTTGTTTATTTTAAATGGCATGTTTACCTTCCCAAGAGGCCGCCTTCCATTCATTCTTTTCTCGAAGAGCAAAGAGGCATATCCCTTATTGTCACTGCTGATCAGCTTGTTGGTATTATTCATACTGGTGCAGTGCACCGCGAACCAGCTGAAAAGAGAAGGTATAACAGAAAGGGAAAGGTAGACTTTTAAAGAGAGTAGGTGAAAAACCTTACTTGATCATTCCGATTGGCTTCAGATCGAGGTCAGTAAGTTTTAGGAGCAACATCTTCGTATCCACGTTTAAAGCATACCTGCACAGAAATATAGGCATTACTCAATGTTCCCAAAAGGGCAGGAAGTGAATAAAAAAATATTTTGTTTCTAAATAGCTTCATACTACGTGGATTTGAGTCAAGTTACGAGGCTCGTGGTAAGTTCACTCTCAGCCACTCAAGATGACTGCTCATTTACGGATAGTATAAATGACCACATGGATACCCCATTGAATCTTATTCTTTTGCAGGAGAAATGTTGGGCTGATTTCCCAAACTCACAATTATCAAAATATTGACTATTCAAAATTTGAAAAAATGTCTCCCTTGTTCCACTTGTTCAACATTCCTAATTATTCTTAATATTGTTTAATGATTAGGACTATTTAATTCCTTAACTGTAGCTCCCAACCTTTTCTAACATTTTGGTATTTTAAATTACATTTCTTTACTGAAAAATGCTAATTGCTCCCTTTAATTATTTCTCCGGATAAACCGCGTCCCTCTTTTTCTTTCAACACAGATAGTCCGACCTACCAAAGGTATAAAGCATCTGTTTGGATGGCTGGGTAAGTGGCACCCAATTTAAACTGGAAAACAATGGGAGTGACATCCACAGGGACAGTACTCTTGTTGGAAGGAAACCCTTCCTTTTAACTTTACACTGATTACTTATTATATTTATCTACTTAATTTATTGATTTTGATTTAAGATTATCTTTATTATTTATATTTCCAAATTGAAGTTATATTTATTTTTCAAAGTTATCATTATATTTAAATTTGGCCTAATCGTATGGACTTCAATAAATTTATATTATATTAAAATTATCTCTTTGTTTATTTCCTTTACTAAATACCATTACTATTGTTTGATCTGTGCTTAACCTTGTTTACATCTCTGAAATGCATATCAACACCTTTAAATAAACACTAAGATTTCCACTTATCTTTAAACATTTTAAAAATAAATAGCACAGCCAACAACTAAAGAATCACAACTATTATTGCTAAATTAAAAATTAACTGCTTGGATGGCCGGGAAGTGCCACCCAATTTAGACCGGAACCCAGTGGGGGAGACATCCACAGGGACCGTACCCTCCTTCCCCTACCACCAACCTCTCGGAAGGACTTGCGGACCCACATGTTTAACGTGATTGTACTCCGCATGAACACGACGGCAGTTGTGGCAGCGTGCAAACCACCGGGTTACCGCTCCCGAACTATTGCACAATGTATCAAAGTTTACACCACAATTTGACGAATCACAATTGACACACTTGCTAGATGGTATATGAAGAAGCACAGTGTGCACATCCCTATTTGAGGATGCATTTGGGAACTGGAACCCCCACAGAAAACGGATGTTTACACCCTCCGCAGACGATAAGTTCACATCATCTGGTGGTAGGGAGGCACTCCTGTCAGGAAGGCAACATCGGTCAGAAGAGAACACTTCTTGTAAGAGGGTGTGGATTTTGGTCCTGCTGATGATGGTGAGGCATGTTGTTTAATGGCCATATCCATCCCCGGCTGGAAGGAACCCTGGACTCCTCATAAAGAAACAAACCCATGCCA
Organism: Amaurobius ferox; assembly: GCA_951213105.1. NCBI lineage: Eukaryota > Metazoa > Arthropoda > Arachnida > Araneae > Amaurobiidae > Amaurobius > Amaurobius ferox. The sequence goes on along the minus strand of OX578147.1, from coordinate 144,232,899 downwards.
ACGAACAGGGCACGGAAACTGCTTGGTTATTAAAACCAATCATCTGGTCCAAAACAAAAAAACTCATTGCTGAGGAACACTTGCACAGCTTGCATGAATAAAAAGAACATTTTTCTGAACGACCGCGGGATACAGGCGCCCTTGCGTGGGGCCTGTTCCACAGATCTCAGCAGCCAATTCAGAGAAGCACCTCTCTCCACGCCGGTCAGATAACGAATAACCCCAAGCAACACGCTTGCTTCCCAAAAGCTGTCAAATTTGGCAAGTGAAAACCTGCGCTCCATGCTGAGCGCTCACGCATATACTGCAGAAATAAAAACGCTGTTATGCCAAGAACCATTAAACGAATAATTTCCGCCAAGCGGCAACCCGCCGCACAGCAACCCCACCGGAAGTTCGGCACCCCTCTAGCAGGTGTCCACAACAGATAAGCCATGAAGGCTGAATTTTGCCTAAAAATGCACCTTTTTTCTGTACTCTCGTGAAGTGACGTGAAGTTAAAACCCAAGAGCGAGAAGCCGAAAGATTAACAAAAGATATTTTAATGTTTAAGACGCATTGCACATAATTTTGAATAATGAAAACAGGGAAAAGGATAACAAATTGCGTTAAAAGGGGAATAAATCTCCGAAATATTCAAAAACAACAAATAAATTTAGAATTTTGAAGGGAAAAATGGGAAAATAACGAATTTTAAGCTATTATCAAATTTTGAATTATTAATTAAATTTAGAATCAAAAATCTCGGCATAACACTACACAATAAGAGTGGCCTAGCGAGTTGAATAAAGTTATCTTTTCTCTTGGACTCTTGCTATACCTAGTACCTTTCTGGAACAAAAATCTGGGTAAGCTTGTGATGAAGGGTGTGGCTTAATGTAAATATAAACAAACCCAAGATTTTACTGCAGTTTAAATACTTTAAAATGAATAAAGTATTTAAAGTAAAATTTAAATACTTTATTCATAATTTGTATATTATTTTTCTTCAACAGAGCAAATAAAGATGAATAAAATTAAAATCACTGATAATGTGCAATATAAAGATATAGTAATAAATTATTTGAAGTGTACATCTTCTTCAAAGAGGAATATTTGGTTGTTTTAAATTCTTACTCAATTATGAAGTATAAAAATATGTTAGATTCTGGTGGTGCTGGTTAAATTCTTTAACAAAAGTTTAATCTTTTCATAAAAACTAATATTTTATACAAAATGTATAGAATTTTTAAAACTGTAAATAAATTAAAACAATATTTGTAAAAAATTTGAAAATATGCCATGTACCTCTTTCTCTCTCTATATATATATATGTGTATGTATATATGTGTGTGTGTGTGTACATATGCATATATATATATATATATATATATAAATTGAAAGATTTTAAACGAAAACTATGCATAAACTACGGTAAGTACAAAAAACCTATCGCTGGCATATCTGTTACAAATAAGTAACTATAGACCAAGACTAAGGATAAAAATAGAAAATAACTTATCACTATAATGGAAAGGGGATGAGGAGAATAATAGTATACAAAAATCATAATTAAAAAGGTATATATATATATATATATATATATATATATATATATATATATATATATAAAATGAAAAAGAAAACATGGCAAAAATGAGAAAAGGCAATAATAATTAGCTCAAGATTAAAGATCAAGATATGGAGAACAATCAATTGAAACTACACAAAACATGGCGGTTAGTTCGAAATTGCATTCTCGTCAGGACAACCATACAATTCGAATTAAAACCGATAGAATAGTCAGTTTCTGACAATGGCAATAGTATTTAACTATATACACCATTGGAACTGTCTACTGGCTATTAGAAGGAGAAATAATACAAACCAATTGAAATCATAAATATAAAAAAAACAGAAATATGAATTCACAGGCACAGCTACCACGTGGAAGTCGAACATTTTCACAGAGGATCAGTCGACAGAGCATGTTACCTCACTTCGTCGATGTGAGTGGGCACCGGAATGAATACACTTGAACGAAACATACTTCATATGAAGACTTTCAAAAATAGTAATCAGTATAGGACTCGGAACAAGTGGAACATAGTCTTTCGAAAATAGTATACAGTATCAGATTCAGGCCTAGTGGTAAGTTAGGTGATAAGAAAGGGTGAAATTCACAAAAATGAGTTATCCAATCAAGGATAAATAATGCATTTATAAAATTATTACGTGGTATATTTAAAATTATTAATAATATTATTTACAAATATTTCCGGATAGTAGTAATTTTGACAAATGTGTTTAAGATTATTGATGTGGAGAAAGGATTGATGTGGGAAACTGAGGATCAAAAAGTCAATGTATTCGAAAGAGTTGGTTTAAAATGATGTTTCTAAACAATTGAATAGAATTACAAGATCGATATGATAGCAGCTTTATGATAGTGAAGTTATAAGAATCTTTTTTATCATATAGATTGGTGATAACATGATTATTAAGGGTATCTAAATTTATATATATATATATATATATATATATACTAAATTTATATATATATATATACTAAATTTATATATATTTATATATATATCATATATTGAACATCACTCAATACACAACTTCCTCCTCCTGCATACCATCACACTGGTAATAATTTTTAATATGCCCATTTTGATCATCATGGTATTGATTATATTTCAATTTCAATTCTGGGCATTGCAAAGAATCCGGCTGATAGATTATATTATGAAAATTCACTAATCAAACAGCATAAAACTATTTACCCATATGGATTAAATCAAATGTATGCTGCCTATAAAAATCCAAATTATGATCTCTCTATCTTTAACATCCTAAATTATAACTCTTATAGTGCCTCTTCAAAAAGATCTAAGTGAGGAAATTATAACGATAAAAAGTGTCAAAATCTGAACATAAAAGCTAAAATTACTGAGCTAGGAAAAAACTTTAAATCTTCATATAACATAAATATTATAAAAACCTGGGTATTCATTATCAAAAAACAAATATTAAATCAAGTACATAATATTTTCTTAAAGTCATTTAATCATGATGAGCATCTTTCACACCTTTTATATGATCTTATGATAACAAGAGCTTATTTTATAAACCTCCATCTGTCCATTCAATCCCTTTGTACCTCTAATTATCTTTAAAATAAAAAGTATAATACTTATTGTGTAATTAAATACAATAATATGAATTTTAATTATTTATTTCAGCAGTATAAACATTGTTTTTCAATTCCAATACTCAAATTTTCAAAACATTTAAATATAATACCCCTTTAGGTAGACAAATTTTCAATTACAATAATATATTAAAATCTCTAATAAATCAAAATACCAATTCCAATTTACTTTGTGTTTGCAACCAGCCAAATTATTCTAAGTTTATAGACTGCAATCATAAACAATAATTACTGGTGATCTCTATATTGTTAAAAATTTATCACTTAGAAATCTTATGCTTTATGGAAACAAATTTCGAATCCAAAATACATTAAATCACTGTCTTTTAATTAAATGACTAAATATTGATCTAGAAAAATTCATATACGAAATTGCTTGTAGTAAAAACTATTCCATTGAAGCTTTCGATATGTGGAAGGTCAGTATTCTGACAAATGTCAAACATCCTTTAGGTAACTTGCCTACCAACTAAACCTACAATTAACATTAAAAACTTGAAGCAGGCAATAAATGAACTAAAATCACAATTTGTCATCACATATGTGGATAAAGCTGCCAACAATTAAGCCATTATTTGCAAAAAATATTATGTACAAATCTTAAACAATTTTATAAATCACAATAATACATTTAAAAAAAATGATTCTTCAACAACAACTATATCTAAGAAAATTATTGCATTTCATAAATTATTAAAATTATCTTGCAACATTCTAAGATTCCTTTATATTGTCATGATCCCCAAATTTCATAAAAATCCTATCTCTTTTAGATCTGTAACTATTGGACATAAATCATATGCAACAGTTGCTAGTAAATCTCTATTGGTCATTCTTAATAAAATCCCCTCTAATATAATTGATAATTCATCTCTATTGGTCATTCTTAATAAAATCCCTTCTAATATAATTGATAATTCATCTACTCATATTATTAATAAAAGTTATCAATTAATTCTAAAGTTGGATATGATTAATATTTTGGGATTTAAAACTTATGATTTTAAGGACCTATTCAACAATATTGACATTAAAGATCTATATAAAGTAAGTTGGGATATAATTAAATCTCTCTATAATAGACAAAATTTAGATATAGATCAATCTTACATGCACCACCTTCTCAAGTGTTGAAGACCCAGACTGTCCGACTCGTCAGAGGACTTGAGCAACTATTTAGGCGGCCGGACCTTCTCAAGTGTGTCATTTTTAATGATTACTTGATGCAAGGCAATTGCAAATTAAGGGTGTTCCCCAGGGTGGCTCTGCTAGTTCTGCTCTTGCAAATCTTTATCTTCTCTTCTAAGAGTCAAATTTTATAAACTCTGAATATACTTTCTACAGATATACTGATGATGTAATTCTCATTAAAATAGCTCCCTCATCAAATGATATAGATTTTGATTTTTATCCCTAAATGTATCACTTATACCAAACGAAAGCAACATATTATCAAGTGTTAATTTCTTAGATTTAACTCTATCTTTTGATAATGAATATTCATTTCTGTCACACATTTTTGACAAAAGAAAGGGTTTTCCATTTAAAATTCACAAAATAATCAATTTCAACTCATGAGTAAACAGGTATACAAATATATTTTAATAAATCAATTTCATAGGATTTTTAGATTATCTGAAAATACATAATATAGTAACCATCTAGTAGATATATTTTAATACTGTAAGGTTGAATCCTATCCAGATAATTTGTTAAAGATCACTATAGAAATTTTAAATTCTATTTATAATCTGTCAATTATTGTTTTAGTCAAATATGAAATTGCTATTGTATACTTTAAATATTAAAATATTCTTGGAAATTTAATTATATACATATTGTCATGGTTGCACGAATGAAGTGTAATTTAAGGTATTTATGTTTCCTTTATTGTTCCAATCTATATGCTTGTCGTCCATATAACACAAGTTTATAGATAAAATCTATCTTGTGTTTCAGAAACAAGCATTTTTGTGTTCATTTCGAAGGGATATATGGACTTGAAGAGAATTTTTTCGAAATGAACTTAAGCCTAAAGCTTTAGCCATGTGCAAGCTTTTTTGCTTGATTTTTTTGTTTTCCTATTTTCATTCCTCATTTTTGAAATTTGTTGATCGTCTTTGTCTTTATGACCTGCATTACGCTTTATTATTTCCTCATTATGTCTTAATTTCTTTTATTTCTTTGTATTTTGTAGAAAATTTTGGAATAGTGTATTATGAGTTACTACATTCTTTCTAACATTGGATTTACTAATTTATATTTTTATATATGTATATATATATAATTAAAAAGATATAATAATAACCAATTCCAAGTAATTATGAAATATATATATATACCCAGAATAAAAACCTGGTTATACCTCATTTACACTATGTTTCAATATGCCGATAACCTTGAAACTGATCTAAAAATGTTCACACTAATCAAAACATGTGGCAGTGTTATGAAACTATATTTTGAAAGTTTATCTATATTTACCTTTTGAAACTTTGGTATTTTTTAGTAAATTAATATTTAATGAAAATTATGAACATTAAAATACAGGTGCATATATATATCTAATATTAATTTATGCCCCCGATATCAATATTTATAAGTACTTCTCATTGTTTCAATTATGTTATTAAGATAATAACCTTTTTATTTCATTATTTATATATTTGAGAAATAGTGTGAAATATCAGAGAAGATTTAAAAGATTCACAACAAAATATAAAACATTTTTTTCCAAAAATAATGCAAGCAAAAATTTACAGAAATTTTTATATTTTTAGAGCAATATTAATTGTTAAGATGCATTTAAAATAAACTTGCTTTCTTCTTATTTTGGGTATTTATTAAATCTGAAAAACTTATTTCTAGTGTGTGTTTTTCCGGGGCTATCGTGATTCCTCTTCTCTTCTTCCTTGGGCCTGGCCCTAGATAAGGGGTGTCCGCTCTGACGTCATTGTAAGCGTTGGCGTTTTGAATCTTCTCAGTTCCCCTCTTGTCTTTGTGTGGGAGTTTGAATACGACATAGTGACACTGACCGTTGTTTACATTTTACAATGTGCGGATTTTATTATGAGTTTTACTATGCTACGAGTAAATTAAGATTATAAATCAGATATTTATTAAAGTTTAAAGATTAAATTTTACATAGCAATGTAGTTTTAAAATGATTATGAAGGCCAGGCTTTTCAATATATCAAATTGATGTTCAACGTAGTGCTTACTTGGATATAATAGAAAACTGAATGCTGTAGGAGGGTAAGCTAATTAAAGAATTTCTTCTTTATTGTAGTTTTTACGAATTATATTAATGAGTATTAGGCTAAACTGGCTATTACTAAGATATATTAATGGATATATTATATGCTATTACACATTAATATTCATATTTATATTGAAATTGTCAATTAAATACTGTAAAATTTGCCGTAGATTTAATGTTTTTGTAAATTTATATATATAAATACTTATTCTTAAATAAGAAAATGACATTTATATCAATATTGTCAGTTAAATATTGTAAAATTTGCAGTAGATTTAATGTTTTTGTAAATTAATATCTATAAATATCTATTCTTATTGAGAAAAAAAAGCAAAGGGGTCAATACATAAAAATTAGTTTCTTGATACGGATAAATAAGATGAACGTTATCTACTTATTATTCATAGTTCTAATATAAATTACTGTATTTGAATATAAAAAATCAGGGATCATACATTTAATTTTTTTTTTCTGATTTATAACATTTTATTTTGTTTCATTTGTTCTTCAAATAAATATTGTAAAATGTGTCGTAAATTTAATGTTTTGCAAATTTATATCTATAAATTCTTATTCTTAAATAAAAAAAAAGTAAAGGAGTCAATATGCTTACATTAAAATTAGTTTCTTTATATAGATATAAACGAAGAAAATTATATACTTATTGTTCGTAGTTCTAATGTGAATAACTGTATTTAAATGCATAAAATCAGGGATCGTACATTTATACATTTTTTTTTCTGATTTATGGCATTTTATTTTGTTTTATTTATACTTAAGTTTTATATTAATTATTTTATGTGTATATCTTATCTTTCGCATAATGAAATATAGTTGCGAAAGTTGTACAGAGCAATTTTACTGATACAAACTGCTACCTGTTTTAATTGCTATGAGTGACATTTAATTTACTTTCAATTCATATATTCTAATAAAGTTTAAGGTGTTTATAACTGAATTTAGAGAGTTTTTATTTTAAATGGGAGTTTATATTCAACACTCAGGATTTCAAGAGTAAAGTACTCATATGTTGAATTTCTGTAATTATGTACGCGATTTGTTTTTAAAAACGATAAATTGACTATTTATATGTCTATATTTCACAAAAAATGAACATCAGTATTTTATTGGCATCATACACATAAATTACAGAAGCTTAGGGTTATACAAATATAGCTATTTTTTTTATAGATGTAATCAAAAATTAACTGCATAAGATAAAACATAAGAATAAATTTAATTTTTTTTTTTTTTACAAAATTATAGCATAAAAATTTATAATTTCTCCTCCTGGTTGTACCTGAGATTGTAACATTTATTGAATCTGTAACTTAAAACTGTGGGATTTTTCCATAGCGTATAAAGAAAGTGAGAAAATATACAGTTTTGGCATACATTGGTAGTTAATGTTTATAGTACTTGCCTCTAATTCAAGACAAACAACTATATAGTGAATAAAAAAATTTTACACTTAAAACAAATTTATCGAGTCTATTGTTTTTTCTAAATTTTAAAAATATAAAAGAATTTTTTTTTTTAATATTTTATATATTATTTAAGTTGATTTATTTAAGGAATTCCTTTCTCAGTAATAGTATTACATATTTGATGATAAACTGGAACTTATGACATACTTAATAATAACTCCCCGAGTTGCAGAAAAATTATGTTAAATATACGTTTTTATTTATTTTTTAATTTTTAGATACAATTTTCCTTGCGATGCACACTTTAATAATTATTTTTCAACATTGAATTGCATTTCGAACATTTTCATGCATTTGCAAACATTGAATTGCATTTCGTTTCAGTGAGGATTTTTCTAAAATTTCAATATTACTTTACATTTTACATTTATAGTCAATTTCAGATTAATTGCTATCTCTTTGACAGCGATTATTCTACATACAAAATTTTGTATTGAACATTCAAAGACATAATTTTTACATCGGGTGGAACAATGCAAAAAATATAAATGCCTGTTATTTGCTATATATATATATATGTTTAATTTGCAAAGTTATATATATGTGCAGTTTAAATTTTATGCTATTCTACTATTACATGTTTGATATTATTTTAATGGCTCTTTAGAAGTGTATATATTTTATAATGGTTTCTGTTTTTCATATTCTCTTTATATACAAGTTTTTTCGTTTACTTTGTATACAAGTAACTTGCTATAAATATTTTTTGTTTAATTTTGTGAAAACAAAATTTATATTAATTATACCTGCATTTTCAAGCATTTTTTTAATAAAAGACATTGAATTGCATTTTATTTGCTAGAATGTTTTTAAACTCGATATAACCTTTCCATTTTACGTTTATAGTTAATTTTTGTTCAATTGTTCTCTCTCTGTCAGTGATTATTCTATACACAAGTCAATTTTTAACATACTGTGTATATTCTTTTCATGCGCCATATAGCTTTTCTACGGCTGTATTGCATTTTCTTGTGTGATAATTAGTGCTTAAAACAGGATTCTTAAAATTTTATTTCAGAGAAAGTATTATATACTTTCTCTGTATTAATGTGCTAGATTTATTCTTAAATTATGTTATACATATATCTTTAAATATAATGTCTACAAAATCCTTTACGAGAAACGTCATTTCGCTAGGATGGCTGGGAGAAAAGTCCATCGTTTATCCAAACGCCCAAAACTGAAGGGCCAGGCCCAGTAAGCGAAGGGGAAAAGAGAGAATCCCGAGGGTCCCGGTTTTTCCCCCTAATTATTTTTAAGTGATAGTCAGTTTCCTCCATTTTTTCCATTTCTTAAAGATTTCCCAAATTTATAGATTTTTTCAAAATATTTTAAACATTTATGATCACTAATTATTTTCTAACCTTGATTAAAATTGTACAAATGTTTTTCATTATAGAACTTTCAGGTGTTTAACAAAAAATTTCATTCACCATGTAGCTTTTGGGGCAATTTTAAATCCATTTTTCAAAACAATTTAATCATTCAAGATTGTTTAAATTTTATTTTTAGCATTATTACCGATGATATCCGATAATGCTTGCCCCACCCACTTGTTTTCAAGTTTTCTTGTATTGTTCTTTTTATTATTTACTGTCCCAACTGAAGGACCATTTGCAATCATTTATTGCCTTTCCTTTCATAGTTTAACCCGTTAGGCATCAGAGTAGAGATGGTGTGACAGCATGATTTCCTCTTATCAAAACACTGTGCTTTCCCCATAACGAATGGAAAATGTGATGTATTCATTATGAAGAGTTGGAACATTTTATTTGAATTTTTAAATGGTACTAGATGGTGTTACTTTACCATAAAAAATAAAACAGCAACATGCTAGGAATGTTGACCTTTAGAAAAGTTGCATTAGTTTTGGTTTGTTTCGATGGGTGGGTGGGTTGGGTAGGTATGAGAGGAAACGCTGTTGTCAACAAACTGTATGGTTGCTTTTTAAAAGTGTATGTGCATTTTAAAGGGTCTTTCTCTCTCGTTTATTACTTTTTTTTCTCTGCTGTGGGATTTGTGCAGAATTATTGAATAGAGAGGGAAGTTCTTGATGTTCTTATTTGCATTTTAGAAGTTTGGTTCATATGTGTTAGATGTAATTTGAATTCTTATTGTCCAGTGTATAGTGAAAGGAAGTTACACTTTTAAATTTGTTTCTCAGCAATAATATTATTGATATATGTATTAAAACTTCAAAACTAAGCTTCAAAACTAAGGGGAAAATCTAAAATTTTGAATTAGGAGGAACGGATAAAGCCTCTTTGTCTAATTATTGAGCACTTCAACTCTAGTTAGAATCTTGATTTTGGTCTCATCTTCTAGATCAACGGAAAAATCTAATATTTTGAAAATTTTGAATTAGGGGCAATGATTCAAAGGAATAATTTAACAATTCAAAACGATTCTTTAAACTGATCAAGTACTTTCACTCAAACCAAAATATTGGACTCATTCGATCCATCTCAGCTTCCAGTTCAATGAAAAAAATCGAAAATGCGAATTAGGTGGGATGATACAAAGAGATTATAAAAAACAGTTGCATCATTTTAACTCGCAAAATATGCACTAATCATATTTTTTTTGTTTAAAATTGAAACAGATTCTGATATTCAGAACTTTTATTAAGTGTGTCAATGTCTCATTTATTGGCCAATAGCCATTAAGAATGGGCGAAGCAAGGGTAAATAGCTAGTTTTAAACTCAGCATAACAATAATTTGAAAACCTAAAAAAAAAGCAGCTTTGAAATTTAAAGAATTATCTTACTTCCATCATTATTAACTCTCATAATATTTGGTTTATTACATACAATATATCTTTAAAATTAACCAAAATATGAAAATAAGCAAATTTAGTCTGCCTACTGTGTAATAATTAAAGGATGTAGATGGATGGAAAAAGATGCTTGTGGACTACGTAGGCACCACGATACAAAATGAATGAATTGCACAATCCTACGATTTATACGATAAATTATTTCATTTAGCGAAATATTCATTCAATTATACTGGCGTACTATAAAAATAACCTGAGGATAATAATTGAAATGAGTCACTTTAAAAGTGTTGGCGTAATTTATGCATATAGTGCACATAAACAAGAACCCTGAAAAAAAAAAATGTGTTTGGAGAGAAAGTCATGAACTGCCCACATCAGATATTTCATGAAACAAATACTAATCTGTAAAGTTAGACGTGTTTTTTTTTTAATCCATTTTTTATTGGGGCATGCTTAGAAAAAAATTGAACTAGATGAAAAGAGATAGGGGTTGAAAGTTGTAGATTAAAATTCAAGTGATAACAGGCAAATGTTTAAAAAAATACATTACAATAAATATTACATTCAAAAAATATTTATATATTTCAACCTCATTAAGATGCTTGACCCCTTTATTCAACCATTAATTCTTAGCAGAGATCAACCAAAGACATAACTTCCGCTGGTTCTCTCCCTTTCCCTGTTTTGACTTGACGGACTCAAAGCGAGGCAAAAATTCTTAAAAAGTTCAAATTTTCAAAGCTTTTTACCACAAATTGACACCAAACAAAGTAAAATTGAACAAAAGTATGCTTTTGTAGAGAAAAAAAAAACTTTATAGTAATTTATCAAAAAGGAAGTTCACTACCCAAAAAACAATCTCCCAGTCTTTTTCTACTTTATTTTATTTATTTATTCATTTATTTATTTTCAGGAGAGGTGAAAGGGGGGGTGTTTTGATTTGGATTTTGGGGCAAAAAAAAATTAAAAAACAAACAAAAACAGTAGTAATCTCTAATATTTGATAATATTCCTCACAGTGCCGATTTAGGACTATTTCAGACAATCAGTCATTTGTTTGGTTTGGTTTCCTTTTGCATTTCAGAATTAGAACGGCAAAAATAACAAGTTTTAATGGCCCTTAGAAACAAAATGTGAATTTAAGGAGTTTTTAAGGCCCATGCAAACCCTGCCCTTAAGTTTCTCTGACCATGCCTTCAGCACATTTTGCATTTGATGCAGAAGCAAAAAATTAGTCCAAATTATATTTTACTGCATGGAGTACAAAACAAAACAAGAGTTAAAATAAAGTGCAGATACCTACTGTGCCCTTTCTTCAGGTGGATTGTTGAGGTAAGAGGTGGGGCTCCGGTTGATGCTAGCATCTTGGATGTCACCTTCATTCCAAAATAGATAGCCTGGTTGCATGTTGCTGTGGGCCATCTTCACGCTCTGCAGAAAGTTGAGAAAAAATTATTAACCGTCCATGCCTAGAAATAAATGCATTTCTACAGAGGTCGTTTGGACTTTATGGAAACGATTTTGCATTTATGTTTCTCATTAGCATTTTGAGATAAAGATTTGGCATGTTCAATATAATCATCTGCTACTGTTTCATTTTGATTGGAATATATAATAAAAGATTTATTTTGAAAATGGTTCGAAGGTTACGTAAATGCACTTTCCAAGGAAAAATATTCGTATTAACAAATTGTAAAACGATGTAAAAATTGAGGTTATTGCATTTCAAAGAAAGGTATTTTTAATATATTAAATTTGAAAGCGAAAAAGCATCTAGCTGAAAGTAAAAATGAAAAAAATGGCCTCAAAATCGCATCCTAAGACTGCTCGAACATGGGTAAATATCAAGAAAGTGAAATCTCTAATCCTAAAAGAAAATCCACTGACTCAAAGATCTATTGCATTGAAACTGGGAATGTCTTCTGGCACTGTAAGTAAAATCATGCACAATAATTTGAAGTTAAAAAAGATGTTTAAATCTAAAGTTCCTCTGCTTTTGCCAAAGCATACTACGGAAGGAAAAACAAATTCTAGAAAATTATATAAAAAACTGCTGATACATGGAAACTTGTGGTAACCAGAGCTGGCTTAAGGCGCCAGCAAAGCAAGCACTTGCTTGGGGTGGCACATTTTAAGGGCGGCATTTCAGTCAACTTAAATAAAAAAATCTTAAATAAAAAAGTTTTAATAAAAAAAAATCTCTTAAATAAAAAAAAGTTCTGGGTCTAAAATAAAAAAAAGTTCTGGGTCTAAAATAAAAAAAAGTTCTGGGGCATGAGCAACAACATTTACAAGGGCAAATGTAAGCAAAACAAAAACACTGAAAAAATATTAAACAATTGGTCCCAGATAATAAAAGAGTGAAAATGGCTATCATTCATTCTCCCCTTAGAAAAAGAAGACCAGAAGGCTAAATGGGATAACTTCCAGTAAGTCACCCCCAATCGTTAATCTTATAACATAAGTAACAATTAATTGCTTTAGCGCACCGGGCATCCAGTACATCCATCAACAATATGTCTAGGGCAGCATATTGACCATTATCTGTGAACTGCAAAAGCTTTTATGTGAAACTGGTTTTTATTAACTATTCCATGATAAAATCCGATGAAAGAGGGCACTTTGCTTGAAACAATGGGGTTCCACCCATCCTTTGTTAATTATTCTCCTAAGCCTAAATCCGGAAATCATCTCTCCCAATCACCCAGACACATAAATAAAGGACTTCTTTCACATCTATGCCAAAACAGGTGTCCACATTGAAAGTAATTAGAAAACTGGATGAGGACAGATCTCAAAAGACATCTTAAGACATCGGTGGACCATTGTAGAATTTTTGGAACATAGTGCACACCCCCACCCCGCATCGGCTGTAAAATATGTGTTTATCAATCATTTTGTTTTGCGAGAGATTTGTTCTGGGGTGAATCAGTCCAATCATGCATTTCGGTGAGAAACGTCAAACATAATTTTTCTTGCCACAAAATTTAATCGTTTTTCTTTCTAAATGTTATACAGTTGAATTTGATATTATCTAAAATATTTATCTAGCATTTTATGCAAGATTAAAATTTCAGGTAAACAAGATATAATTATTTTCCGATTGTTTAAAATTGTTTCTATTAACATATAACAAATTAGACCCCATCAAGGAGATTCAGATTATTCTAAATTCCAGTGGTAAAATCAATATATTCTTTAAAGATTGTGATAGTTTTCATTATAATGACTTATATACAGCATCTGTCGGGTCACTTTTTAGCTAAAAATATTTTAAATTTTATACATGGATCAATGTTTGTTTGCTCTTAAGACGTACTCCGCGTAAACATGGTGGTAGTTTTGGCAGTGGCGGGAATTGAACCCGGGCCTACCGAGTGCAATTCCCACGCGCTAGCCACTGGGCTACTGCACCCTAAGCTTTAATTTATAGAAAACCCAGACCACACAACCAACCCTAAGGTTTATGGCAGTTTAATGTGTGGCCGGAAGCTTTAATTTGTGTAATTGTTTTCTAAAACCGAATAAATGTAGAAACTTTGATTTTGGGCTAAAAGATTTTATTCATAACATCTTCAATGGAGGCAAATCATAAGAAATATCTAAATAATGGGAACTCTAAATAAAAAAAATCATTTTAGTTCTACTGCAAAATACAAAAAACATTGAGCTTAATTTATACATTTAAACTTGGCAGTGTTATATATATATATATATATATATATATAAATTGAGTGGTGTTATCTATATCTGTATTATTTATGTAATGGGTGCTTATTTAGGACCCATGCAATGTTAGGTACTTCATTCTACTAAAGATACAAATTAGCATTTGTTACATGCCAGTCGGCAAGTATTAAAAATCAACCAGGTTGTACATCCAAGACTTCAGAAACAGCAATTATTCGAAAAATGCTCATTTGGATGGCTGTTCTCAAACTTAATGGGACCCAAGTGAAGTGATAGGATACCACAGTGCCAATGCGACACTTGCTGGTTCAAACCATCGAGATAGTATATATGGAGAGAGCTTAAGGGTTGCAATCATCGTCAAAGATAAAGGCAGGTGTTATACTGACGAATTTCCCAAGAAAGCGTTTTCTCCCGACTGTGACCCTATACATTTCAATGGCAATTTAAGACCGAGAGCGTACTTGAGAAATCTAAATGGTAAAATAATGGTGGTTATGTACTGTTGTACTTACAGCTGCAAGTAAAAGCATGTGAAAGGAGGGCTTTACTCCTTTCATGGATAAGATTTGTTTTCATTATATATCTTACAAATATAGTTAAAAAGTAATTTTGCTAGATTTTAGAGTGATGCATTTTATTTGGCTATTAATTTCATTGCTTTTAATGCTGTATAATTAGAAGTTTTGCTTTATTTTTGGTGTATGTGATATTGCAAAAGATTTATGTCATTCTAACACTTTAAAAAAACATTTGGAGTACTTTGCTGATAGTTATAGAGTTATTTTCGGTATCCTCGTATGTTTTCCCTTCGAGGTACAACTTGGCAACGGTTGGCAACTCGCAAGATTGGGTGGATAGGAAAGAAAAATAGGAGTTTAGATAATGAGAATAAGACATATCGTATGATAAAATTTTACGTTCATAATAAAATATAATAATAGTTTACATTCATTGAAAATGTCAGCTAGATTTTACATCATAACTTTTCATTGCATTTTATATAAAGATATATGATATATGAGCATAATCTCATTTATAGTTCAGAGTAAATCATACTTAATAAATATTACTAGTTAGCATGGACGCCCATAAGGGAAGACAAGGGGGCACTTCAAAATCACAAAGGCAGGCATCAAATTAGTCGATGTTGTTAATCTTATCCTTGAATCCCTCCGGATAAATTCTATAGGTGCCGATGCTGGTTAGAATTAATTTCATATAAACATTTCGATTAAAAAGATATACTTTCCCCTGTTCACAAATTAAAAATCAAAGGATGTATCATCAAACTCCCAGTGTTTTCAAGAAGTATTTTGGTATATCACTCTTGTTTAGTTTGGTGCGGTAGCCCAGTGATTAGCATGCGGGAATTGCACTCGGTAGGCCTGAGTTCTATTCCCTCCGCTGCTAAAACTGCTGCCGTGTTCACGTGGAGTACGATCACGTTAAACATGTAGGTCCGTAGGTCCTTCCGAGAGGTTGGTGGTAGGGGAAGGAGGGTACGGTCCCTGTGGATGTCTCCCCCACTGGCATCTGGTCTAAATTAAGTGGCTCTTCCCGGCCGTCTAAACAGTTACCTTACACCTTTCTGGTAGGTCGGACGGTCTGGGTCTCAACAACAATAACTCTTGTTTAGTTCTCAAGAAAGAAATATGCCTTGTCCAAAGAAGTATTTGAATCACAGACTTCTTGATCATGTGTTAGCAATCTATTACATGAGCAATCTTAACTCTAAAATAACCTCACATTCTCCTCATCATAATTTAAGTAATAGACTTCTTGATCTAGAAACAGCTCTACCAATATAAACATTTTTACTTACATCATACATTTTTACTTACATACTTTACATTACAAATGCAGAAGCATTTAATAAAAATTTAACTCTATTTAAGTCATTAAAACTTAATTCTGCACACAGCTTTAATTATAATTTTGGTTCTAATGCTTTAGTTGTTTTTAAAATTTTTAGAAATAATTTGGGATATATTGATCTGCAATTTTTGCTATAAGTTTTAAATATTTAATATGTACAACATTTGATATTTTTATGCCACATTAAGTTAGCCCACTGTAATTGTGCTTACGGTCTATTTAATTCTGGGTGCAAATTTCACAATATGTATTTAAAGCATTTTTCAAACAAATTATTAACAACCAAATCTCTGAAACTATTATAATGAATTGCAATTTTTGTATTTTGTACCATAATATTTTATAATCTTATTTATTTCCTATACGTTATAGAAAAACATGGCTATTTCAATAAAGTCCCTATTTATGAATTTAGACATAATTTTGTATTTTATTCAGAAATGTCATTTTATAAACAAAAAAAAATATAAATAAAGTCAAATATTTTATTATTGCAAATATTACATTGTTTTATATTTGACAGTACACATACAATATATTAAAATAAATTTGATGTAAAAATGACTCAGTCGTATTACGCCTCAAAGCATTTATAGATACTGCTAACACAACTTTCAAAGATAAAAGTGGAGAATTCTACATTTTACGCAAGCATGCATACAATTTTTCCATATACTTTTTAATTATTTTTAAATGTATTATGCATATTCTTCAATTTGTATACTTGTAATCTATTTCATATCATATTTTATTTGCAATTGCTTTATAGCTCAATTTATTTTACGGAATTGACTTTATTAACAAAATTATTCTTTAGTAATAAAATTTTTTGGTAATAAAATATTCTAATCCAATTTCGTATTTTTCTTCATATTCTTTAAAATCCTATAACATATAACACGTATAACTTCCAGTTTCCCCTCATCCTCTAGAAGTTAAAAAAAAACAGAAGGTACACTACACAGTTTAGCCGATAAATCGCCAAATCATGAATTTTCTCCTCCGCGACCAACTACACCTGCTCTATGTTTGACCATGTTACTAACATGGGGAAGATTGGACAGCGCTCCCTCCATATATACTAACTTGTTGGTTCAAACCAAGCAAGGGGAAATTGATTAAAAAATATTCTTCGTGGTGTTTTAGTCAGTTTAGAAATGGTTGAAATCATCCAATGATACCATATGCTGCCTTGATTTCAAGCTTTGAAATGCTTGAAATCACACAGCATTTCATAGTAGCAGTTATTTTACAACTATAAATACTAAATAAAAAGAAATATCCTAAGGACTCTTACCCTAAGAATGCCTGCAATCATGGCATCGTAACTCTGCCGCACAAAACCCTGAGATGTGACGATATAGAGAGCATACTGGAGGAAACCACCTGGACCGGAATGTGTGTGGGTGCTACTTATGCAAACGTTCTTCTCATCGTACAGACCACCATACTTCCTTTTTAATTCCTTTACAGCCTGGAAGAGGTACAAAAAGGATTACCTTAAAATTATTAAAGGATAATAACCACTGATAAAATTGCACAGAGATAAAAAAATATGCTAGGCCAGAGACAATTATGAAGCACATAAAATGTTTAGCTGCAGAATGTTCCTTCTTGCACACTGGCGGTATACTCAAAGGCTACTTTCAATATGTGGGTAAAATTTAATTTATTTTGTCTTGAAGAAAGTACCTTATTATTTGACTCTATAATAGAATACGGCTTATTATTTATGCAGTGATCATTTACTATGGTTTATGAAAATTTAACGTCGATAGTAGAGGGGAACTTTTAGGGCCATAGGGCTATGTAGAATTATTTCGAAATACCCCTTCGCTTTACAATGCAATTTCAATGTAATTCTAATTCGATGCACTGAAACTCCCCCAAGCCTTGCAAATAAATATGAGTAGTGTAACAAAATTATATAATTTAAAGCATGCAATATTTTAGTTTCAATCAGACTATTTTAACATTTGTACTCTAATATGGGAAATAAAATGTTCCCACACAAAGATGAAAGTTAAGGTCTTCTTTAAACAAATGTAATCCTATGATTTGATGCATGCCAATGTTCTCGCTACAGCTGACTTGACCACTGTAGGACAAGCAGGATAGAATACAGGAAGTCAGCATGTGGGGGAAATCGAAGATTTGCTGTGCTGGTAGGGGAGATCCATGTTGGGAATCCCCTAAAATAGCAGTACTGATAAAATTTTGTTAGTATTCTCAAGCAGGCTGCCCAGGACACCCAAATTAGGAGCTTCTGATGGGTCTGCTTAAATATTGATACGCATATTTTTAATATATCACTTAAACTATATATTAAAATGTCAAGCTTGAATTGCATCATAGTCATAGCCAGGATCTCAGAAAGGAGTGTGTGTCGGGGGGCTGTCGAGTGCTGAATTTCATTTTTCAATATGAGCCTCATTCAAGAATTAATGCAATATTTTCACAATCAGGGGGGGGGGGGAGGTATGACCCCCTACTCCTGCTTATGTCATTGAATTTTATACATTATCGAAGATTTTAAATACTTCTAATAATTAAACTATTTTTTCAATAAATATTGAAATATTCATTTTACAACAATCTGAATCCAAACACTTGAAAGTAGCCTAATTTATAACCATTTTCATGTATAAATAAAACCTGCATTCACCATAAATGTTTACCATTAAATAATTGTAAATACACAGTAAACAATAATCTGAAATTTTGAGCCAGCTATATATATATATTTCTTTCTTGTTAAACTATCACTGTAACAACTATTCATTTCCATTAAAAAGTATACGAAAACTTCATAACAGAGGAGAGTTCCAATATATAGCGGCTGTCTGTTTTGCCATTCTCTTTCACCCCCTCCACAGTGCTTCATGCCTTCCTCGGACAATAAGAGGAACAGGGCATCTCCCAGTATTTCATCCTCCTAACTGTAGGGTTGCAATAATGCATTTCCTATTTTGATGGCAACAGTTATTTTTTCCAGTTTGATATTAACAGAATGAGCATAACTACAGCTAAAAATTTTCAATTTTGGCTTATAAAATTCCTCACGGGCCTTTTAGAATAACCTTTAATTAAAACTAAAAACAAGGAAACAGCTTTCAATTATATTTGTCTTATATAGTTAACTGTAGTGACATCACAGTCATTCAAGTGGCTTTTGTCCTACAACTGAGTAGCATTACAGGCAAGAAAATGGTCAGCCAAGTGGATTCCACACCCAGGTTTCTATAATGCGGTGCTTGAAAATGAAAATTATTATATGAGTATACCACAAAATTTGAAGTATTTGTGGATACTAAATTATTTAGGAGAGAAATTTCAATTTGGTATCACATTTGTACATATAGAAATCTAAATAACCATGGACAGTTTAAAATACTCGTCATAGGAATTCTATTAAAAACAATCCTTAAAATATAAATCCTGCCCTGCTCCTCGAAACTAGGACTCAATTTTAAGTGGGGCTATTCCAAGGATACCCCGAAAATTCCATCGAATTCGGTGCAGTCGTTCTCCAATGATACACATACTATACAGACATTCTCAATTTTTTTTAGATAAAAAAATTGTTTCATTTCATAAGGAAAGATATTTGAGTTTTAATACCGACTCTTTTATGAACAAAATAATTCGTTGATACAATAAAATGGATACTACAAAATATTAACATATGAGAAAGCACTACTATTTATTAATATAAATACATATTACTAGTTATAGATTAAATCCACACATCCACATATAATAAACGTCTTGTACGAATTTTACGAGTTGAAGTATTGTAGCCATCCATGTCTTTACAAACAGCCATATCGTAGTCGCCAATCCTTGTAAATAAACAGCCTGAGTAGTAGAATGCCCACTAAAAATACACTTCCATAGTTAGCCAATTAACTCAACACTTGCTCCTAATGTGTAGTGCTGCCATCTATATTCGGACACGAAACACATTGCGGTCCACATGATAATTTTTCCACAGTAGATAAAGTTTTGACAGATAATTTGATTTGCATTGTTAATTTTAATAATTTTTTTAAAATTTATTTTGAACATGTACACTTTTAGTTTCAGACTTAAAATTTATTATTTTTGAAGATGTAAGCTGCAATTTTACATTTAGTATTTGTTTTTTTACTTTTGAGTTTAACTTTGGTGGACAGCTTTCCAGACAGGTCTTCAAACCAGAGTGGAATCTAAATCTGGGTTTAATTTAATTTTTCTGGGTTTAAGTCAACTGTTTCTGAAGCTCTTATGTTTTAAATGTTTGTTTAAAAATGAAAGTTTATTTTGGCATAAACTCTGTTGTGATTATTTTTGTGTCTTGGTTGTGCTAATATAGGTATATAAAGGTAAGTGGATCTTCCGTATTTATAGAGTTATTTGTGGTGATGAGTATGAATACCCTGGAAGGTAAACATTGAAAAAATGAGCACAGGCCAAATAAAATATGAAAACTTCATTTGGTAAATCGGGAGAAGAGACCCACACTCATTTTTCTTACAAAATTGCGCGTTTTGTTGCATATTTTGAAATTGATTCCTCCCCACTCAAGTGACGTATATTCCCGTGTTTAAAAATAGGCTCCTCCTACCAAATTGGCATATTCTACAATTTTATGAACTGGAATTTTGTTAAATGATATTGCAATTGAATATAAATAAAAGTGAATAATACTCATAAAAAGATTACAAAATACGATTTTTGTGCATTATAAACGTATTGCGCAATGGCAGAATTGTAAAAATATTGCGTAACGGCAGAATAATAAAATTTTAGAAACCATATTGAAACACTCGATACTTAAAACATTTTTGAATTTAAATCAATATCAAAAATTTATAACTCGAAACATCGAAAATCACAAAAAAAAAGACAATACTTTGAACGTTGATACTAGAAATTTAAGAAAAAACGATGCTTAGAAGAAATTTGATAAAAACGAAACTTAGAAATTTGTAAAGATTAAAAAGAAATTTAGGAACTTTTCGGCCAGTCGTTCGTTCTCTGTCGAAGATCGCTATGTGAAAACAACCGTTTGTGTAACAGCTGATTCGTAGTAATTCGAACATGTTTCTACGCCTGCTTACTTCGCTCGCTAAGAAAACATCACAGATTCCGGCCCCGCTGGCTGTCGGAGGTAGCACGTAGCATGAGATGTTCCGTGGCTCATAGAGTGATGTAGCAATTCGAACATGGATCTACGCCCGCTAAAAAACATCACAGAATCCGGTCCCGTTGGCTGTCGGAGGTCGCACGTAGCAACAGATGTTCCGTGGCTCATAGAGTGATGTAGCAATTCGAACATGGATCTACGCCCGCTAAAAAACATCACAGAATCCGGCCCCGCTGGCTGTCGGAGGTCGCACGTAGCAATAGATGTTCCGTGGCTCATAGAGTGATGTAGCAAATCGAATATGGATCTACCCCCGCTTCGCGGGCTTACCTCGTTACGCTCGCCCGAAAAAAAACATCACATAATCCGGTCCCGTTGGCTGTCGGAGGTCGCACGCAGCAACAGATGTTCCGTGGCTCATAGAGTGATGTAGCAATTCGAACATGGATCTACGCCCGCTAAAAAAAATCACAGAATCCGGCCCCGCTGGCTGTCGGAGGTCGCACGTAGCAACAGATGTTCCGTGGCTCATAGAGTGATGTAGCAATTCGAACATGGATTTACGCCCGCTGAAAAAACATCACAGAATCCGGCCCCGCTGGCTGTCGGAGGTCGCACGCAGCAGCAGATATTCCGTGGCTCATAGAGTGATGTAGCAATTCGAACATGGATCTACGCCCGCTAAAAAAAAATCCCAGATTCCGGCCCCGCTGGCTGTCGGAGGTAGCACGTAGCATGAAATGTTCCGTGGCTCATAGAGTGATGTAGCAATTCGAACATGGATCCACGCCCGCTGAAAAAACAACACAGAATCCGGTCCCGCTGGCTGTCGGAGGTCGCACGTAGCAACAACTATTTGTGCAACATGTATTTAGTGGCTCATAGAGCATATGGTTCAGGCTTACGTCCGCGACGTAAGCCTGTGCTCTATGAGCCATAGAACACCTGTTGCACAAACAGCTTTTGCTATGTGCGAGCTCCAACAGCCAGCGAGGCTGGACCGCGGGTAAGACCGCGAAGCGGTAGTAGGTCCATGTTCGAATTGCTACGGACCAACTGTTGCTACATTGTAACTAAATCCGACTGTCGCCCAGTTAACGGAAAAGTACCAAAATACCAAAATACCAAAAGTACCAAAGTACCAATTGTGATAAATAATGATACTTAAAAGATATTTGATAAAAAACGACACTTATCAAAAATGTCCGGCCGTCCAAATAGTTGCTCTTAGTCCTCTGGACGAGTCGGACGGTCTGGGTCTTCAACTTAGCAAAAATGTGATAAAAAAGGGACATTCGTACCTTTGTACAGGGACATTCGTACCTGTACAAAAGGACTATTCGTACCTTAGAACATTCGTACCTACTTACAATCAACCACTAATTCATATACCATTCATTTTACCACTATCAATCAAACAACAACAAAAAAAAAAGAATTCTAAATCTTTCACTCTTCCCAGCCATTTAGCACACACAACACAAATCAAGGAAACTTGAGTAACGATGAAAAAAGATCTCCAAACTTATCTCTAATCTATCAAATTTCAAAATCAACATGTGGTTGTATCTAAAAATCCAAAATTAACGTAGCTGATTAATAAAAAAAAATTCGAAACGACCGAGATCACAACAGAAGCAAGAAATGCGCTGCTATTCTGTACAAGTTTCTCAAAAGAGGGTTGCTAGAGTTACTAAAGAGTAGCATTTCGCTTATCGCCAATTTAGCACTAAAAAAAAAAGATCGTACCGGTTTCTAGGCTTGAATCGAAAAAAGTTAGTACTTTAACTAAAAAAGAAAAAACATTTAAGAAAAAACGGAACTTAGAAAAAACTAACCTCATTCCTCGTCATCCTCAGTATCCGAGTGATGTAAAAAACTATTTTATTTTTCTGCATCTTCGTCACGTCTATGGGGAGGGAAGATGGAAACTACAGCTTTCAAATATTTGTTCCACGCTTCCTTCCCAATAGAATGCTCCTGCTGTCGCTTCCACATGTATTCATAGAAATAAGAATTAAAATACTTTTTAACCTTCCTCCCTGTTGTGATTATTTATTTTTAAATATTTTCCATTTTTTCAATCTGCTTCCATCCACTAATATTTTTATATTTTTTGTGCTTTTTATGCTGGGATATTATCTATTAAAAATATTGTTGGTGAAAATGAGATATATGTTTAGGATAACGAAATTAATTTTTTTTATTTATTCAGGCATTTAGAATTATAAGGCTTATTAGAAATACATTTGAAAAGCATAAATTAGAATTTGATATATTTGCACCCATAGTTGAATATCTCATTTCAATTAAAAATGAACATCCTTCTCATCTTAATTTTATTAAAAGTACTTTAAAATATTTTGAAACATATGAACAAAGGTGCTTCTGCCAAAATATTAGATGAATATGGTGAGGGCCCACTTTAGTTGAAATGTTAAAAAAAGAAGACTTCTAATAACTACCCTGAATAATCAACTTTTTTCAGATATTTTTTTCTTTCAAAATTTTTCTTAATCACTCAATTTGATACTATAATTACATGTAATTTACATAGTTAACCCATATAGATTGTAAAAAAGCTTTTTTTAATACATTTATGTTTTTAAAATGAATTATAATTTTCTATAACGACATTTGAGAGCATTCCAGTAAGTTTTAGAAAAAGTGTTCCGAATGACGGAAAAACCCCTTATCCAGAATGCCTGAAATCCCGAGCATTCCGGATAGCAGACCCTGTGCTGTACATGTTGCCATCCGGAAAATCGTCCAATGTGCAATTCAACATGACCACCTAGAGTCTCATGTTATAACACGGTTCCATATGAAGTCCCATGATAGCTGCAGGTGGTCCTACTCACGCAATCGGTATTACATATGCGAGTTGCATTTTGCAGGTGAAGTCATCTTGTTTGCGCCCTAGAGATTCAATGTCAAAATCCCAAATCCCTTACTTCATGATCAAAGAAGTGATGTAGAAAAGCCATGTGCTGCCCACATCCGATTTTATGTATTCATTTTTTGAAGTGAAATGTCGTAGGCCCTGAAAGGTTACTGCAGCGCTCCACTACTATACTCGATCGTGACCGTGAGCGTCCATTAGCAGAAAGTGTCGCCGATTAGAAAGGCTCTGACAAAGGAAGAACGTGCGGAGTCAGCTGTTTATTATTTGCAATGAATCAAACCATTTTCAGAGACTGACTGTTTGCACTCAATTAAGCAAAGACCTTATCTCTAACAATAAAACGGTTTCTTTTCATACGCGGTGCTCGGTTACTTCGGGACGATTTTTTTTTTTTTTTAATTCCAATTAGGTTTTGGGTTTATTTTCGTTTTAGCGTGATTTCGAGAGATTTTCACACAGATCGAATCCTTAGCACCTGAAAATACTTTCATTTTAAAGCCATTCTCTTCCAACGGAATCCATACGATGAATAAACGAATTTCTTTTTAAATATATGCATTAAAGAGTCTCCTAGTTTTATTGGGCGACATACACTCGCATAATCTATCTGATGTCTCTTTGAATATCACACAGTGCTCCGACAGAAAAAGGACGCTCCTGCTGTATTCCGTTCATTTAGTATGAGCTTTTATGTAAAACTTCATACATTTTGAAAAGCGCACAATTGATAAAACAGGTTTTCTCACCGTCCTCGAACGCACCTTGGAAAGGGGGGTCAAGCGTTGGCATTTCGATCCATAAACTATAAGGCTCCTAAATATACAGGCTGACGCAATCGCCATGTTGACACATTTAAAAATAAATTCAATCAAAAATCTAGAAAAAATTTAATAAATAAATTGAATTCCATTAATCCCTGCTTCCAATCCCGGACAACGGCAGGTACAGTTTCTAGTCTATACTGACAAAGGAAGGTACTTGTCTTTGTCGTCTGTAGCGGAAAATAGGAGCATTGTACTGGGTATGGGGAATAGGAGCATGAAATTGGGTACAGAGCACCCGGGACGATGCGTTTTGGTGATTTTTTTGTTTTTAAATTTGAATTAGTTTTTAATTATTTCACGTTTAGAGCACGTTAGTTACCGAAAATAGACTTTTCGATGTTGACGCAAATTCGCCTTCTCTGAACAGAATCCGCACGATTCATTATTCTTGAAAATGGATCCATTTCCGTGCGTTGAATCGCGGAACAGAGATATTCTTGTAAAGTTACCATCTTCACATCATTGGCGTTTCTCATTTTTTTACCATTATTTTGTTTTCGAGAATTCGCTGTCGTTTTAATTTGGTCAAAGGTTTGCATCTTACATCCCGGGTATATTTCCTAGTTTAATATAAAAAAATGAAAGATGTGAATGGCCGCTTCTCAACTCTCGAACCACCCTTTCGCAACGAAGGCATTCTGCTGTCCGTTTAACCACCCTATGGTAACGAAAATTAAAAAGCCGTCTTTCTCATACGATTCTTTTAACTTTAACAAATCATGCGGTAGGTCATTCTTAAAAATGGCACATGCGCACAGCTGTGGCGCCAGGCATTATCGTTCAGTTGTCAAGGTGCTCGCCTTCCGCATGGTTTTACGTTGCACTGTATTTTGGGGGGGGGGGGGTTTGAATGGTTGGCGATAAAAATAAATAAGTGTTATTGAATGCATTTCGGTCAACCTTGTAGGCATCTATTGCCTATCTACTTACGATAATCGGTTATTAATAATGTTAACACATTTTACAATTCGTTTATTTGTCATATGAGTATTTTAATTTCGTAGATCCACACCTACAAATGAATGATCACCCCTTGGAAAAGGTAAAAAATAAATTCTATACTGGATAAAGCGGGGCCAAGTAAGAAATGCAAAAGTACAGGATGAAAAACGGCAGTTTCAGAATAGCTGGATCGCAAAATATTGTTTTGTGCAGTCGTTTAATAATAACGTGTGCTTGATTTACAACCTAAAAGAATACAATATAAGGAGACACTACGCATTCTACATTTTCAAAACTACCCGAAGAACTACGTAAACAAAAGATTTCATTTCTGAAACGAGAATTAGCAGGTCAGCGAGTGATGTTTATAAAATCTATACATGATTCGGAAATAAGTTTGGAAATATCTCGACTGATAGTAAAAAGGTGCAGACCCTTTACAGACGGAGATTTCGTTTAAAGATTGCCTAGAGACAGTTGCTAAACTTTTTTGTCCGGAATCAGTCAAAACTTGAGAAAATTTAGTTAAACGGGATGACTGTGCAAAGAAGGATGACTGCAATGTCAGTAAATATAAAGGTCCCTTACATCTTATTCAAAGAAATTTGCCTATTTTTCATTGGCTGTTGATGAATCAGCTGACATTACTTCCACAGCTCAGTTGTTAATATTTGCACGTGGAATAACGCAAGAGTTAGAGGTGGGTGAGGAGCTGATTGGAATGAGTTCATTGTCAGATCAAACGAAAGGTGGTGCCCTGTTCACTGGGCTTTTGGAACAGTGTTCCAAAATTGATTTAGATCTGACAAAATGATCATGTATCACGATTGACGGAGCTCCTTCCATGATAGGAGCTAAATCTGGATTGAAACAGCATTTGGGAGGAACGGAACGACGATGAGTTCATACAATTCCACTGTATAATCCACCAAACTTGTGCCCTAAGAAACTTGGATTGGAACATGTTATGAAAGTTGTGGTTTCAACAATTAATTTTATAAAATCCCCGACAGTTTCTTGAAGACATTGAAAGCGAATAGGGTGGCTTAATTTTTGACACAGAAATGAAGTGGCTAAGTCGCGATCAAACATTGGAGCGTTTCCTAAATTTAATGGATGAAATTGAGAAAACAAAAACGTCCCTGACATAAAAAGTCTAGATGGGTTATGTGACTTAGCTTTTCTGGTTTACATTTAAATATGCGACGTCAAGGCAAAGATCAAGGTTATTTAACTTCACGGCCCCATTTTGTCTTTTCAGTGCAAGTTAAATCTATTTCAAACCCAAGGAATTGCGTCCATTTTCCTAATTACAAGGAAAATGCACGCAATGAGGAATTTTCACGGTTTTTATTTTTATTTTTATTTTTATCGTGTAGTAGAGAAAAAAATCATGAATAATAGTATATATATTTTTTAATTTTTGAACTTAGTTAATATAAAAATGTTTAAACTCGCACTTAGCAATCCGGCGTGAAAACGCTGTTTCTGTAATGGCCGCTCTTGTGACGTCACTATGCATGTAAACAAAGAGCGCAATACACTGTTTACTGTGGATTCCGAGAGGTGCTCACTTGATTCTCCAACAAAATATTTTATTTATCATATTTTTATAATGAGTGAGATTCTAAAACCGACCTACAAGTACTGTTTAGTACCTTGCTGCACAAATACAACAGTTAATTCAGTTTTTAAGCTGTTTTTTAATGGTCCAAAAGATCCAATTAAACGAAAAGCATGGACTAAACTAAAGCAATAAAAAAGGACGAGCAGAAAAATCCAAAATTATCGAATAAAACATCTCTTTGGTGAAGATCATTTTTTGGTAAGTAAACATTTGCTTCTGTTTAAATGTTATTTACTTGGATTTATGGCTGTAACCAAGGTTTTTTTCGGGGGTTCAAACCCCCCAAAATGAAAAAGTTAACATTGAAAAGGTAAAGATCCATCAAGATATGAAATGTAGGTTTAACACCCCCCCCCCCCCTGAAATCAAATCCTGGATACGATCTTGCTTGGAACAATAATAAACTATAAATAATCCTGTGTGTGTGTAAATAGTAATTTAAAATTAAATAATTTTGTGGTCAAGTTAGGAATTGAACAATAAAACATACTCTAGCTTGTATCTCAAAATAATAAGTTTTAAAAACATAGAATCAAACCTTAAAAATATCTCACAATTTATTAAACAGGGGTGGCGCTAAAATCTGCCCGAGAGGGCGGGGGAGAGGTGGCAGTAATAAATATCTTAAAATGACGCCAGCGTTTTTGGCGCCACCCGTTATTAAGCCAAACAATTTATTGAAATAAAGAATGGCACATTAATTTATAATTATTTCTTTTTGATGATATCTATTGTATAAATAGAAATGTTAACATTATATAGTAATTTATAATAATAAATGGCTGTCATTCCTTGTGTAACAAATAAGTTGTGATCATAAGTTGTGCAACCCTCATTTGTGAAATAAAGATATGTTTTATCAATATTTATCTGATATATAGATATATATATACTACTTTAACTATTATTTGTCAGTATAAATGCATTATATCTTCAACTTATGCAGTGTTTATACAGTAATGGTTCTATCAACTTTTGTCCCCATATACAGAACACCCCTCCCTTCATCTGCTAAATAAAATATTCCTTTTTTTGGAAGGGGAGGGGGAGACGAAAAATCAAATAAACTATCTCTGGTAAGGCTTTTATTCTTTCAATTATATCAAAATAATATAATTTGACATATTACAGAATATTCTATGAAATTTTTTTTAAGTTTCGATAAATCCTTTTAACTTTGTAATGGGAGACATTAAATCAAACTATAAATGTAACTGTTTTTTTAGAACTGTTTCTTGATTCCTCTCTATATTTCAGTTAAAGAAAGATTTGAAGAATATTGGCAATGGAACCTCATAAATCAGACTATGTCATTCAAATTTGGTTTTTTTGTAGTTTGTATTGTATTTAAATTTCTTGAGTATTTCAAGCATGCTTTATTTGTCTTTACATAATTTCAAACAACAATATAAGCTACTATAAAAAGTCAATTATCAGCTTAAAAGCAGAATAGGACATTGTAGTGTGCGACTATTTCCACGTGCAATCAAAATTAAAGTTTTAAATGCAAAAGAATGATTCATGCATTTGAATTAGTTTTAGATTTATTTGTCAATATTAATGAAGATCATACATACCTCTTAACTCCTCGCATTTCTGCTCCAATAAAATTGGGATTCGTTCCCAAAAACGAAAACATAGATATAGCGTCAATTTTAGGAAGATTATCGGATTGTCCTTTGACAAATTCCGGAAAAATCGACATCTTAAACAAAATGAAATGGATGGGTTATACAATTAAAATATACGGTAAAATTAAAAAAGATTATAAAATTTACGGCTCAAAAATTGATTTCTAAACTATGAATGCGAAGAAGCGAATTGATCTACCGTTGTTTTTAAAACGCAAACACTGATACTTCATGCACAGTGACGTCACAGCCAATCACGTAGCGTTTCAAGATCACATGACATCGCGTCATTTTCGCTTATTTAAATTTAAATTTTTAATTTATTCAAAATCATTTTGACATTTAATGTGATATATTTGAAAATCGTAAGCCTAAAATTACCAGGAAAATATAAAATTGAGCATTTTCCCCACGTGTGTAAATTCCTCATTCCCTGAAGGTTTCTGAAAAGTTCGATGTCAACTTCAAAACTGTATATGTTGAAAAGATTAAAGATTGATAAACTTGATATCAGCCTTCAAGGATCGTCCTTCTGATTTTCAAAAAGTAAAACTTTTTTGCCCGAAAATGCACCCGAATCAGTACAGCTTGAACTCATCGACATGTAAAGCGATAAGAACTTGCGAAATAAATTTAATGAAGGCAATTTATTAAACTTCTATCATTGTATCGATAAAAACGATTATAAATCGTTCACAGATAATGCATTAAAATGCGCAAGCCTCTTTGAGTCAACATATACACTCTATGGCTGAAAGTATCCGGAGAAGTGGATGTGACGTCATAGAACGAGATAAAAGTGAGCACATAAACGTGCGTTAGAAGACGACAATGAGTATGTCGGCAGAGCTGAGTGAGTTTGTACGTGGCATGATAATTGAATGCGACCGTTGCAATAAATCGGTTGATGACATTTCGGCATTGGTGTCTCGATCAACTGTAAGTGATACATTGTAAAGTGGACACGTCTAGGATCTACAAATGCTGGAAAACGAAGTGGTAGGTCACAGAAACTCACAGATCGCAGCCGTCGAACCCTGAAGAGGGTGGTGCTGAAAAATCGCAGCGGTCACCGGTGATTCCAAAATTCATCTGACATAGTCTGTAGCACCAGGTCTGTTTGTCGGGGGCTGAAAAGAATAGGTTTCCACTGCCGTACAGTAACACACAAACCCAAAATCAGCACGATCAATGCGAAACATCGGATGCAGTGGTGCAAAACTCACCGCCACTGGTCTGTGGAACAGAAGAAACAAACACTTTGGGGTGATGAATCCCACTACACTGTCTGGCAGTCCGACTAACACGTCTGAATTTGGCGGATGCCAGGCAAACGTTTCCTGCCCGAGTGTATTGTGCCAACTATAAAGTTTGATGGCGGCGGCATCATGGTTTGGGATTGTTTTTTGTGGTTCTGTCTGGACCCCTTAGTTCCTGCGGCGGGAAACATGGACGCTGCAATGTATGTTGACATTCTTGACAACTCTGCACATCCAATTCTCTGACAACAGTTCGGGGAAGGATAGTTTCTGCATCAACAGGATAACTGTGTTAAACTTTGTGATCTCGTCTTGTGTCATTCTTTGTCCTTCTTCTGGCATCACTGGTCCTGTTTGCGGTTCGACCGAAATACAGGAGGTTACACGACAACAACAACAACAACTGTTCTTGTCCATACGGCGAAGGCCGTGCGGACGTGGTTTGCAGAGATGGGTGTTGAAAAATGAGACGGGCCTTCACAAAGTTCCTATCTGAATCCCATTGAACAACTCTGGGATGAATTGGAAAGCACAACACGCACCAGGTCGAATCGAACATCTTCCGTGGCCGGACTCATCGCCATCTGGAAGGCAATTCCTGCTGAACTATTCCGAAAGTTGGTGGAAAGTATCCCCAGAAGAGTGCAGGCTGTGATGGATGCAAAATGTGGCCCAACGTTCTATTAATATGTGCAACATGCCTCACTGATTCTACAACGGTAAGTGTCCGGATACTTGTGGCCATATAGTGTATTTGTTAGCAAATTTTTGCAGTCATGAATATTAACTAATCGAAAAATAGGAACCGCTTGACTGATGAAAATTTAGAATCAATTTTGCAGTTGGCTACTATAAAACTCGAACCAAATATCGAAACAATTGTGAAATCATTGCAATGTCACACATTAAATTAAATTCACTTATTTTTTATTATATTTTTTGTAACAATTATGATAGGTATAAATAAAATAAACAATATAGGGTAGATAATTTTTTTTTTTTGCAGACCTCTCATAAGTATCAGTGGATCTATGTGGTCCTTGGTCTTAACAAGTCGGCATCCCTGCTCTAAATAAATGAACATAAAGAGCGGGTTTGTGGCTATAAAATATATCAGATTTTGAACCTTTATTTCATTATCCTCGGCAACGTTGGGCGTGTAACCTAATTTCATTCTAAAATAGCCGATCCTCTGTCCCGTGGATGAAGATGAAATAGGAGAGACTTTCAAAGCCAGATTATTTCTCTTTGAAGTTGACTTTGAGTTCCAAAGCCAACTTGTTGGGAACATACACATACTAGGGCCATAGATAAAAACGAAATTGAAGGGGGGCTGGAGGGAAATTCAAGGAGGGACTCACACAATTAATCATTAGCATTTATAAACCATAATAATTATTATTATATATTTCAATTCATATAAATTAATAATAAGTAATTGCATATTTATATTTGCAAGCCAATAGTCGATTATTAATATCCATATAGATATCCATATAGATATCCATTTATAAACTATAATAATTATTATTATATATTTCAATTCATATAAATTAATAATAAGTAATTGCATATTTATATTTGCAAGCCAATAGTCGATTATTAATATCCATATAGACACTATACATCCATATTAATACACAATAATTGCAATTGATTTTAATATAAGCATTAGCAAGTAGTACAGCTGTTAATTAATCGAAGAAAATTTTGGAAAGTTAATACAAATTAACGCTTAATATTAATTGTTACCTACTTATCAGTTGATTTGGACACTAATGTATAATAGCGAACCCCGCAATAATACAAAAGTATCCTAACTACTAGTGTCATAATTTTTAAATATTTTCAAATTAAATATGTCAATAAATGGATCATCAGTATAATAACACATTCAGTTAAATTAAAAAGTCTTTTAAACGGAGTCATTTATAAAAAAATTTCAAAGAAATTTATTATGCAAAATTTAAATTACATTTTATATGAAATTTCATACTAAAAGTTCAATATTTTTTATCGGGGGGGGGCTGAGTATATCTTTTGGTAGGCTTCGCCCCCTTTGGCTACGCCCTTGACACATACTTGGTAGCTGTTGCAACCTCAAGAAATTGGGTGGAAGGGATTCGTCCAGCACGGAGGTTCGAAAATGTCAGGTCGGTTAGGGGGTCTGTCAGAAATCCATATTTTATAAAAGTAAGTCGTTAGAATCAAAATATCAAAAGGATGCAACAATTCTTTTGCAAAACCAGTCTCCTGTTTTGAATTTTTGCAAAAAGAAAAACAAATCTTGCGAAAATGGAGGGCATACACCAATTTAAATCATTCGAATCTGTTATCGCTCCCAGGCATGCGTTCCTTCTGTATTTCCATTTTAGTAATAGTGGGGAAATGAACATGGTAGAGTATCATTAGACACCGGAAAAGACATTTGGAAAGATCGTGAAAGACAGGTTTGTAAGATATTAGGAAACTCGCACTTATTATTGTACAAAAATCTGTAAAAGTGCTTTCAATAACGCAGGATATTATTGAAAGGTTTCAATTATGGGGCTTTCTTTCATGAGAGATCCTTCCCAGTTTCACTTGGATTGGCATCCGCTCACAGAGGGAGACATTTCCATTTTAGTAACAGTGGTGAAATGAACATGGTAGAGCAATAAACCGGAAAACACATTTGGAACGATCATGAAAGACGGGTTTTTAAGATAGTAGGAAACTCAAAAAATACACTTATTGTTGTACAAAAATCTGTAAAAGTGCTTTCAATAACGCAGGATATTATTGAAAGGTTTCAATTATGGGGCTTTCTTTCATGAGAGATCCTTCCCAGTTTCACTTGGATTGGCATCCGCTCACAGAGGGAGACATTTCCATTTTAGTAACAGTGGTGAAATGAACATGGTAGAGCAATAAACCGGAAAACACATTTGGAACGATCATGAAAGACGGGTTTTTAAGATAGTAGGAAACTCAAAAAATACACTTATTGTTGTACAAAAATCTGTAAAAGTGCTTTCAATAACGCAGGATATTATTGAAAGGTTTCAATTATGGGGCTTTCTTTCATGAGAGATCCTTCCCAGTTTCACTTGGATTGGCATCCGCTCACAGAGGGAGACATTTCCATTTTAGTAACAGTGGTGAAATGAACATGGTAGAGCAATAAACCGGAAAACACATTTGGAACGATCATGAAAGACGGGTTTTTAAGATAGTAGGAAACTCAAAAAATACACTTATTGTTGTACAAAAATCTGTAAAAGTGCTTTCAATAACGCAGGATATTATTGAAAGGTTTCAATTATGGGGCTTTCTTTCATGAGAGATCCTTCCCAGTTTCACTTGGATTGGCATCCGCTCACAGAGGGAGACATTTCCATTTTAGTAACAGTGGTGAAATGAACATGGTAGAGCAATAAACCGGAAAACACATTTGGAACGATCATGAAAGACGGGTTTTTAAGATAGTAGGAAACTCAAAAAATACACTTATTGTTGTACAAAAATCTGTAAAAGTGCTTTCAATAACGCAGGATATTATTGAAAGGTTTCAATTATGGGGCTTTCTTTCATGAGAGATCCTTCCCAGTTTCACTTGGATTGGCATCCGCTCACAGAGGGAGACATTTCCATTTTAGTAACAGTGGTGAAATGAACATGGTAGAGCAATAAACCGGAAAACACATTTGGAACGATCATGAAAGACGGGTTTTTAAGATAGTAGGAAACTCAAAAAATACACTTATTGTTGTACAAAAATCTGTAAAAGTGCTTTCAATAACGCAGGATATTATTGAAAGGTTTCAATTATGGGGCTTTCTTTCATGAGAGATCCTTCCCAGTTTCACTTGGATTGGCATCCGCTCACAGAGGGAGACATTTCCATTTTAGTAACAGTGGTGAAATGAACATGGTAGAGCAATAAACCGGAAAACACATTTGGAACGATCATGAAAGACGGGTTTTTAAGATAGTAGGAAACTCAAAAAATACACTTATTGTTGTACAAAAATCTGTAAAAGTGCTTTCAATAACGCAGGATATTATTGAAAGGTTTCAATTATGGGGCTTTCTTTCATGAGAGATCCTTCCCAGTTTCACTTGGATTGGCATCCGCTCACAGAGGGAGACATTTCCATTTTAGTAACAGTGGTGAAATGAACATGGTAGAGCAATAAACCGGAAAACACATTTGGAACGATCATGAAAGACGGGTTTTTAAGATAGTAGGAAACTCAAAAAATACACTTATTGTTGTACAAAAATCTGTAAAAGTGCTTTCAATAACGCAGGATATTATTGAAAGGTTTCAATTATGGGGCTTTCTTTCATGAGAGATCCTTCCCAGTTTCACTTGGATTGGCATCCGCTCACAGAGGGAGACATTTCCATTTTAGTAACAGTGGTGAAATGAACATGGTAGAGCAATAAACCGGAAAACACATTTGGAACGATCATGAAAGACGGGTTTTTAAGATAGTAGGAAACTCAAAAAATACACTTATTGTTGTACAAAAATCTGTAAAAGTGCTTTCAATAACGCAGGATATTATTGAAAGGTTTCAATTATCGGGCTTTCTTTCATGAGAGATCCTTCCCAGTTTCACTTGGATTGGCATCCGCTCACAGAGGGAGACATTTCCATTTTAGTAACAGTGGTGAAATGAACATGGTAGAGCAATAAACCGGAAAACACATTTGGAACGATCATGAAAGACGGGTTTTTAAGATAGTAGGAAACTCAAAAAATACACTTATTGTTGTACAAAAATCTGTAAAAGTGCTTTCAATAACGCAGGATATTATTGAAAGGTTTCAATTATGGGGCTTTCTTTCATGAGAGATCCTTCCCAGTTTCACTTGGATTGGCATCCGCTCACAGAGGGAGACATTTCCATTTTAGTAACAGTGGTGAAATGAACATGGTAGAGCAATAAACCGGAAAACACATTTGGAACGATCATGAAAGACGGGTTTTTAAGATAGTAGGAAACTCAAAAAATACACTTATTGTTGTACAAAAATCTGTAAAAGTGCTTTCAATAACGCAGGATATTATTGAAAGGTTTCAATTATGGGGCTTTCTTTCATGAGAGATCCTTCCCAGTTTCACTTGGATTGGCATCCGCTCACAGAGGGAGACATTTCCATTTTAGTAACAGTGGTGAAATGAACATGGTAGAGCAATAAACCGGAAAACACATTTGGAACGATCATGAAAGACGGGTTTTTAAGATAGTAGGAAACTCAAAAAATACACTTATTGTTGTACAAAAATCTGTAAAAGTGCTTTCAATAACGCAGGATATTATTGAAAGGTTTCAATTATGGGGCTTTCTTTCATGAGAGATCCTTCCCAGTTTCACTTGGATTGGCATCCGCTCACAGAGGGAGACATTTCCATTTTAGTAACAGTGGTGAAATGAACATGGTAGAGCAATAAACCGGAAAACACATTTGGAACGATCATGAAAGACGGGTTTTTAAGATAGTAGGAAACTCAAAAAATACACTTATTGTTGTACAAAAATCTGTAAAAGTGCTTTCAATAACGCAGGATATTATTGAAAGGTTTCAATTATGGGGCTTTCTTTCATGAGAGATCCTTCCCAGTTTCACTTGGATTGGCATCCGCTCACAGAGGGAGACATTTCCATTTTAGTAACAGTGGTGAAATGAACATGGTAGAGCAATAAACCGGAAAACACATTTGGAACGATCATGAAAGACGGGTTTTTAAGATAGTAGGAAACTCAAAAAATACACTTATTGTTGTACAAAAATCTGTAAAAGTGCTTTCAATAACGCAGGATATTATTGAAAGGTTTCAATTATGGGGCTTTCTTTCATGAGAGATCCTTCCCAGTTTCACTTGGATTGGCATCCGCTCACAGAGGGAGACATTTCCATTTTAGTAACAGTGGTGAAATGAACATGGTAGAGCAATAAACCGGAAAACACATTTGGAACGATCATGAAAGACGGGTTTTTAAGATAGTAGGAAACTCAAAAAATACACTTATTGTTGTACAAAAATCTGTAAAAGTGCTTTCAATAACGCAGGATATTATTGAAAGGTTTCAATTATGGGGCTTTCTTTCATGAGAGATCCTTCCCAGTTTCACTTGGATTGGCATCCGCTCACAGAGGGAGACATTTCCATTTTAGTAACAGTGGTGAAATGAACATGGTAGAGCAATAAACCGGAAAACACATTTGGAACGATCATGAAAGACGGGTTTTTAAGATAGTAGGAAACTCAAAAAATACACTTATTGTTGTACAAAAATCTGTAAAAGTGCTTTCAATAACGCAGGATATTATTGAAAGGTTTCAATTATGGGGCTTTCTTTCATGAGAGATCCTTCCCAGTTTCACTTGGATTGGCATCCGCTCACAGAGGGAGACATTTCCATTTTAGTAACAGTGGTGAAATGAACATGGTAGAGCAATAAACCGGAAAACACATTTGGAACGATCATGAAAGACGGGTTTTTAAGATAGTAGGAAACTCAAAAAATACACTTATTGTTGTACAAAAATCTGTAAAAGTGCTTTCAATAACGCAGGATATTATTGAAAGGTTTCAATTATGGGGCTTTCTTTCATGAGAGATCCTTCCCAGTTTCACTTGGATTGGCATCCGCTCACAGAGGGAGACATTTCCATTTTAGTAACAGTGGTGAAATGAACATGGTAGAGCAATAAACCGGAAAACACATTTGGAACGATCATGAAAGACGGGTTTTTAAGATAGTAGGAAACTCAAAAAATACACTTATTGTTGTACAAAAATCTGTAAAAGTGCTTTCAATAACGCAGGATATTATTGAAAGGTTTCAATTATGGGGCTTTCTTTCATGAGAGATCCTTCCCAGTTTCACTTGGATTGGCATCCGCTCACAGAGGGAGACATTTCCATTTTAGTAACAGTGGTGAAATGAACATGGTAGAGCAATAAACCGGAAAACACATTTGGAACGATCATGAAAGACGGGTTTTTAAGATAGTAGGAAACTCAAAAAATACACTTATTGTTGTACAAAAATCTGTAAAAGTGCTTTCAATAACGCAGGATATTATTGAAAGGTTTCAATTATGGGGCTTTCTTTCATGAGAGATCCTTCCCAGTTTCACTTGGATTGGCATCCGCTCACAGAGGGAGACATTTCCATTTTAGTAACAGTGGTGAAATGAACATGGTAGAGCAATAAACCGGAAAACACATTTGGAACGATCATGAAAGACGGGTTTTTAAGATAGTAGGAAACTCAAAAAATACACTTATTGTTGTACAAAAATCTGTAAAAGTGCTTTCAATAACGCAGGATATTATTGAAAGGTTTCAATTATGGGGCTTTCTTTCATGAGAGATCCTTCCCAGTTTCACTTGGATTGGCATCCGCTCACAGAGGGAGACATTTCCATTTTAGTAACAGTGGTGAAATGAACATGGTAGAGCAATAAACCGGAAAACACATTTGGAACGATCATGAAAGACGGGTTTTTAAGATAGTAGGAAACTCAAAAAATACACTTATTGTTGTACAAAAATCTGTAAAAGTGCTTTCAATAACGCAGGATATTATTGAAAGGTTTCAATTATGGGGCTTTCTTTCATGAGAGATCCTTCCCAGTTTCACTTGGATTGGCATCCGCTCACAGAGGGAGACATTTCCATTTTAGTAACAGTGGTGAAATGAACATGGTAGAGCAATAAACCGGAAAACACATTTGGAACGATCATGAAAGACGGGTTTTTAAGATAGTAGGAAACTCAAAAAATACACTTATTGTTGTACAAAAATCTGTAAAAGTGCTTTCAATAACGCAGGATATTATTGAAAGGTTTCAATTATGGGGCTTTCTTTCATGAGAGATCCTTCCCAGTTTCACTTGGATTGGCATCCGCTCACAGAGGGAGACATTTCCATTTTAGTAACAGTGGTGAAATGAACATGGTAGAGCAATAAACCGGAAAACACATTTGGAACGATCATGAAAGACGGGTTTTTAAGATAGTAGGAAACTCAAAAAATACACTTATTGTTGTACAAAAATCTGTAAAAGTGCTTTCAATAACGCAGGATATTATTGAAAGGTTTCAATTATGGGGCTTTCTTTCATGAGAGATCCTTCCCAGTTTCACTTGGATTGGCATCCGCTCACAGAGGGAGACATTTCCATTTTAGTAACAGTGGTGAAATGAACATGGTAGAGCAATAAACCGGAAAACACATTTGGAACGATCATGAAAGACGGGTTTTTAAGATAGTAGGAAACTCAAAAAATACACTTATTGTTGTACAAAAATCTGTAAAAGTGCTTTCAATAACGCAGGATATTATTGAAAGGTTTCAATTATGGGGCTTTCTTTCATGAGAGATCCTTCCCAGTTTCACTTGGATTGGCATCCGCTCACAGAGGGAGACATTTCCATTTTAGTAACAGTGGTGAAATGAACATGGTAGAGCAATAAACCGGAAAACACATTTGGAACGATCATGAAAGACGGGTTTTTAAGATAGTAGGAAACTCAAAAAATACACTTATTGTTGTACAAAAATCTGTAAAAGTGCTTTCAATAACGCAGGATATTATTGAAAGGTTTCAATTATGGGGCTTTCTTTCATGAGAGATCCTTCCCAGTTTCACTTGGATTGGCATCCGCTCACAGAGGGAGACATTTCCATTTTAGTAACAGTGGTGAAATGAACATGGTAGAGCAATAAACCGGAAAACACATTTGGAACGATCATGAAAGACGGGTTTTTAAGATAGTAGGAAACTCAAAAAATACACTTATTGTTGTACAAAAATCTGTAAAAGTGCTTTCAATAACGCAGGATATTATTGAAAGGTTTCAATTATGGGGCTTTCTTTCATGAGAGATCCTTCCCAGTTTCACTTGGATTGGCATCCGCTCACAGAGGGAGACATTTCCATTTTAGTAACAGTGGTGAAATGAACATGGTAGAGCAATAAACCGGAAAACACATTTGGAACGATCATGAAAGACGGGTTTTTAAGATAGTAGGAAACTCAAAAAATACACTTATTGTTGTACAAAAATCTGTAAAAGTGCTTTCAATAACGCAGGATATTATTGAAAGGTTTCAATTATGGGGCTTTCTTTCATGAGAGATCCTTCCCAGTTTCACTTGGATTGGCATCCGCTCACAGAGGGAGACATTTCCATTTTAGTAACAGTGGTGAAATGAACATGGTAGAGCAATAAACCGGAAAACACATTTGGAACGATCATGAAAGACGGGTTTTTAAGATAGTAGGAAACTCAAAAAATACACTTATTGTTGTACAAAAATCTGTAAAAGTGCTTTCAATAACGCAGGATATTATTGAAAGGTTTCAATTATGGGGCTTTCTTTCATGAGAGATCCTTCCCAGTTTCACTTGGATTGGCATCCGCTCACAGAGGGAGACATTTCCATTTTAGTAACAGTGGTGAAATGAACATGGTAGAGCAATAAACCGGAAAACACATTTGGAACGATCATGAAAGACGGGTTTTTAAGATAGTAGGAAACTCAAAAAATACACTTATTGTTGTACAAAAATCTGTAAAAGTGCTTTCAATAACGCAGGATATTATTGAAAGGTTTCAATTATGGGGCTTTCTTTCATGAGAGATCCTTCCCAGTTTCACTTGGATTGGCATCCGCTCACAGAGGGAGACATTTCCATTTTAGTAACAGTGGTGAAATGAACATGGTAGAGCAATAAACCGGAAAACACATTTGGAACGATCATGAAAGACGGGTTTTTAAGATAGTAGGAAACTCAAAAAATACACTTATTGTTGTACAAAAATCTGTAAAAGTGCTTTCAATAACGCAGGATATTATTGAAAGGTTTCAATTATGGGGCTTTCTTTCATGAGAGATCCTTCCCAGTTTCACTTGGATTGGCATCCGCTCACAGAGGGAGACATTTCCATTTTAGTAACAGTGGTGAAATGAACATGGTAGAGCAATAAACCGGAAAACACATTTGGAACGATCATGAAAGACGGGTTTTTAAGATAGTAGGAAACTCAAAAAATACACTTATTGTTGTACAAAAATCTGTAAAAGTGCTTTCAATAACGCAGGATATTATTGAAAGGTTTCAATTATGGGGCTTTCTTTCATGAGAGATCCTTCCCAGTTTCACTTGGATTGGCATCCGCTCACAGAGGGAGACATTTCCATTTTAGTAACAGTGGTGAAATGAACATGGTAGAGCAATAAACCGGAAAACACATTTGGAACGATCATGAAAGACGGGTTTTTAAGATAGTAGGAAACTCAAAAAATACACTTATTGTTGTACAAAAATCTGTAAAAGTGCTTTCAATAACGCAGGATATTATTGAAAGGTTTCAATTATGGGGCTTTCTTTCATGAGAGATCCTTCCCAGTTTCACTTGGATTGGCATCCGCTCACAGAGGGAGACATTTCCATTTTAGTAACAGTGGTGAAATGAACATGGTAGAGCAATAAACCGGAAAACACATTTGGAACGATCATGAAAGACGGGTTTTTAAGATAGTAGGAAACTCAAAAAATACACTTATTGTTGTACAAAAATCTGTAAAAGTGCTTTCAATAACGCAGGATATTATTGAAAGGTTTCAATTATGGGGCTTTCTTTCATGAGAGATCCTTCCCAGTTTCACTTGGATTGGCATCCGCTCACAGAGGGAGACATTTCCATTTTAGTAACAGTGGTGAAATGAACATGGTAGAGCAATAAACCGGAAAACACATTTGGAACGATCATGAAAGACGGGTTTTTAAGATAGTAGGAAACTCAAAAAATACACTTATTGTTGTACAAAAATCTGTAAAAGTGCTTTCAATAACGCAGGATATTATTGAAAGGTTTCAATTATGGGGCTTTCTTTCATGAGAGATCCTTCCCAGTTTCACTTGGATTGGCATCCGCTCACAGAGGGAGACATTTCCATTTTAGTAACAGTGGTGAAATGAACATGGTAGAGCAATAAACCGGAAAACACATTTGGAACGATCATGAAAGACGGGTTTTTAAGATAGTAGGAAACTCAAAAAATACACTTATTGTTGTACAAAA
Organism: Amaurobius ferox; assembly: GCA_951213105.1. NCBI lineage: Eukaryota > Metazoa > Arthropoda > Arachnida > Araneae > Amaurobiidae > Amaurobius > Amaurobius ferox. The sequence continues at coordinate 144,191,198 of OX578147.1, read as the reverse complement.
ATCTGTAAAAGTGCTTTCAATAACGCAGGATATTATTGAAAGGTTTCAATTATGGGGCTTTCTTTCATGAGAGATCCTTCCCAGTTTCACTTGGATTGGCATCCGCTCACAGAGGGAGACATTTCCATTTTAGTAACAGTGGTGAAATGAACATGGTAGAGCAATAAACCGGAAAACACATTTGGAACGATCATGAAAGACGGGTTTTTAAGATAGTAGGAAACTCAAAAAATACACTTATTGTTGTACAAAAATCTGTAAAAGTGCTTTCAATAACGCAGGATATTATTGAAAGGTTTCAATTATGGGGCTTTCTTTCATGAGAGATCCTTCCCAGTTTCACTTGGATTGGCATCCGCTCACAGAGGGAGACATTTCCATTTTAGTAACAGTGGTGAAATGAACATGGTAGAGCAATAAACCGGAAAACACATTTGGAACGATCATGAAAGACGGGTTTTTAAGATAGTAGGAAACTCAAAAAATACACTTATTGTTGTACAAAAATCTGTAAAAGTGCTTTCAATAACGCAGGATATTATTGAAAGGTTTCAATTATGGGGCTTTCTTTCATGAGAGATCCTTCCCAGTTTCACTTGGATTGGCATCCGCTCACAGAGGGAGACATTTCCATTTTAGTAACAGTGGTGAAATGAACATGGTAGAGCAATAAACCGGAAAACACATTTGGAACGATCATGAAAGACGGGTTTTTAAGATAGTAGGAAACTCAAAAAATACACTTATTGTTGTACAAAAATCTGTAAAAGTGCTTTCAATAACGCAGGATATTATTGAAAGGTTTCAATTATGGGGCTTTCTTTCATGAGAGATCCTTCCCAGTTTCACTTGGATTGGCATCCGCTCACAGAGGGAGACATTTCCATTTTAGTAACAGTGGTGAAATGAACATGGTAGAGCAATAAACCGGAAAACACATTTGGAACGATCATGAAAGACGGGTTTTTAAGATAGTAGGAAACTCAAAAAATACACTTATTGTTGTACAAAAATCTGTAAAAGTGCTTTCAATAACGCAGGATATTATTGAAAGGTTTCAATTATGGGGCTTTCTTTCATGAGAGATCCTTCCCAGTTTCACTTGGATTGGCATCCGCTCACAGAGGGAGACATTTCCATTTTAGTAACAGTGGTGAAATGAACATGGTAGAGCAATAAACCGGAAAACACATTTGGAACGATCATGAAAGACGGGTTTTTAAGATAGTAGGAAACTCAAAAAATACACTTATTGTTGTACAAAAATCTGTAAAAGTGCTTTCAATAACGCAGGATATTATTGAAAGGTTTCAATTATGGGGCTTTCTTTCATGAGAGATCCTTCCCAGTTTCACTTGGATTGGCATCCGCTCACAGAGGGAGACATTTCCATTTTAGTAACAGTGGTGAAATGAACATGGTAGAGCAATAAACCGGAAAACACATTTGGAACGATCATGAAAGACGGGTTTTTAAGATAGTAGGAAACTCAAAAAATACACTTATTGTTGTACAAAAATCTGTAAAAGTGCTTTCAATAACGCAGGATATTATTGAAAGGTTTCAATTATGGGGCTTTCTTTCATGAGAGATCCTTCCCAGTTTCACTTGGATTGGCATCCGCTCACAGAGGGAGACATTTCCATTTTAGTAACAGTGGTGAAATGAACATGGTAGAGCAATAAACCGGAAAACACATTTGGAACGATCATGAAAGACGGGTTTTTAAGATAGTAGGAAACTCAAAAAATACACTTATTGTTGTACAAAAATCTGTAAAAGTGCTTTCAATAACGCAGGATATTATTGAAAGGTTTCAATTATGGGGCTTTCTTTCATGAGAGATCCTTCCCAGTTTCACTTGGATTGGCATCCGCTCACAGAGGGAGACATTTCCATTTTAGTAACAGTGGTGAAATGAACATGGTAGAGCAATAAACCGGAAAACACATTTGGAACGATCATGAAAGACGGGTTTTTAAGATAGTAGGAAACTCAAAAAATACACTTATTGTTGTACAAAAATCTGTAAAAGTGCTTTCAATAACGCAGGATATTATTGAAAGGTTTCAATTATGGGGCTTTCTTTCATGAGAGATCCTTCCCAGTTTCACTTGGATTGGCATCCGCTCACAGAGGGAGACATTTCCATTTTAGTAACAGTGGTGAAATGAACATGGTAGAGCAATAAACCGGAAAACACATTTGGAACGATCATGAAAGACGGGTTTTTAAGATAGTAGGAAACTCAAAAAATACACTTATTGTTGTACAAAAATCTGTAAAAGTGCTTTCAATAACGCAGGATATTATTGAAAGGTTTCAATTATGGGGCTTTCTTTCATGAGAGATCCTTCCCAGTGTCACTTGGATTGGCATCCGCTCACAGAGGGAGACATTTCCATTTTAGTAACAGTGGTGAAATGAACATGGTAGAGCAATAAACCGGAAAACACATTTGGAACGATCATGAAAGACGGGTTTTTAAGATAGTAGGAAACTCAAAAAATACACTTATTGTTGTACAAAAATCTGTAAAAGTGCTTTCAATAACGCAGGATATTATTGAAAAGTTTAAATTATGGGGCTTTCTTTTATGAGATACTTCCCATTTTCACTTGGATTGGCTTCCGCTCATAGAGGGAGATATTTCCATTTTAGTAAAAGTGCAAGTTTAGTATTTAGTATTTCAGTTACAGTAAAAATCAAGATTTAGTGAGAATAATAATTCCCAAAAAGCTGCAAAGGATTGCAATTCAAGCTGCTCATATAGCACATTTTGGAATTGGAAAAACATACAATAAACTAAAGAGACTATATTTTTGGAATGGAATGTTTTTGGATGTTAAAATTTTTGATTTAACTGTGCAAAATGTTTAAAATTTAAGAACAAGATAATCAAGAAACAACTTATACAATTACAGCCAAAGCAATTTAAAGTAGGAGAAACAGTGACAATAGATATCGTTGAGAAGCTTGTGAGATCAACAGGACAACATGACTACATAGTAACTATTATAGATCACGTCAGCAGGTACTTAGAAGCAATACCAGTGAGAACAATTTCAGCAGAGTGCATTGTGAATGTGATATTAGACTATTATAGTCGGTATGGACTTTCAAAAGTCTTAATCTCGGACAATGGGACCCAATTTACTTTCAGCATTTTCACAGAATTTTTAAGGAAGCTAAACATCTCACATCACGAAACTAGTTTATATAGACCACAAGGTAATGATTTACTAGAGAAAGTTCACTCTATTTTGAAGTTATCATCGGCATGCCTAGCCAATGAATCTTTCGACTGGCATAAGAAGTTTCTAATTTTTAAAAATGAATATAATAATTCTAAACACATAGTAACAGGTTATACTCCAGCACAGATATTTTACAACAGAGAACTTAGAACAACCTTTGACCTGAATAAGGATTTACAGTTTACCATTTTGTCATTCAAGCAAATGGTAGATGAAGCAGAGAGGGAAATTCTTAACCAGGTGTACCAAAACCGAGCAAAATCCAATGAGGATGAAGAAAAGTACTTTACCCAGCAAAGAAAAAAATAATTCAAGGTTGGTGATAAAGTCTATTTGAAGAATATCATACCTGCGGCTTCTTTTAAAGCCAAAATTTTCATGACCTTATGTTATCAAAAGGATCTTTAGAAACAATAATGCTCTAATCCAGAATCTAGAAAGCGAAACTATGAAAGTTCACTTCGATAAATGATTTATAGTGCCAGAGTTAAGACAGCATTCCCAACTAGAAGGAATTGAATAGATACAACTTGAAAATTTGGCAAAATTTCCTTCTCATGACCTGCAGTAATGAGAGAAAATAAGATGTTATGAATGCTGGATGAAAATTTTTATGCAACTTATTGCTAAATGGAATTTCTTTTTATTAACTTTAAGGTAATAGATACGCCACATTCCTGGCCAGGAATAACCAGAAAATTGGTATTCCCATTGTTTTTTAGCATTCAGACATGGGGGAACAGGAGCTTTGCTCTTGGCACGCTCTTTAGCAGCTGGGGCTATTGTTATTTACCCAAACTAAAGTTTAATATGTAAAGTTGTACATCTTTTGGGGATTTTTTAGAAATTGAATGCTAGCAGGAGGAATAATCATTTTAAAATTTTATTTTAAAATTGCCTAAACACAAGGTAGATAAAAGATAATTTTCTAAACTAGCTGTAAATTAAACTAAAACTTGAATAATTCAACAATAGCAAAATTCAGGAAGGATAGCAATAATAATATCTAAAATAATAACTTGATATAATCACTAAAATAAATTAAAATTTTTTAATGCTTCTATGGAAGAACTCGAAGGATATTTGGAGTACTGGTATTATGATGGTTAGGGATTGTTTTCGAATTTTTAATCTAATTAAAGGGTATTTGATTTTATTTGCATTGGAAAAAATTTATAGGTGCTGGATTCTTCGAAACTAAAACTGGCTAATTCTTCAAAACGTGCTATGTATCCAAAACTTACTAATTCTTCAAAACTTGACAACTCTATTGAACTTGCTAACATAACTATTGAAATGCTGAATATAATTTAATGGTAAAGAATAGATTTTGAACACATAATTGAATTGTAAAGAATGAAATTGGATTATAATTGTTGGAAAATAATGAATTTTGAACATACAATTATTGGAAAATAAGTTTTAACATATGAATAATTTGTATTATAAGGGTCAATTTATGGAAAATGATTAAAATAGTACATAAAAAGTTAATTGATGGCAACTTTGTATAAGAATGATGAATAAGAATATGATGCTAAAGAATTTATAACAATTTAAGAAATAAAGGAATATGTGAAATGTTGTATAAAAATGTGTTAATATTGTATATGAGTACTGTTGTATATGAGTAGTATTGTATATGAGTAATGGTAATAGTGAAAATAAATATTTGATCACAATATGGTATAAAATGAATTGGTAAGATAATTGTAAAGAATGAATTGATAATATGGTGAATAATGAGTTGTGACAAAAATTTCATGCAGAAAGTAAAATTTTTAAGAGGACTTCGCTTAACAATGGAAAATAATGAAAGGTTACAATTTTATTAATATTAATAATTATGAATTTTATAAAAATGTTTCTTTAAAACTAATTATTGAAAAATATTAATTATTGAACAAAATTTTTTATTTACATTACAATAAGCAATTTTGAGTTAACTCAAAGAGTAAATCCACGGTAAAGAAATATATGATGATGATCAATAAATGATAAATGAGGAAAGTGAATTGAAGTAATGTGTAAAATATTTTGAGGTTAAGTAATATTTGAAATTTGATAATTTCAAATTAAATAAGAAATATAATTGACGAATTAGTCAAACAGTGTTAAGTGAATTATGTTGGTGTGATAAAGTCATATAAATAAGTATGTAATAAAATGATATATATATATATACTTATTCAGTAATGGAATACAATGATACTTTGAAATTGTTTTTAAAATTTTGAGATAAAAATATATGCAATGAATTAAGAATATAATGTGAATATAATATGTGAATAATTTGACTAATGTAAAAATGTTTTGAGTTTATTTCAAGATAGATATGTGCTATTCGGACTGTGAGAGAGAGAGGAGATTTGATGAGCAAAATTGTTTGTACTATAATGATGCATAGGTGGTAGAATTTTAAAGGTGAGTGTTTCTTAATTCTTTGCGGACAAGGGGGATTATGTCGCAGTGTATTAAGACTCATTGGACATATTTTATGTAAAAGATAGTCATTTTATGCCACGTACCAAATTTTTGTAAGACTTGGCTGAAAATGGAAGACTTTCTTCTTTGTGGCACTTGCTACAAGATTTTACCTGTGATCTTTGAGAAACAAACTTTCCCACGAAGCACCTGGACCTCGATTGCACCTGGACAATCCTTAGATCACTGGTATGAGTTCCAGATGTTACTATAATTGCAAAAAGGGACCAACGTAACAGTACTACAAAAGAGGAGAATTTTTACTGCCACGAGCACAATATACAATGGATGCTCAAAAGTCAAGAGTGCCATTTACAGCCATTTCAAGTGACATCCTACAGAATTTAATGTCACTATGTACGCCTACTTACTGATACCAAGACACTGGGTCAGCAAAATACAAGAGGAGCAAGAACCATTCTGGACGATTTTATGGCAAGTGAGCAGAATTAACTGCTAGAAATGACGACCACATACGAAAAGAAACAGTTAAGGCCCAACGGGCACAGGTTTTCTTTTTCTTATTTTGATTGTCCGGGGAACCTCACACGACGCCATGGGAAAAGGAGTTACATGAGCACGTGACGGTGCAAGTGCAGCTGGACGCAGATTGATATTGTAGAATCATATGGACCTAGTCACGCTTGTATCCATGGGCAAGAGAACATGAGAATAGTACAGGACCTTTTTCTTGCTAGATACTTGGAACGAAGATCTCGAAGGACTCGGGGCTTCGGCCCTGGGCTCCTGAGAAATTGGGGGTAATTTCTTGATCGACATTTCTTAGGCAGCAGTCATACTGATTGGATGCGGAATTTCGAGCTCAGCGCTGATGTATTAGTAACTCATGACATCTTATTTTGCGTAACGGAGCAGCCGGATTATGAGTTAGATATCCTGAGACAAACTGTATGAAACTTAATCCTCATCCTGTGACCATGGATCATGTGGTTATCGTACTGAATCAGAAATATGACAAAAAAAAAGATCTAAAATTCTATTCTGACATTCCTAATCAAGGCCAGCCGCTCCAGTGTTTAATGGAAGCCTGAGACGCTTGATCCCCTTTTCAAGTTTGCTGATGAATGCCATGAATCGGTCAACTGATGAAATGCAGAAGACAGCAATAAATCAGAACTTCAAATGAATGAAAAGTGACTTACTGCAGAAACTATATAGTTATAGACTCTCAAGTTTATCTATCCTATGAAGAAGCAGTAGACGAATCCATTGATTCCGACAGTAATACATCTGCGTGAATTTTAGAATGGAATGTGACTCAAGAAAAGGGAGATACTATACTGCAGATATCATCGCCTTATAAAACTGCTTGAAATCCCCTTAGAGAATGGAAGCCACAAATGCATAAACTGAGTGACACTTACAGCCGTAGTTATATGAATGAAACTCAAGAACGAATTCAGTGAACATGGTAAAAACTATCAATCTTCTTAGCAGAACTCTATAGAATTGGGCAAAGCACATCAAGGTTTAAAAGTCAACAGGAATTCACCTGAGTCAGACTTTTACATAAATTTTTATTTTATTCGTATAGAATTTCGGTATTATGAGGTTAAAGATTCACTTGTAATTAAGTATAATTTTGCTTAAGATGGTCTACAGAGAACAAGAATTTAAAACTCTAAGGTAGAATTAATCGGATACTTATAAATAATAATAATCTATAACAGATATAAAATTGTGAATATGATTAATGGTTGATAATAAGTGTATAAATAGGATCATGTTTCATAAGTAAGATCAGTAAAATAAATATATATAGATATGAAGAATAAAATCTATGATTTAACATTAGAATAAACTGTATTATGATGAGTATAGTAAAATTGAGTATAAAATATATAATCAAGATTCTAAAAAATAATTAATAATAAATTTGTTGTTGAATTAAAATGTGTAAGCCAATTAACACTGCCTAATTTATGAACTAAATCGTTTAACACGACAAGCCAGCATCGCTGACTTATGCACCATTAAGGTCATTTATAAATATATGGTGAGGTAACCGGGTTTCGCTTTAATTTAATGATTCAAAATTGTAGGCTAATAAACTGATTAGTCACCCTTCCAAATTTGGAATTCCAATCTTTTTGATAATTGGTTTTAGCACACAAGCCCGATTGCCTTACTAAGATGGGGTTCCATAGTGAGTCTATCCAGGACGGGAACTCGCAGCTCAACTATTTTGTTTTTGCCTATGACATTCAATATTTCTTAAACTACACTGTATATCGAAAAACAGTTTATTTCCCCACAAGTGTACCCAATTTTATATTTCCGTGTGTAGTTTTTGCGGTACAAAGCAGAGAATCGCAAACGGCGTCGGTTACCTTTTTGTGAATATAGAGAGACGGTGCCATTTTCATTCTGACAGGAATGAGCAATCCATTAAACTTCACAGAAATGACTGATTTGGACTTTTTTTTTTATTTTTACCGTCCACCATGGGAATTCGAGTTCTGTCTGTCCAAAACATTTCGTGAAATTGTGTCTATAGCTAGACGACCGATTCGATTTTGGTATCCAATGAAAACGTCCATTCCAATCCATTCGTACAAAGGAGTGCAATGAAAGGGAGCTATTGTTTCATTGACGTCATCTCCCGAGTCTATCATTTAGCCCTTCCTGCGGTTTGGAAGATGCGGGCATCACAGTGCCGCGTGCGGACGTCCTATCCCCGACGGGCGACATTCACCGGAGACACAAAACGAAAATGACTCGGAAAGAAAAACTTAGAGAAAATGACTTTCTCGGGATCATGGAAGGAACTCGACTTTTCGAGCGAATTTCAAATACGTCTTTCTCAGAAACGATTCGACGAAATTAGCAGATTGCGTACAAAAGAAACTTTTTTCGTCAAAATTTGAAATAAAAGACTCAAATAGACTTAAATGCAATTTTTTTTATTATTCGAAGCTCATTCTATACGTTATTTTGCAATACAATCACCCCGGTTACTCTAGTATAAATCGTTTTCGACCTATTTTAGAGTTTTGGAATTTGGACGCCCTGGTAACGTTTAAAATGGCGTTCACGAAAAGAGGGGGAGGGGGAGGGGGAAGAATACTACCCAGTAAAGGTATTTATTTCATACCCAGTAAAAGTATTTATTTCATACTCAGTAAAAATATTTATTTCATGCGTCATTTTGTTCGATCCAACTTGCAAACAAACACGAGCCTGCTGGAGTAATGCTCGAAATGGAAACATTTATAACACGAGTCCATTCTCTGTTTCCATGAAAATCCGCGTTTATGAAATCGGAGCTTGGGCGCAAGAACAGCCGCTTTTGTCAATCCCAGTTTCCTTTCATGACAGCTATTTTAATACGAATAAATATTTTAATACGAATAACTATTTTAATACGAATAACATCGAGGGTTTCTGGCGGAGAAATGGAAAAGCTTATAACCCCCGAACCTGATGAATTTTCACTTGTCACGGCGAAATTAGGAAGATATAAAAATAATTTTTAATATTTTCAAACTTTTTTTTTTTTTGAAAACACTTTAAAAAGTAGAAATCTATATTTTTTAAAGAAATCTCTTATAGTTTTCGAGTCATCGTCTTGTCAAGTAGAAGAAGATTGAAAATGTTCCGTGTTTCAAGTCATGTTTATATCTCTAAAACTATGATTTTAGCTCCATTCATCGTTCTGAACACGAGCTGGATTACAGTGGCGCATCTGAGCTCGTATCATTTGGTTAACGGTGAGTACCAGGGGCGTTGTCAAGGGGGGGGATTTTGGGGTCATAATCCGTCCCATTGAAGTTTGGTGAAATGAGAAACAATATAGAGTTACTAAAATCCCTCCCATTTTTTTGGGGGGGGGGGCGGGAACAACACTACTGGTGAGTAGGACTCAAATAATGCACCGAATCGTTACCAAAGTGAATACTTCTACCAAAAAAATTCTAAAATGATTACTTTTGGGCGTTTGAGCGGAAAGATATCCCCCTCCGTACCGACGAGCAGCCATGATCACGAAATGAGTGTGGTGCGACAGATGATCCATCGAGCACTTTCTTTCGTTTATTCTCTATAACAAAACTTTCTTGTTTCGAAACAAATGTGACTCTTTCATTTTTTCAAACTAAAATATCTCAAAAATATATTCATAGAATTGCGAATACTATGGACGCTGTGCCAGCACAAATAGTATATTGCGGCTCTACTCTACTTTCGGGGATAGGGGACGCGCATCCCAAATGATTGATATTCTCGCCGCCATGCATCTTGATTCGATCTCAAGAAATTACGAGTGTCTATCGGGGTCCATACGGGCGGAATGCCATCTCCCTTTCAACACGACTCAAACTCTCAATGTAGGCCACCACTCCACTGTAAATAAACAGCCTGCGCAGTAGAATGCGCAGAAACGGAAGAGCATTACTTTTTAACATGGCATGGCATGGCATGGCATGGTAAACGGACGAGGATGGCCCACAAAAGTGGAAACTCATCCCATTAAACGTCGAAATTGACCTTTGTGCTGAAAATAACTTATTGAGAATACTTGAATAACAACATAGATTTAAAGATTTGCACTTTAAGTGAATGTACACGACTACTGATTTTTACACCAGCGTTCTGAATATGTGCCCACTGATTAGCACATTCGGCAATGTCCATGCGAGCAAGAAGGGAAAAGTACATAACGCATTTTCTTAAACAACTCGTGCATATACGTATTTTAATGAAAGTTTATTTTCCAGTTAATTAAAGATATCCATGAAAGAAGATGCATCCTACTAAAATGAAAGGTTAAACGAATGCGAGTTTTTAATACAGAAATAATGAAAATGTCGTCCATACTGCTAAGCAAACGGAGCGTCTGTTTCATTCCCTACCAAACTCACCCGGAGAGGAGTTCGGAGGAGCCGCAGAGGGAGCCAAGAGAAAAAACGATTTAAAAAGAAGAAACGTTTCTATTAAAGCTCTGTTTAAACGCTTATAAATGAGTTCCTGCACAGCACACGAAACATTTGCATGTCCTTGTGTGCGGGAAATAAGTCAGGATGAGACTTTTTTGGATTCAATTTATAAAAGCAAAAGAATTATTTCCCCGGCTGTCGTTCGATGCCGTTCAAAACTCATAAACTGAAATGCCGTATTGTGTCGAACCATTTTTGAGAGACAGACATTGAAGAATAAAGTAAGTGAAAGGCAGTGTGTAGTCCTAAAATGGGCTTTATGGGCAAAGAACTCCGGAATTGTAAAAATTCTTTCCAGTTAAATAACTGAAATCCAAATTAAGATAAAAATATACTGTTGTGATAAGTTTAAAATTATAAACTCAGTATATTTTTTTTTCTCTCTCTTTTTAATTTACACTCGAACTCTATTTTGTGCAATATAAATACTTTCTTTCAAATAGGCAGCTGGATTTTCACAAAAGATTCTTTTTCGTGGTTCAAACAGAAGTCATCAAGAAACAAGAAAGATCAATCATAAAACATTGATTATGAAATACTTTCCAACTACCATGTAATTTTATTTAAACATCTCTAAAATGCTACCCATTATCCATTCAACGGTGATACTTTTTTTAAATAATCACAGTACTACAATCATTTATTTCATTTCAAAACTTAAAACCATGAAGGTAAAAGTACTTTCTAACTCCATGCTTAAAACTTCATCGAAAATAGCAATGTTTTAAAATCGTCTGCTTCTCGATGTAAAATCAATAAATATTTCATTTATATCACCTAATAGTCATTCATATCACCTAACCAATCCAGACTCCAGAGCACAATCATTTTGTGTTCAAAAAATTCAGCCATTCTTATACAACTTATCTTACAGCTTGATGCGTTTACATTCTGCATACGTTAAAATGCGGCTCCTCTGTAGAAAGAATCAAAGTCGAATGATCATTCAATCTCAAAAATAGTGTCATTGAGTTGGCGCAGTATAGAGATGCGCAGAAAATAAAGCGGTTTTAGGACGAATGCAACACTCAATATCAATGTAAAAGAAGTTTAAAAATCACGATATTTACATTGGGAAAGAAAGATGGACGCCCTATTTTATTTTGAAGTGGGTCACGTGATATCTTCCTATCCTATGGGTGTCATTATTATTTGAAAGACGACCGAACTTTTGTTTTATATATATATTTTTTATGGGATCATTTGAATATTTCGTGACATTTTTGAAGCCATTTGTGAATTTTAACTTCGCTCGAAACATGTTTGAAAAATGAAGTCCCATGGAGTTCCATGTATGTCATTTTTTCAATCCAAAACTCATTGAGTGATATGATTCATTTCCATTCCCTATGTCCCACAGACCGTCTCAACGACATACCAAAATTTCATTTTGATAAAATCATCTTGACGGCATGGATCGATCGTGCTGACAGAATAAATAAAATCATAAACCCTTTCCAACTGTGTCGGACAGTGTTAGAAAGCAATAAACATTCGATCTTATTCCTCATTTAAATGGCTTATTCATAACGAAAAGTGGAAACGACCCATTAAAGGATACTTCAAGATCTGGGAAAAGTTGGGTTTCTTTCACTGTCGAAATACATGGAGGCGATTCACGCTCTTTCTCTATTTTCTGAAACTATTCGCTTTTCTCGAAAATAATTCCTCGAAAGAGAATCTTACCTCTTCGACAAACGCACAATTTCTTATACAAAACAAAATAATGAAAGAAGCATCATGTATCTACTATAAGAAAAACGTATTTTTTTTACTGTAAAAGTAGTCAATTCATTCCATTATATAAGGAAAGTCATGTGTTGACCACATCAGATTTTTTACGACCGTGATCGTGCGAATGGGACGCCATAAACCCTTTCCAACTCTGGTGGACGTCCTTATCTGATGTGGTTGTCTCGATTAATCGTCTTAATCTCATGTGGTTGTCTCGACATTCCGCCAAATTCGTCGCCAAACGTTATGGGTGAAGAAATAAGTTATTCTTACAGCAGATAAATGACTATTGGCGTTCAAATACAAAAGTATTACTGAAAGTATCTTTTTTTCATGAATGGAACGAGCTAGATCCACGAGAATGATGTCACCCAATGGATCGCATGGTATTACATATGAAAAGTGAACATGTTTCTGAATAGGAAATATTTTTTTTTAAATTTTATATGACTTTTTGATATTTTTTTTGAAAAATATACAGTATCTCGAGAACGGTTCATGTTAGCGTTCTAAAATTTATGTCAATCGTTTTCTAATGAAACATTACATAAGAAATGTCTATTTGCGTAACTTTATGAGTGGTTTTGATTTCTTGACGATTTTTTCAAAATTTCACTCGAAAATTTAGGAGGGTTCTGAACATTCGATTGGGTATAAAAACAATAGGCTTCCAGTATTTACGGATTGTGATTTTTGTACCTAATTTCGTTCGAATCGGTCCATTCGTTCGTCAGTTATCGTCTCCACACACACACACATACTTTCACGCACACACACACATACTTTCACACACACAAACACACATACTTTCACACACACAAACACAGACATCACTTCAAAAATGTTTGATTCGTGATCAGGGATGCTTGAAATGTGCTCTCCCGTCGAAAACTCGAATTCGAATTTTCGACCCCGTCCCAATACTTTCCTTATACATTATTGTATATAAGGAAAGTAAAAATATCAGCAAAATAGGTTCGGTCGTTTTTAAACTAAAAATTAAAAAAATGTGATGTGGGCAGCACATGACTTTCCCAGCGGACTCAAATTCATATTTCCTTTATTTCTTTAATAATTCATTAGATTGAGTTTAATTGAACCAAGTAACACTAAATTTGCATTTTTAATTCAATTTTTGTTTTTATTTGGTAATTGGACATTTTTCCGAAATCGGCGTAACAAAAATGCAAGACATCTCAAATATCTTGAGAACGGTTAGTCCTAAAGTATAATGGAGTGTGTTATATTATTTTTCTCTTCAAAAATTGCGTATAAAACAAAAATTTAATGGATACATTTGAACATACACTACTTTGTTTTTTTTTTCAGATTTTGGCGGGCCATTTCGTAAAAAAAAGGCAGGTTGTTTTTTTCCGAATCGTACCAAAATCAAATCAGCACCAGAGTATCCCACAAGTAACTTATCTACCCAATTTTGTGAAATTGGGTCAATTAGTATTTTAGCTAGAGTGGATACTTGAAATGTTTGATGGCCATTTCTTAAAAAAAAGCGGGTTCTTCTTCCGAATCGTACCAAATTCTAATCAGCACCAAAGTATCCAACAAGTAATTTAATGACCCAATTTTGTAAAATTGGGTCAATTAGTATTTTAGCTAGAGCAGATAAATGGAATTTTTACGGGTCATTTCGCAAAAAAATGCAGGTTCTGTTTTTACGAAACGTACCAAAAACTAATCAGCACAAGGATCACATCCAAGTGATTTACCAAATTATTGGGTCCATTCGTTTTTGAGTTAGAGTGGATACACACATTGCACAGACAGACAGACACACACACAGACGTCACGCTAAAAATAGGTTTCTCGTATTCTAGAGGTCTCGAAAGGTGTAGATTCGTCTAAAACTCGAGTTGCGATTTTCGACATGATTCCAATCCTTTCCCTATACATCACCATGTATTGCAGGGAAAGTAATAATAACGACATCCCTATAATGTGAAGAGATCACGTGACTCAAAATAAAATCGGGCATCCACCTTTTCCCCAGAGTCAAAATCGTTCTTTTCCATTTCCATGGAGGGTATATTTTCTGCGCAATCACACTCTTTTTGAGTTTAAAGCATCCTCCGACTTGGATGATTTCTACAACGAAGCCTCATTTTAATGAATGCAAAATGGAAACAAACGATTGTGAGATGAGTTTAAAGCATCCTCCGACTTGGATGATTTCTACAACGAAGCCTCATTTTAATGAATGCAAAATGGAAACAAACGATTGTGAGATGAGTTTAAAGCATCCTCCGACTTGGATGATTTCTACAACGAAGCCTCATTTTAATGAATGCAAAATGGAAACAAACGATTGTGAGATGAGTTTAAAGCATCCTCCGACTTGGATGATTTCTACAACGAAGCCTCATTTTAATGAATGCAAAATGGAAACAAACGATTGTGAGATGAGTTTAAAGCATCCTCCGACTTGGATGATTTCTACAACGAAGCCTCATTTTAATGAATGCAAAATGGAAACAAACGATTGTGAGATGAGTTTAAAGCATCCTCCGACTTGGATGATTTCTACAACGAAGCCTCATTTTAATGAATGCAAAATGGAAACAAACGATTGTGAGATGAGTTTAAAGCATCCTCCGACTTGGATGATTTCTACAACGAAGCCTCATTTTAATGAATGCAAAATGGAAACAAACGATTGTGAGATGAGTTTAAAGCATCCTCCGACTTGGATGATTTCTACAACGAAGCCTCATTTTAATGAATGCAAAATGGAAACAAACGATTGTGAGATGAGTTTAAAGCATCCTCCGACTTGGATGATTTCTACAACGAAGCCTCATTTTAATGAATGCAAAATGGAAACAAACGATTGTGAGATGAGTTTAAAGCATCCTCCGACTTGGATGATTTCTACAACGAAGCCTCATTTTAATGAATGCAAAATGGAAACAAACGATTGTGAGATGAGTTTAAAGCATCCTCCGACTTGGATGATTTCTACAACGAAGCCTCATTTTAATGAATGCAAAATGGAAACAAACGATTGTGAGATGAGTTTAAAGCATCCTCCGACTTGGATGATTTCTACAACGAAGCCTCATTTTAATGAATGCAAAATGGAAACAAACGATTGTGAGATGAGTTTAAAGCATCCTCCGACTTGGATGATTTCTACAACGAAGCCTCATTTTAATGAATGCAAAATGGAAACAAACGATTGTGAGATGAGTTTAAAGCATCCTCCGACTTGGATGATTTCTACAACGAAGCCTCATTTTAATGAATGCAAAATGGAAACAAACGATTGTGAGATGAGTTTAAAGCATCCTCCGACTTGGATGATTTCTACAACGAAGCCTCATTTTAATGAATGCAAAATGGAAACAAACGATTGTGAGATGAGTTTAAAGCATCCTCCGACTTGGATGATTTCTACAACGAAGCCTCATTTTAATGAATGCAAAATGGAAACAAACGATTGTGAGATGAGTTTAAAGCATCCTCCGACTTGGATGATTTCTACAACGAAGCCTCATTTTAATGAATGCAAAATGGAAACAAACGATTGTGAGATGAGTTTAAAGCATCCTCCGACTTGGATGATTTCTACAACGAAGCCTCATTTTAATGAATGCAAAATGGAAACAAACGATTGTGAGATGAGTTTAAAGCATCCTCCGACTTGGATGATTTCTACAACGAAGCCTCATTTTAATGAATGCAAAATGGAAACAAACGATTGTGAGATGAGTTTAAAGCATCCTCCGACTTGGATGATTTCTACAACGAAGCCTCATTTTAATGAATGCAAAATGGAAACAAACGATTGTGAGATGAGTTTAAAGCATCCTCCGACTTGGATGATTTCTACAACGAAGCCTCATTTTAATGAATGGAAAATGGAAACAAACGATTGTGAGATGAGTTTAAAGCATCCTCCGACTTGGATGATTTCTACAACGAAGCCTCATTTTAATGAATGCAAAATGGAAACAAACGATTGTGAGATGAGTTGTATAAGAATGGCTGAATTTTTTTCACGCAAAATGATTTCATTCTGGAGTCTGGAATAAAAGTGTATGAATGAAATAGTGACTGCTTTTACACAGAGAGCCAAGCGATTTATATTTCGATGACGTCATTTGAATCAAGTTAATTTTTTTCAAGTAAAATAAAATAGTGTCTTTCAGTGATAACTCGAAAAATATCGTTCGTATGTTAGAGATGTTTAAATAGAATTTCAGTTGGAAAGTGTTTCATAATCAATGATTTATGCGTGATGGGTCTTTCATGTATTGTTTAACATCTATCTCTCGAGTTTGAATAAACGAAAAGAAATGCAACAGATTTATTCTGTTGTGCTATGTCTTCTCGCAGTGTCTCAATGTACGTTCTTTTGGATTCTTTAAAACACCTCTGTTGTTAATCTTTAACGGAGCAAAACATATCCCTGAATGGAAAGCGTTTACGTCTATTGGTCTTGTCATGTGTTCGCCCTTCGACGCTGGCAGACGTCTGGCCCAACCTCTGCTCTGTCGGACCTCCCATGTTTGTGAGTCCTACGAATTTCCGTTATTAAAGAGCGCTGTGCTGATGTCTTCCAGGTATCTCAGTGCTTTACATAGTTTCTGCTCAGTTGTTCACTTTTTAGGATCTCTGTTGT
This sequence comes from Amaurobius ferox, assembly GCA_951213105.1. Lineage (NCBI taxonomy): Eukaryota > Metazoa > Arthropoda > Arachnida > Araneae > Amaurobiidae > Amaurobius > Amaurobius ferox. Next base: position 144,174,129 of record OX578147.1, on the reverse strand, counting down.
CCTGATTGCTTTGCTTGCTGTTGCTGGCGCTATAACATGGAATCTTGCAATTAGCGGTGTTGCTTAGTGCAGTGGATCGCGGGCATACCCACAGACACAGGAGTCTGTGGCGCAATTCCCTATTGGGTGTTGGAAAGTTTGAAAAGGACCGTGGAGAATGGTGTCCTGTGAAGAATAGTGTCAACCCTCTGCGTGTAGGTTGTCTTTCTGCTGCAATCTTTACCACGTATGTATGTGTGTTTCGGCCCTTTCCCGATGACGTCCAGCTTTCTTGCCATTTAGTTGGATCAAAGATATTGTTTAGAAAGTCGTGCAGTATGTGGTTGGGCGTTGTCTTGCTGATGGTAATCCAGAAGGAAAACCGACCCGCTCGAAGGCACCCGGCAAGATGAGAAGTCGCTACGACAACGACGGACACCCGGCGCACACACGGGCAGGGTCGGCGACGGGAAGACCGTCCGCCGGACCACCTAAGAATCAAAGTCGGAAATACCTCCGGGAACCACAACACAGTAGCCGAAGAAAGAAAGAGAAAATGGACCAAAAAGCGACACCCACCAAACCATTCCGTTGGGACTCCTCCATCCTCAACCAGAAAGGCCTACAAATTTTAATACACAACACACTTCGATTACAAACTAACATATTTCGCCAAACCCAAAGCGGAGAGACGCTGAAAGATTTTAGGGACACACTTCTCCCTTATTTCATTCCATCAAACGTATCCACACTGTTTCAGTGTTCCATCAGCCAGGCCACAATGACAACCAATCGAGCTATGGAATAACTCATTCTGGCAAATTCGAAAAACGTCATGGTCTGGTTTATATGTAAAAGCCATCGTAATAACGGTCTTCTGAGACTCTAACTGAGTATTAAGTTATACAACGGTCTACCTTTAGAGGAAGAATTCCACCGGTCTTGCCAGAGTTTATGGAATTCGACTTTTAACATGGTACGAAGCTGAGTTACAGTGAGAGGGAAAACAAAGTTCACTTTAAACGTTAAGGGCTTCTTTTGCTAACTCATTTCCATAAAAGCCCATATAGGTCTTTATCCAATGAAGATGGACCCTACAGACAGAGTCACAGATCAGGGCTCTTGCCTTTTGAACGTACGTGCTAAAAATACAAGATGATGAAACCACTTGTATCACTCATCTTGGATCAGAAAAAATAGGCACCATATCATAGGTTTGCACGAATCCAAAAGCTTTGATAATTGCCAAGAGCACAGAGTTGAACACTGAGGACTGATTGGCCAGTCTAAATTGTTTATGTGCTATCAATAATCCACTTGTGATGACCGGTATAGGAAAGGTATCAGAATAGGTTTAGAAATTTTTATTTATTTTTAATTTATTATAAATTTAAAACAATACACAAAATAAATGATTTACAAAACTATTTTTTTTCTATTGTTATAAATAAATATAATTATTTTATAACTTTTCAAAAACGCATGTACTCAATGAAAACATTATATTGTAGCTGCTGACTTCGATCTGTGTATTAGAAATTTTTGTGCATGGAATATTTTTATACATTTCTAAATTTAAACACTTTTTTAACCATTTTATTTAATATATATATATATATGACTTTTAAAACTCACTGGACATATTATTCTAGCTTAAATGTGATATTTTAAGAAATTAATAACAATAATTAATGATTATCAGTATTTGCTTATATGTCCGTATGCTCGACACTTGTAACAAAATGTTACTCGCATGTACTCCTTCACCTCCATCCTGGACCACTTTTCCCAGATTAACGTTTCCCTTGTTCATGAGAGCTCTAAGCGTGCTAATAGAAATATTATCCAAAGATAGGATCCAGTTTGTACTTGAATTTTGACTTGACCGCTAACCGTGCTGCAGGCAAAACTTCAGAGTTCTTATCAATCTAGTCCTCTGTTATATTATAGAGGAATACTTGGAGAAGTTTCTTAATTGGTTTAGCAATTTCAAAGCTTGCTTTCAATTTATCTTGTATCTTTTATCAAAGTATCAATATCACTATCAATAAGGATACCACCTTCCCATATTCTTTTATATTAGCTTATAACTTATGGGGAGCCATAAGATCTTGGATCTCCTTTTTTGTGTAATCTGATGATTGTTTTGACTCAGGATGGAAAGTGATTACATGAGTAGTCTGTGGGCACTTTTGGACCTTTGTCTCTTTAGCGGTCACTTTCACATAAGTTCTTTCCCTCTTGTCTTGCCAGGAACAACTGTTGCTCAATTATTATATTCAAAAGGGCGGAAAGCTCATCCCTGAGTTCCTGTTGCTTATCAACGGTGCATTTACTTTTTGAAATGAAATCCCACTAGCTTAGAAGAACTATTAATACAAATTCATCTATATCCGCTTTTTCGGACAGGAACTCTTTTAACATGTTTACCGGTTCCTGTTCTGTATTAACCATGTCAGAAGCTCAGAGAATCAATAGTCAATGTCAGCTTTAATAAAAGCAACTGCCAATCAAACGATCATTTCCAATATTGAAGAATGGGCTTTTTGTGAAGTCGAAGACTGTTCACCAAACATGAGTACTGATGGATGCTGAGGATGAGAGCCGGATTTCGGCCCCTCTCTAAGACAGGGGAGCCCCTCGGCACCAATTCTGGACCAGACTAGAAGCACAAAAGGAAAAACGCTCAATGGAACAGTAGATCAGAATAAAAACCAAGAAACCGAGAGACTCGCAGCCAAAAATACTTTCTTGCCAATTACAAATTTATAATAATTCACTGGTCCCCAAGGAGTGTTTTTCTGGTAAATGGAACGTGGGAGGTTTGCTAACATAGGCACAGCAATCAGCTGCAAAGGAATGCTTGCCTTCGAATCGTAGAAGCAGACAATGCCACACCTGCTCCAGTGCTACGCTAACGCTCGACAATAAGCTTTCTTTTGTATAAACCTCAGCGTTGTTTCGTCATTTATGAAGCGCCTGGCAAGTTATGTCGTATCTTTGATGTGTGCATTGAGTATCTTGAAGCTTTGACATCAGTTGGCTGGATTGCAGGTGTGCAGATAGAGTCCATAGAGATCACCCACAGTGGGCGGAGCAACGGGATCTGTTTTTCCTGTTGGTCAAGAGAACTGGAGCACAATTCCGAAAAAACTATTTTGCAAGGCAGAGTAAGTTTCAGTTATGGGGAAAGTTTGAGGTTTTTTGATCTGCAATTAGTCTGATTAGTATCAAAGGTCTTTTGCATCGGGTCTACGTCTGCTTTAATTATTTTGGTGATTTGATTTAAGAAGTTCCTGACATCATTGATATTGAAATAATCTTGTATTTCTTTAAAGAATTTAATGAATTCTAGAAAGAGGTTAGGGGTTTGATTTGAAGATTTTTGGGCATCTGAGTGCGTGTGGGCCACGGGATAATACACGTCGACAATAAGCTGTAAGGATCGTCACTAATATGCGGGTGAAATGTCTATCATTCTGTGTTGTCGACGCTTTGCGTGGTCCACTGCTTCCACACTCGCATTGATGTGGTGGCATTATGCCCTGTAACCGCAGCAATACCTCGGTACGAAAATCTTCCTTCCCCCAGGCCGATTGTGCGTCCCCGTTCATAGTTTGCTTATAAGGCGCCCTCTCACGTTAACAAAGTATAGTGACTCGAATAGAACAGTTTTCAACTCTCTCGTGGACACCAATACCATCCTTGTCTGGCTCTTCCACAGCCCTCTATTTATAATCCTATTTATAAGTCCGTCTCTACAAGCTTATCTGTTATATTTCAGAACTGTATGTTTTTGTAACGTAGTAAAAAATAATTGCGTTTCGTTTATTTAATTGAATAATTTAAATATTACTTCTTTTGAAATGGCAACAGCCTTTTCAATCATGAAAGTTAAATCATACTTCTTTGGAGATGGTAACAACTCCTTCAATGAAAAATTAGATTACGAAAGATTAGATAAATGAAAGAAAATAAAATGTTCACTTTATAAATAGTAAAAATAAAACTGACTTAAAAATTCAATAAAAAACAGAAATTTTAATCCGATTGTAACTAAAATAGGAGGTGAGCCATGGCAATGTATTTAAAATCATCTTGCCAAATTGCAAATTATTTGAAGTCATAGGTTCGGAGCCTTGACAGGAAATCTCTATTTTAAAAGGATTTGGTTAGCGGTCACACCTAGATTTTTTTAACTCTGAAGCTCACCAACCCCTTACTCCTTCTTTCCGTCTGCTATGTCCGTTGGGGCATCTTCTTGCTAAACACTCAGCAACCCCAGATACGTTTTGCCACTTGTTCTTTGTACACTGACAAAAAAATGGCGTTTCGTTTGTTTAAATATTACTCAGTTTGAAATGCAAACTCCTGGAACTCGAGGGCTCCGCCTCCTGTCCGTTCATTAAGCGTCCGATTCCGTTTTCGCTTAACGAGCTCTTTCCTCACGGTAGCTACGCGTGTGTAATAGTCTAGGGGCTTCCCCCCTGCAGGTTGACGCTCACCACCAACCTCCCTAAGTCGAGAAGCTACTCGTCTTTGTAGCTGCGCAAGTGTCATGCGCCAGTTGGGGCCGTCCCCTAATCGTTGACGCTCACCGACCGTCGGAGATTGCCTCGCAAGCTCGACGGCCGCACACAGACAGGGTTATGCAGGGTAGACAATGGCCTTTGTCCACCCTGCATGCTACAGCTCACCCGGGATCGTCTCTCCCTGTCCATTGTATCGCCGATATCGACGCTTTCGTGACTCCTGCGCAATACAAAGAAACTTTCATTAGACCTGCGCACAGCAAACAAACAGAGCGATTTGCAAACATTCTTGTCACGAACCATTAAGATTCATGGTTGAAAATGCTGTTGCCATCTTAAAAGAAGTCCCATTTAAATGAAACTCGGAATAACCAATGTATTTCTAATGGCTGCAATCCATCCTTTAAATAGGACTGATTCTGTAAGGGCAACGGCGCTTGCAACCACGAAAGATTAGATTTTGAAGACACAACAAAGAAAATAAAATGTCCATACAAAAGTCGTGTAAGAAATGTCCCTTGAGAATTGCATAAGAAATAGAGATTTCTATTCGATGTCAACCAAAGAATAAGAGGCGACCCATGGCGAGCTATTTTAAAGCATCCTGTTATGCAAATCACTGGATGCCATAGGTCCTCGACAAAAAATAACTGTATTTTATAAGGATTGGGCCATCGAGAGTTGATGTAATACAGATAGGAGAGCTTTTGGAATGCTTTGAGCGTATGTTAATGGGGGCATATAAAAATGATACGATACCTCTAGGTAGATGAGCTGGGAAGTCATCCCGGCGTCCAGCGAGATGAATAGGATCCTCTTGTGTCCGTCGTCCACGATGAAGGTCCGGCTGAACTGGCGGAGGTGAATGCCACCCGTACGCTGACCGATCTGGGCATAACCCATCTGAAACACGAAATGCATTGATCTCAATCATTTCATGTCAATAGTTAGAGTCAAAAGTGGCGGCTTATCTCAGCTCATCTTCCAACAATCCATCCACCACAGGGATTTTTTCAATGGGTCAGCGAGGGGCTGACCCACTGAAAAAATGTTTACATCTTTGCAGGGCCTGATTAACCCACCCATTTAAGGGAAGTACAACCCCCTTTTGATTTTGTGAGCATGGCCCAAGAAATGTCTCATGCACTCTTACGTGCTCGAAACATTCTATGACCGCATTGCCCTGCTCAACAGTTCTCATCCAAACCTGTTCCACAAATCCTAAACCTATTTTATGTCTGAATCACGGGTGATCCATGTTTACTTTTGCAATCCGTTCTAACTTAAATAGTAACTGCCATGCTACCACTTATCGTTAACAGTTTAATATTTCAATGTAAAATGTATTTAAATTCTTGACGATGAAATGACCCGCCCCATTCCAATAGGAACAGTCATTCTCGAGATAGTTTAGTTTTTTCGCTAGGTTCCCTTTGAAAATAAATCCAGTTACCCAATGAGAAGGAAAATTGAATTAAAAGTGGCCATTCAGTGTCATTTTAAATAATGATGGGTGTTATTGTGCGCCATTCAACTCAATCTAATGATTCATTGAAGAAATAAAGGGAAAGTCATCCGACTTTTCACATATATCCCACGATCTCAGAGGATAAGCCGTAGCAATACTATTGTAAAGTGTCTTCAGTTTGACTGCACACAACATACAACGGTATATACAAGGCATCCCACTCGACCCCTTCGCTTCATACTTGACTGCACGCGCCATTTCATTACAATCTCACCCATTGGAAGAAATTGGGTTTACCAGGAAGATGTTCTGTTGGAGACCCTAGGACTTGAGCAACCATTTGGACGGCCGGGAAAGGAAGATGTTCTGTTGTTGTTGTTGCTGAGACCCAGACCGTCCGACCTACCAGAAAAGTGTAAGGTAACCGTAGATGTTCTGTTGTTGTTGTTGAGACCCAGACCGTCCGACCTACCAGAAAACGTAGATGTTCTGTGAAATAACTATTTGGATGATAAGAACTTTGTGGTATTTTTTCAGGGGCTATCCTGTCAAATCAAAGTACGTCCAACTCTTTCCCACTTGTCAAAGCTATCACACAGTTAGCACATTTCAGTTTGCTTCTGATATTAGTATGACACCAGAGGCGTCGGAAGTCAATTTGCACTGTGGGTGCAAGATTGCTAATAAAAATTATATATATATATATATATATATATATATATATATATATATATATATATATATATATATATATATATATATATATATATATATATATACATATATATATATGTGTGTGTGTGTGTGTGTATATATATATATATAATCTATTGACTTAGATAGATTCTTTTACTGAAGTAACAATGTACTATATTATCGCAAGTATACACAGGAATTAAAAAGAACATACTTCATTTTAATCTGACTCTCTGTATACATCAGTACACTGTAGTACATTTAATTTGGTAATATTTTTAGCTCCAACGCGATAATATCCATTTAGCAAGTTCTGTCTCGGATTCCTAATTGCATAGTAAGATGAAGAAACTGATGATCGAAACTGTGATAAACAAGCATTATCGAGTTGAACTAAAGATATCTCCAGCTCAAAGAATTTTATAATTTTCACAAATCTTACTATTGAACTACTTTACCGTTGACTCTAATAAATTATTCTACGTTTTTTCAGTAAGAACGAAGGAACACACAGCAGTATTTGTGGAAAAACATATTATGAGGGAACATATACAGTGTGATCGAAAAGTTGAGCACATCCTATTTTAAAATCATATAATGTACCAAGAAATTGAAATAAAACATAACTTTTTTCTCTGACACTATTAAATCCACAAAAATATATAAAAAGTATCATCCGTTGTTTTTAAATACGTTAAACGATAGTTACATATCACCATTTTTATCAATCGAAGAGCATAACGTTTCCAAAAGAGTGACAGAATTTTAGAGCAATATTTTTTTTAACCATTCTTACGCGAGTGTCACCGAATAGATTCAGAAGAAATGCTCCTGTTATGAAACCCCCAATAATCCAACAATGACGTGCTAAGTAAATCGTTTTCAAGAAACTGGATCTGTTGCAGATTAAGCGAGAACAGGCAGGCCTCAGAATTAATTTAACTCAGAATAAACTGTTTTAAATAAAGACTAGAACCCCGCGGTTCTTTTTTTAAAGTGTGCTAATGTTCCGAGCACTTTTCCAAAACTTTCGAAAGAGATCTCTAAAGATGAAATTTGTGTCACGGCTATCATCCATCTAATACTTAGTCTAAAACCTGTAAAGAAACCGGCTGCCCCCACCGGGATTTGAACACGGATCTTTGTAATGACCAGCCGAACTTCTAACGTTGAGCTACTGGGACAAAATTGCAAACTTTTATCGTTGAAGTGGACTCGGCATTCTTCTCAATGCCAAATCGTCAGGTATCTGGCTAACCCCTTCCTGCTAGATCGGCTTCAAGTTAGCTTTCTCTCTTGCAGCTATTTCGATTCCGAGGTGAGCTTGACCTCACGATTTGAAATCGATCCTCAATACCACGGATTTTGCACCAATCGTACCAGGGCCACTTTCAGATCCCCAGACGTCATTGCACTCACATGAAAGGGTGATTTGTTCAGGTGCCATTGTCATCTTGATTCTCCAACAGGAAACCGATGTTCTTACTGGTCAGACGATGCTCTGCCGTTGAGCTACTGGGACTCAGATTTTATTATCGTTGAAGTGGACTTTGCTTTGAGCATCTACAGAAAACTTTCGAAAATTCGAAAAAAATATTCTTTTCTAATTATTTACAAAAAATCTCTAAACAACCCTCCCAAACAACATTTTTTAAACAAATTTCAATCAATTTTTATGCATATTTTTAATAATAGACAAAATATTGGAAATATGCGTCTTCTTTATTACAAAACTAATGAGTAACCAAGAACTCTGGGTTTTTTAAAAATGAGTTAATGATATGAGTTTTTGCAGAACACTTTCAAAAATTCGAAAAAATTAAATATTTGAGAATTATTAATTATTTGCGAAAATAATTCTCAAACTAATAAAGCCTTCCTGGACTTCTATCACGACACCTACAAAGAAAGAATGGTTCCGGCCTTACCCTTATAAAACGGTTTAAAGCCATTATTAGAGTAGATAAACTAGTATATTGATGACATGCCACCCCTATCACATTACAGACTTTCGCAAGATTTTCAAGCATATGCGTTGTCAGGAATTTTCTTCAGGGAGGCTCTCCAGTTTCATAAAAAGAAATCCGTCTTGTGAGTCATCAATCACTACGTTTATTGACATCTTTATAACATGCAAAAGAACAGAAAATATGTTTTCAATCTGCATTTACTTTTCCAACTGTATTTTGTAAACATATGCTTAAATAGAGTCACGTAAAAGTTCAAAAAACGTTTGCAAATAAAAACCTCCGTGCCTGTAGATACTTCATGGGCTAAACACACAGGATTCAAAATCAAAGAGGGGTAGGGAAGTAAGCAATTGCTTCAGCCTAAATAATTCCCACCTATTTTCTGGAAGTTGGATTGTTCATTCACGCCATTTCTCTACAGACTGGGCCACTACCTAGCTTGAGAGCTCAGAATACTATATTAGTCTGTGTTTGAGAGAAAAACAATCCACTTTATCCTCCTTCTAATTTAAGATCAAGTCTAACTGGCTCAACAAATCTAAGATTTTCCCTCTGTTACAATACAATGCTTATTTTGAATCTGCTTAATTTTTTGTTTATGATGCGTAGGCTAACTATACATAGTGGGTTTTGTTTTATTTTTTATAGATTTTTCCATTCAGATTTAAAATAAAATATAAATATCTCGAGAACTGCGTAAATGAAAGTATTATAAATCGTGGAATTCGCTTTTAAATGAAACATACATATAAAATATTAAATTTCGTAAGAGTTCTTATCTTTTTGCAAAGCTTTATTTCAATTTAAAAAGAAAAAATATATATTCTCAAAATTTTAGCTTTTTCTTTGTGATGCCATTTCAAAAATCAATACGCTTCTGACGTTTGATGATTGAAGTGATCGTACCAAATTGTATTCGATGCTAGAAAGATATTGTTTCTGCAGACAGACATCATTGAAAAAATGGTTGACTCGTATTCAAGGATGCTCAAAACATGTAGATCCACCCAAATTTGGCAAATGTATTTTTTGCTGCATCACAATACTTCCCCTATGCAAGGTAAGGAAAGGAAAGGTAAAAGAGTGAATAACATTCTAAAAATATTCTGTGCAAGGTAGCCCTAGCACAAATTGTACGCAATACGTTAAAAAATATTTAATAAAAAGATCAAATACAATTAGCGAAAATTGGCATTAAAAAAAAAGTTAAACCATACTGGTTTGGAGACCCATTCATTTTCTGATAGCCCGACTTTATGAATCATCGATCCTCTTCAGCCCTGTTTCTGGCATGAACACCATAAAAATGGATAAAAAGTAACAGCTGATCAAAGTTTAAACGCTGATCAGGCGCGTTCTTATCTTGGCTGGTACGGCTACTCTGTCCCTCTATCCTACAGAAGGATGCTATTTTTTTGTTTTGGAAACCTATTGATGCTTTTAATTATCTTTATGCTGTTATTAACGAACGAACGAAGTATTTTTATGAAGATTCATTTTGCCGTTATAAAGGCTTTAGACGGTCTGGTACTCAATGTCTGGAATGTTACAGTAAACAGGAGCAGGTGCGAGTCTCCCCCTCCCCCCTGACATGTACACACATCCCATCCAACGTTCTATATTTGTATATCATTCAATTAAAATAAATAAATATAGCAACTTTTATGATATTTTAGTGATAATGCTTTATAAATAATTTATTTTACATAACGTGTGCAGAAACTCCAATGCATATATTTCTTAAAAATTGCAGTTTTGAAGAAATTAGCTCCAGTTAAGAGAATAGTGTTTTTACCTAACATCATCTGCTTATTCTTGGCCGATTTCTAAAGCTTCAGATATTTTAAGCTCAGAATCCTTTTCCAAATTTTCATGTTACTAAAGACATGGAAAAGCTTACCAGCATTATTACTCTTTTTGTAGGACTAGGGGGCTCTGCCCCCTTCGGGACGCTTTGTCTCCTACTTGTTACGCTGGCAGAGCTCGCTTCATATCTATCTTTCCTAAAAATTTTACTTTCAAAAATCTCCTTTCTATCCCTGCTCATTTTTCTCAGGAGAAAAAAGCAGGGATTTATTTTTTGCCCAAAAACTGAATTCCTTGATCATGAACTATTTCATGCCAAACTCAAGTTTAAATCGATAAATGGTTTACTTAATCGTGTTACCCTATTATTTCTCTATAAATGGACTGCATTTCATATTTTTGTATGCTAGAGTTTTTACGGTACGAGGCAGAGAATTTGTTAGACGTGCCAATTCGAAAAAAAAAATGTTCACTTTAAAAATGCATAAAAAGTAAAATATCTCAAAAACTATATCGAAATTTAAAAAAAAAAGGCTCCGTTCTGCAAAAATTCGTGGTCTTGCTATTGTGAGTCTATCCAGGACGCACACTCGCTGCTCAAATATTTTGTCTTTGATTTTAACATTAAATATTTCTTAAACTTTGGTTTATTTCAGTGTATTCTCCAAAACTCTTCCTACAAGTGCAACAAATTTCATATTTTTATATGCAGAAGTTTTTACGGTACGAAGCAAAGAATCTCGAGAAACGAGAAATTCGTCAAACGGCGGCGGCTACTTCTTGTAATATAGAGAGATACCGCTTCCACTCAATAAACAGAAGTAAAGTTTTAAGTCATGTAAAATTCTGAAAATTTTTAAGCTAGCCTTTGGTTATTCTACTAGGGGCTCTGCCCCTTGCTCGCGTCTCTACCCGCAACCCCCCTTCGGGACCTCCTACTCGCTTCATATCTATCTTTCCTAAAAATTCTACTTTCAAAAATCTCCTTTCTATCCCTGCCTATTTTCCGCAGGAGGGAAAACAGGGATTTTCCTTATCCCAGAGAATCCAAAAAGTGAATTCCTTGATCATGAGCTGTTTCATGCCAAACTCAAGTTTAAATCGATGAACGGTTCATTTCATCGTGTCACCCTATTATTTCTCTATAAATGGACCCAATTTCATGTTTGTGTGTGCTAGAGTTTTACGGTAAGAGACAGAGAAATCGCTAGACGTGCCGATACGAAAAAAAAGTTCACTTCAGAAGTGCGTAAAAAGTAAAATATCTCAAAAACTACATCGAAATTAAAAAATAGGGGCTCCGTCCTGAAAAATTCATCCATGTAGGTACCTGCCTGCAAAAATGCGTGGTCTCGCTATTATTAATCTATCCAGGACACGAATTCGGAGCTCCAATGTTACTTTCCTTATATACATAATGTATAAGGAAAGTATTGTGACGGGGTCGAAAATTCGAATTCGAGTTTTCGAGGGGAGAGTAGGTATGTGTGTGTGTGTGTGTTAGTGAGACTGTGGAGACGATAACTGACGAACGAATGGACCGATTCGAACGAAATTTGGCACAAAAATCACAATCCGTAAACACTGGAAGCCTATTGTTTTTATAGGCAATCGAATGTTCAGAACCCACCTAAATTTTCGAATAAAATTTTGAAAACATCGTCAAAAAATCAAAACCGCTCATAAAGTTACGCAAATAGACATTTCTTATGTAATTTTTCATTAGAAAACGATTGACATAAATTTTTGAACGCTAACACGAACCGTTCTCGAGATATTGCACATTTTTCAAAAAAATTATTAAAAAGTTATATAAAATGAAAAAAAAAAATATTTCCTATTGAGAAACATGTTCATTTTTCATATGTAATACCATGCGATAAATTGGGTGACATCATTCTCGTAGATTTAGCTCGTTCCATTCATGAAAAAAGATACTTTGAGCAATACTTTTGTATTTGAACGCCAATAGTCATTTTTCTGTTGTAAGAACAACTTATTTCTTCATCCATAACGCTTGGCGAAATTTTGGCGACGAATTTGTCAGAATGTCTCCAACTTGGCGACTTTTTGAAATGTTGCCAAATTAACGAAAATCTCGCCCAATGGATAGAAATGACGCTCAATCCATGAAAATGACGACTCATTGTCGAAAATTCAATATCTTGGACAGAATATTAGTATCTACTATAAGAAAAACTTATTTTTTTACTGTAAAAGTAGTAAATTCATTACATTATATAAGGAAAGTCATGTGTTGCCCACATCAGATTTTTTTGTCTTTCAATTTGACATTAAATATTTCTTAAGCAACAATATATGTAAAGAAGCAGTTTATTTCAGCGTATTCCCCAAAGCTTTTTCTACAAGGGTATCCAATTTCATATTTTTATATGCAATAGTTTTTGCGGTACGAAGCAAAGAATCTCGAGAAACGAGAAATGTGTCAAACAGCGGTGGCAGCAGCTACTTTCTATTAATATAGAAAAATATCATACAAATATTTAGCACATGCATTTTGAATTTTGTCTATAAATAGTTTGAACTTTTCTATCAATATTGTTCTTGCACCCACTGAAACGGAGAGGTACAATTTTCTTCAACAATAAAATCTATTTGTGCAGAATTGTGCAATCTTTGCGGTAAGAGAGGGGTAACGGTGCAACATAGCGAATTTATTTGGTAATTTTAATTCCTCTTAGCACCAATACCCTAGAATTTCTTACACATTATTTTAAACAGGATTATCCTAGATATGATAATGCACCCACAGTGGGGCAAACAATACTACAATTGTCCGAACAGTTTATCCCGAGAGTGTGGGAGCTAACTTTTCAACCACTCTATTTTTCATCCCACTCCACCGAAGATTTCAGGCTCTTCACCGGCTAAACACACAGGATTCAAAGTGAAAGAAGGGAAGGGTGCGTCTGTTTTCTGAACTGCGAAGTTGGATTATTCATTCACGCCATTTTCACTTCAATATTTTTTCGGAAAAATCTCATTCCAATAGGATTTAAAGATGATTAGCAACAAAAAAAATATTGACTTTTTTTCAAATTCCTGTGGGTGCAGGTTGCACCCATGTTCCGGCGCCACTGCTGATGTGGGAGGTTCTCGAACGAAGATCGAAATTAAAACCCGTGTTACGACTGACACACGCTATTATTTTAGGATGTTTAAATGTTTACAAGCAATGATTGTAATGAGTCCCAATCCATAATAATGAATTCCAACTCAATCCCATGCTGAAATCAGTTTCTTGCGTTTACAAGTATTCCAATTTAAAAGAAATACAAATATCTTTTAAAATAGAACGTGAAGAAGCGCAACTCTTCATCCTATAAAATGCCACAGAGCATGGGCACGAGCGTTCGTAAACGGGAGGGCATTCTTTTGACTATAGCGCGTCATGGTAAACGGACGACAACGGCCCATAAGAATCGAAACTGAACCCATTAAACACCGAAATGGCAATTTATTAACACTATATGCTTAAAGATTTCATTTGCTAAAGTCATTAGTAAGCGATTTTAAGTGAATCTACACTACTACTCATTGTCACTCGCTGCAGCGTTCTGAATATGTAAGCATTTACTAGAAAAATTCTGCAGTGGATATGCGAGTGAGAAGGGAACGAATTTTCGTAAAAAAACTCGTGTATATACGTTATTCAAAGTGACTATTTAATTTTTGGGTCCCTCCAAATAGATCCATCCTACTAAAATGGATTGTACATTTGCAAAGTTTCAGAAATAATGAAGGTTTCGGTATTGCCAAGCATACGAGTATTTTGTTCTTGAAACGTCAGAGCAAAATGGTCCTATTGTGAATTGGCTATTTCCAATGCGAATCCAATATGGAGTGCTTTAAGATTGCCAGGTGTGTTTTCTTTATCTCGTTTTGCAAACACGCCGTTATCTGTTACCGCTCGTGGCGTGGTTCCCAAGCACATTATCCTTGGATCTTGGATGGCGCTTTTGATAGGAAAGCGTCATCCAACTCACCCAAAACAAAGTACATTCAACACTTATCACCCATCCTACGCATCACTTATCACTTATCCTACGACATGTGCTCCGATTGCGCTTTATACATTCTTTTTGGCTCGCTTTAGAAACAATATTAATAAGACAAGAAAGATCAACCCTACATACAGCATGGATTGTGAAACACTTTCCAAATGAAATGCCATTTTATATAAACATCTCTCAAATGCGATCCATTCAGCGGTCCTATTTTTTGAAGGATCACAGAACTACAATCATTATTTCACTCGAAAAGTTCAAACTTCATCGGAAAAAATGGACTTTATTCAAATAATGTCATCGAAATATAAAGCGTCTGGCCCTCTCTATAGAAGCAATGAATATTTCCTTCTTCGGGGACTTAAAGGATCCATTGTTGCTGTTGTTCGACCCAGACCGTCCGACCTACCAGAAGGTGGAAGGTGTTTGGACGGCGGGGATATTGAATTTAAACAAGAATGATCCATCATGCATAAAACATGGATTATCAGACACTTTCAAACTGAAATGCCATTTTATTGAAACATCTATAAAATGGGATGATATTTTTTAAATGATCACAGTACTACAATCATTTATTTTACTTAAAAACTTAAAACCAAGGAGGTAAAAGTACTTTTCTAACTCCATGCTTAAAACTTCATCGAAAAAGGCAATGCAATAAAATCGTCCGCTTCTCTATGTAAAATCAATGAATATTTCACTCATATCATCTGTATTCCAGACTCCAGAGCTCAATCATTTTGCGTTAAAAAAAATTCAGCCATTCTCATACAACTCATCTTACAGCTTGATGTATTTACATTCTGCATACGTTAAAATGAGGCTTCGTTGTAGAAACAATCAAAGTTGGATGACCCTTTAAACTCAAAAATAGTGTGATTGCGTTGGTGCAAAATACAGATGCACAGAAAATATGCTAAAATAAAATGGTTTTAGGACGGATGCAATACTCAATATAAATTTAAAAGAACTTTATAAATCGCGATTTTACCAATGGGAAAGAAAGGTGGACGCCCTAATTTATTTTAAAGTGGGTCAAATGATCTATTCCTATAATATGGGTCGAAAACCCAGTCCGTCCGACTCATCCGAAGATATAGAGCAGCAAAAATGGGCGTCCAAAAAACAAGGCACACCGATACCACGCGAGGCACACCACAGCCACAACCGCCCCCCATCCCAGCAACCCCCCAGCCAAAAATATATTTTAGATCTAAAAATTTACATATGATACATACAGTGAAGAAAAACATCAGAAAGTTAACAGCAGAAGATAGATACAATACATCGATTTAAAAGAATATAAGTATGAAGAATTAACATGATATGAGATATTACATTTTTATTTATTTTTTACTTGAGTAATATTATAATTAAATAATTAATTTAGAAGTTTCACCAAGGCTGCATTCATATGCAAAACAGAATGAGAGTTGTGAACCTGGTCACAAAATGCAATTAAAATAGAAATTCACTAAAAACAAACAAGAAACAACAAAACAATACAAGAACACAAACAATGCAAATGTAAAAACAAAACAACAAAAACACAAACAGCGAAGGTATTAAAAGCGAGAATACAAACTGCGTGCGAGAGCAAGCACTATAAACATTTTATAAGCATAATTGCTGCTGAAAGAATTAGCTGCGTTTATATCATTATATCAACGAAAAATATTACCTATGTACTCTTCTTTTCTCATATATAGAGAGATGAGTATCTGAAGTACCCGTGAAATAGTGATGAAAGGGTTTCCGACATTGTGGCATTAATGCTTATTGAATGATAACAGAGTTTCAATGACACGAAATATTACTTATGAAATCATAATGTTACCTATTTACCCAATATTCCTTATTTACACATAACATATGAAGTATTTAACAAATAGGGATGACAGGATTTCTCATGTATTCAACTGAATACATAACCCGAACTCGTAAATTGTCTTGTAAGAAAGAGATATTGTATATTAAAATTCTATATTCCTATATATACAGGATTACTTATGCTCACGACTTTTTTGATGTACACATTATATTTCTCAAGTGACCAACAGACTTTATATACACAAGCTTTAGGTGTACATATCGGGTACTGTTATCAGGGATAACCATATATACAACAACTCATGTGCATAACAGATGCAAAATATCTCACATAACAGATTCTGATTGTCTCGCACACAGGGCACAAAATTACAGCAGGAACAACAACACAACCCAGGAACAGTGCAGATTTCATTGATCACCATCAGTTAAAAGCAGAAAGAACTCACAGGACGTCTACCGTACACGATTAGATACGTCTCTAGCAACGAGAATACAGTTCTTCAGTTTATTAATAAGCATATTGTTCTGGCAGACCTTAGAAAACCAAATCGCACGATGGGCGGGAAGGAGTTTGACCAAATGAAAAATCTTCCTATAATATGGGTGTCATTATTCTAATTTTTACTTAAAAAACTACCGAATCTATTTTGCTCAAAATTTTATATAAAGTAAGTGACCCAAATATGAGCACTACACCTAATATGGGCACTGCTGTAAAAAAGACACAGATATTCATCCATTATCTATCTCCGATATTTTAAAAAGACCAACAGGATAAAGGCTTTAAATTATCGAGTTGTAAGATTGGTGAAATCGCTTTTTCCAGAAAAAAAGGTACCCAAGCATAAAGCAGCTGGCAAGTCCAAACCAGCACCCAAGCCTAAACCCAAGACAAATGTAATATCAACTGTTCTCAGCCGTCCTGCAGTGGTGTATCCAGCTCAAAAGAGTCCTGCTGTTGTGTACTGTGTCGTCAAGAAGAACAATTATACATGATACAGTGTAATACGTGCCGTGTTCGGGTACATGAAGAATGTTGTGGCCTTGTAAGGAAAAATTTTATATTTTTGTAGGTTCATCTTGTGCCGACTCTGATCAAAGTTTTAAGTTGATTTAAAGTTTTTTTTAGCATAATTTTTAAGGGTACCCATATTAGGTGCAAAGGTTCCAAATAGGGGCATAAGTTCCCAACATGGACACTGTCCATTATTAGCACGTATCTGATGTTTTTAACTCAATTATCATTTTTTCCCTGTTACCTCCTCCAAGGAGAATAAATACATCCACCCATTTTCAAACTTTTATCTGCTGAAACAAACATTATAATAATTAAAATGCTTAGGGGTGCCCATATTTGGGTCACTTACCTTATATATTTTATGGGATCATTTCAATATTTCCTAAAATTTTCAAAGCAATTTGCGAATTTTAAGTTCATTAAAACTTTTTTTAAAAAATGAAGTTCCATAGAGTTCAATGTATTTCACTTTTATTGTGCTGCTCACATCACAATTTTTTGCGAAAGGTCGTCAAAAATCGTCCAAATCGAAAATAAAAAACTACGTATGCTTAAATATATCGATTCAATGCTTGTTTTATGCGTCATTTTTAAAGATAAAAAAAAAATCCCATAAGACTAGGATTAGCCGTTCTCGAGATATTTTAGTTCTTTTTCTCTACGCCACCTTTGAAAACAAGTCCCGTTACCGAATGAGAACGAAAATGGAATTGAAAGTGACAGTTAAAATAATGATGGGTGTTATGAAACTCAATGTAATAAATTATTGAAGAAATAAAGAGAATGTGAATATGAGTCTGCAGGGAAAGAGATTTTTTTATTTGTAACCTAGATAAAATATATTGCATGACATTCCCCAAATAATATTAACACGTTTCGCTATTGCATTCAGAATCCATTCATTCAGATTGGCAGAAATATTATTTAAGATACGCTAAGAAGATTGCAAATCTTCTGCACGTTTGTGCAATGGAACGAGCCAAACCCGATAGCTTTAATGTGGATTCGTAGAGACGTGAAACTAAACACTGATGACGTCATGGATCGATTTCGAAATCGTGGCATGCTTTTGTAGCAAGAATAAAATAACAGGCAACAAAAATAGTTCATTTTAGAGATGATAGGATGCAGCGTATTGACTAAATACGTAAATACGCTCGACATTGACCCTAAAAACGTAGTAGCGCGGTCACTCTGCATTGAAAGTTTATTTATAAACAAGAAAGATCAATCATGCTTAAAGCACTGATTATGAAACACTTTCCAACTTCAATGCAATTTTATTTAAACATGTCTAAAATGCAATACATTCCTCGGTAATATTTTAAAACTCATCACAATACTACATTAATTTGTTATATTTGAAAACTTAAACCTTCATCGAAAAAAATGAACTTCATTCAAATGATGGCAATGAAATATAAATTGCCTGGTTTAAATATCTCTAAAATGTGATACATTCCTCGGTAATAATTTTAGAATTATCATAATACTACGATAATTTATTATATTTGAAAACTTCATCGAAAACAACTGAAATTCATTCAAATGACGTCATAGAAAAAATAACACGCCTGGCTCTCTCTATAACAGCAGCATTTCATTCATAAATAATTTCCCATTCATGTCATTCATCACAATACTATAATAATTTATTTTATTTAAAAATTAAGACCATAGAGTTACAAGTAGTTAAACTCTATGCGTGAAACTTCATCGAAAAAAATCGTTCTTCCCTTTGTAAAATCAATGAATATTTCATTCATATCAACTATGAAGACTCCATGAACTAAATGATTTTGTGTTAAAGAAATACAGCAATTCTAATACAACTCATTCTACATATTTTGCTGTTTACATTTTACATAGGTGAAAAATAGGCTTCGTTGTAGGAATAATCAAATTTAGATGAGCATTTAAACTCAAATATATTGTAATTGCGTTGTTTCAGTATGTAGATGCATAGAATTTAAGCAAAAATAAAGGGGTTTTAGGACGGATACAACACTCAATATAAATTAAAAAGAACTTTAAAAATCACGATTTTGAGATAAGATGGATGCCATATATCATTTTGAAGTGGGTCACGCGATCTTTTCATATAATGGTCACGTGATCGCTTCATATAATGGTCACGTGATCGCTTCATATAAGAGGTGTTATAATTATTTTAATTTTTATTTAAAAAACTACTGAATATATTTCGCTGAATTTTTTTTTTTTTATATTTTATGGAACAATTTGAATATTACCTAAAATTTTCAAAGCAATTTGTGAAGTTTACATCTGCTTAAAAAATGTTTGAAAAATGTGGTCCCATAGGGTTCAATGTATTTCATTTTTTCAACCCTGGTTCAATCCCAAACTAATTGGGGGATATTATTCATTTATATTCCCATAGGTTCTACAGACCGTCTGAACAACATACTAAAATTTCATTTTGATTAAGTCATTTTTACGGCAGTTATCGTGCTAACGGACAGACAGACAGACAGAATGAACAAAGTCATAAACACTTTTGAACTTTGTTGTAAAGTGTTAAAAACATTGGGAGGAGAACTGAACTCTAAAATTTCGGGGATACGGCCCTTGCTCGGAACTTGAATCAGCATTTTTAAAATAACTTCTCAAGACACAACTCCACCAGTGAGAAGAATTCAATTTATTTCTACCATATCGAGCCATTGTAAAAGCAATCTCCTCAAATAATAATGATAATCTCCTTCTGCTGCCAAAATAAAGTTCCAATTTTCATTCATTTGAAAAACAGTATTGGAGGCAAGTTAGAGCCAGGCCTTTTTAACATTTCTAATAAGAACATCTTAACATAAAGAATGAAACGCAGTCCATTTTACTCTAAATAGTTCTTTAAAGCAGCATCGATGACTCTCCAGATAGGAAAGGTGAGAAATGTATTATATAGATAGAAAAAAATCGAGACATTGGACAGGATCCAGATACTAATTACGGTTTGGAGATTGAATCCCGTCATACAAAGGATTACTTTACGATCTGTCTTTGGACGAAAACGCGAGAACATAGCCTCCTTGTATTATTACTCCCACCCGTTCACGAATTGAATATCTTCTCTTCGCCGTCATTATTTTAATTTCACGGCATTCTTCGAAAATGTTAACTCGACTCTAATAGACATTTCTCTCAAGCACCCATTCCTCCGACATTTTCTACTTTCAAAAATCTCCATTTCCGCAAGAGGTGAAAAGCTGGGATTTTTCCAATCCACTGAGTTCCTGAATATCATCACCTCCTTGGAACCCAAAACACATATATAAGAATCCCCTCGGCTAGTCGGATGACCTTTTGTAATTTCCAGTGTTATTTCAACTTTACCTAAACTAATAGAAAAGTTGAGTGAATTTAAGTAAATGGATTATGTAAATGGAATATGAGTTTATGTAAATGGAAAAAAACGCGTCCATTCGTTTCTTCCCATCCAATGCTTCTGAAATTCCCAGTTTATTCCCCAAAATGACCGAGCTTTTCAAAATTCCCCGTTTTTTTGTCCACTCCAGCCTTCCCCTCTGCCTAGAGAAATAGACCATAGGGAAAAATGGTTCTCGCAGTCGTTCTTGGACATTTACACTTATTTATTTGGGCTGCTTTCTCTGGCTCACGTCTCGGAGCCACTTCTGCCATTTTGTACACACAGAGTAGAGTGGGGGTACTTGGTGTTCAACCTCATATATATGCTTTGCAAAAAGACTCAAAATTGTAATATTTATACCTCAGTATCTTCAAACTCCTTTCTTTTGAATTCAATAACTTTTTAATTGTATGTTGAATACATTTCGTTTAATAAGATTTTTTTCAACCCATATCAAAAAAGCACTTTTACCCCATCTGTGGGGCAAAAATGCGTTTATAGTTTGCATGCACAGAGACATTCAAAAAGAACTACATAGGCTCCAAAGAACACAATGGAATCAAAAATATATCGAAAATTACACAGGAAATTACATTCCCGGCCGTCCAAACAGTTACCTTACATCTTTCTGGTAGGTCGGACGGTCTGGGTCTCAACAACAACAACAACAGGAAACTGCATTTACGTTTAGCAACATGAACAATTGCTTCATTTTTTTAGCCAATTTTTTAACAATTGCCACACATGAAATAGCCAGTGCCTTCGTAACAAGAGCTTGTTGCTTCATGCCACCATTCTTCGCATTTCTTACACATGATCCAGTCCTCGAATGGAGGATAGGTGTACACCTCTTCGCATCCTTAGCAGAGTATTGTACTCTCTCGACTTCAGTGTTCTTCTTTTTTAGATCAACTTGAGCGTCGCATTTAGCAAAAGGTTGTTTACGCTTAACTGGCCTTGTAGTTTCTGTGGGAGAGGCTTCCTTGGATGTCTTCTTCATATCATCAGCTTGGGTTTGTAGATTATTCTTAAAAGATGAACTTGTAATTATTTGGGACTTTTTTCCTTTCTTCTTTCTTTGCCGGGAGTTCTTCCTTTTTGGGAGTGGTTTGATTTCTGCTGGGGAGACTGGTTTTGTTACTGCTCTAGAGGATGCATCAGGTTCATAATCCGAGTCAGAATGTGAATAGTTTTGATAAAGCAATGCACTCGAATCGGCTCTGACATGCTGGGAGCCAGAACTAGATGAAACTGCATCTGTTGCTCCTGATGATGAGGCTTCATTGATGTGTGCGTCAGTTACTAAAGGTGAGTGTGTTTCCTTATCAAGCTCTATATAAGTTACTGCACAAGGTGCGAAGTCTTCGTCCATAAACACTCCAGGACCAACAGAAAAAATCCCACACATCTTAAAAGCACTGACAGCCTTGATCTCTGACGTAAAGCAGTCTCTGATATGCCTAAATCTTTGGCGATATGACGTTTTGAATCGCCCTTTTCAAGCCTCTGCCGAGCTGTGTCCAACATCTCCGGGGTGCCTATTTTTCTTTAGGTCTTCCTTTGATAATTCCTGGAACAGCCAATACCTAAATCTTAATTGGGTAATTGGGGCAAAAGTTTGTATGCGAACTTTTGCCCAATGAGACGTTTTTTTAGCTATCAGCAAATGCTGCCATCAACGGCGAATCATTTAAATTGTCTAATATATCACGCCACACAACAGAAACGAGTTTATTAAAACGTCTTGAGAATTATATACTTAAGTTTATATCTAGACGTAGCGGGAAAAACCACATAAATCAAAAATTGCAATTTTTTTTTTATAACATATTCTGTTGAAGAAATGTATGATCTATGCTGTAGGAAAAGCACGTACATTTGTTGGGCTTCTAAGATATCAAGAAAAAAAAAACACCATAAACAACCTACTAGATTTTGCTCCGAAGTCAGTGAGGAAAAACCACGTAAGTTATAAAAAGTTATTTATCTCTAATTTTCGAACAGATATCATTTGGGAAAAAGAACATAAGTCAAGAAAAGTTATTATTATCCGTTTTATTTGTGCAGATTTTAACGCGCAAAAAACATGAGTGAAGAAATGTTATATTCCATACAGTTTATACAGCCTTGTTCTTTGTTCAAACTACGTCACAATATTTTTTTTTTAATTTCGTAAAATTTCGAAGCACGCGCGACGTTCTCTCTCTCTCTCTCTCCCCCCCCCCTTTTCGATCCCTATTTCCGGTGATTGTGAATTCATTCGCCCAGCAATTAATCATTGTTAGAGATCTGTTTTATTCATATAGTGCTGATATAACACTTTATTTTAGTGATTGCTGTCTCAATTTTAGAATAGTATGTTGTCACGGGGACAACTAATGGTGAAATTAACCATTCACAAGAGTAAAAATATTTCAGTTATGTTGTATTTTATTAAATATCTCTTTTAAGATTTAGCCAGAATAGAAACTAGAGTTTTGAGAACAAGGCTCTTATGCAAATTATATGTATAAAAATGAAAATGTTTCTGTGCTGTCAGCGCTGTAGCCAGAAATGAATCTCTGCAAAAGAGTAGGGGGCGGCAGAACAAATGTTTAATAATAAAACGTTCTGAATTATGTTAGATAACATAAATGAAAGTACCTTACTCCCACGTTGCGGCACGAAGTTGGTTTCAATAGCTTGTATAGTTAGCGGAAAAATTGTACTGATTGTGCTCGTTTTGATTGTGCAAATTTTACATGTTCTCACAGGGAATGTGCTAAACGAAATCCTCAAATATTGAAATATACTGTAGTTTATTTACGGTGGCCTGCCAGCATGTATGCTGGTGTTAAATCAGCTGTTCTCAGCTACCTCTGAAACAGCTGATGCAATTAAAACGAGACTGCAATTAAACGTGATAGTTTGATTAGTCTGCTCGGAAGAGGGAGCAATTTGTTTTTTACTTTAATTATATACAATAATATATAAGGAAAGTATTGTGACGGGGTCGAACATTCGAATTCGAGCTTTCGACGGGAAAGCACGTTTCAAGCATACCTGATCACGAATCGAACATTGAGGTGATGTCTGTGTATGTGTGTGTGTGTGTGAAAGTATGCGTGAGTGTGTGTGTGTCAGTGAGTCTGTGGAGACGATATCTCACGAACGAATGAAGCTATTCGAATGAAATTCGGTACAAAAATTATAATCCGTGAATACTGGAAGTCTATGATTTTTAAACACAATCGAATGCTCAGAACCCCCCTAAATTTTCCGAGTGAAATTTTGAAAAAAATCATCAAAATATCAAAACTTTTAATAAAAATGAGCAAATAGACATTTTTTATGTAATTTTCCATAGAAAACGATTGACATAAACTTTAGAACGCTAGCATGAACTGTTCTCGTGATATTAAACATTTTTCAAATAAATTTATGAATAAAATCCCATAAATTAAAAAAAATATTAACTGTTGAGGAACATGTTTACTTATCATATGTAATATCATGCGATCCATTGGGTGGCATCATTCTCGTGGATCTAGCTCGTTCCATTCATGAGAAAAGATACTTTGAGTCATACTTTTGTATTGGAACGCCAATAATCTGTTATAAGAATAACTTATTTCTGCGTCCATAACGCTTAGCAAGATTTTTGCGACGAATTTGACGAAATGTCGCCAACTGGGTGATTTTTTAAATGTTGCTAAATGAACGAAAATCTCACCAAATGGATCCATTCTATTCCATGCTTCCGTCTTCAAATGAACCAGACATTGATCCCGACCTGATTGAAATTTATCCGGATGAACTATACATGATGTTTGAGTTTCAGTTTTATATGTTTATATTTGTATACATTTTAAATTAGCTAATTAATTTACAAAAAAGGTGCATTAACTTTTAATTTTATTTTGAAACAATTTTCTGAAAAATCAGCTGAAACAGCATTTCGACGTTTTTCACACTTTTTCACAAAATATTTACTTGAAGAAGTCCTAAGAAAACATTAAATAATAATAACAGTTTGGAATTAGAATGCACAATTAAATGCTGCATTATGACCGATGTTTTATTAAACAATTACTTATGTCTGTATTTACAAACACATCATAACTGTGTTTAAAGAATGACGACTGAAGTCCGGAATAATAACTTATGTCTGTATGAGTCGACATATTTGCCACAAACTTGTTTCGGGAATAACCACTAAATCAGTATTGACCTAAAAATTCATTTTCAAAAATTACAATACAATGCATGCTTATTAAGCTTATAAATGTATAATAAATGTCATAAAAATTAAATGTGTATTTTGAAAACCAAAACCAAAAATAAAAAAAAACGATGTCTTGAAAATGTCATTATTTTCATTCGTTAATTTCTCAACTTCCTTGTTCTTGACTTAAGTGGTTTTCCCCCCAGCTCTAGATATCTAGTTATGAAATCTAGTTTGCAAGAAATCAAAATATTACACCAGGAAGGCGAAAAATGCATCTTATCTCAAGCAGGCTATAACTACGTCTACCACCAATCGACCAAGACACCTTGCACACTGACTCAGTGCTGCCAATCTAACGTCCCAGGAAGCAACTGAAACCTTTCACCCCACTCTACGATCCCAGAATGGCCCGTAAAAATACAGTTGTAAGACAGCTTTAAAAAAAATTAGCTTTTATAGAGTGGAACCGCATACTGAACGTATTTTTAATTATTTTAAAACAATAGGATTATATATATATACACATAAATAATAGTTTGAAAATCCAATGATAGAATAGAGAGAAGTTGAAGCTCAAAAAACCCTAACTTTAAAAGATGCCTACATAATAAAAACAAGTATGCCTACATAGTAAAAACAATTTTCTATTTGATTGATAGAGAATCATCAATCAAATAGAAAATAAAATACAAATTTCTAGTCATCGAGCTGAAGATAATCAACAAATATCAATGGAATGGAATCGATCATTGAAAATCAAATAAAATCCAAGCATTAAAGCTATACACACCGATAAGCACTAGACCTAAATAAATGAATTGTTCATTTCGAAAAAATTATTTTTCAAGTCAAAGTATTTAATCAAAATGAACATAAAATAGGCATGTTTCTGAAGAAATACGATAGATTATATCTATAAACTATTTCTACTTGGACTACATACATAAAGATGGAAAAATTATGAAGGAAACAAGAATACCTAAAAAAAACACTAACCATTGGAGCCCAGAATGAAGAGCCCAATGTTGCCAATCGCAAAAGATAAAAGTAGAGAACTACTTTTTCCAATTGTGAGAAATAAATAACAGTAATGTGAAACGGTAATAAAAGGTGATATTCTACAGTAAGAGCTACAAAATAATGGGGCGTATAATATAATCGAAAACAATAAGACTAATGCACGAGTATAAGGGATGTAAATACAATGCAATGTTTATTCAATGTATATATATATATAATATATGAATTTCCAATTATAGATTAGGGATAACTCATATACCATAACTTCAAATGTAAGATAGGTACATACATATAAAACCAAATTTAAACACTTACCAAACGAATTATAACTAGAGAAAAGTAAAACATTACATACTTGCCAAATTACTTATTATGCCAGAATAATAATCTATATATACTAATTGCCAAGTGTCCGTCTGTCTGTCTGTCACGCTTTTTTCAGGCACTTCCCGTATATATAGAGACTTGGAATTTGGTTTACGGCTCGGACGTTCGATAAAACCCCCTGGAACAATCGAATTTTTCGAAAATGTTCTCTAGGGGGGGTGCTGCACACCAAAACGTTCGAAAAGTGAAATCATAGGAAAGCATGCTTTGCGATGAGATACAGACTTCAAATTTGGTGTATGGGTAAACCGTTCGAATGGAAGAAAATGTGCAATTTCAGATTTCCAATATTGTCTACTTAAGGGGGTGCCGCAGACTCAAAACGTTCGAAAAGTGAAATGATAGGAAAGTATGCTTTGCGATGAGTTAGAAACTTTAAATTTGGTGCATGAGTAAACCGTTTGAAAGGAAGAAAGTGTGCAATTCAGATTTCCAATATTTTCTACTTAAGGAGGTGCCGCGCACCAAAACGTTCGAAAAGTGAAATGATAGGAAAGCATGCTTTGCGATGAGATAGAGACTTCAAATTTGGTGTATTGATAAACCGTTCGAAAAGAAGAAAGTGTACAATTTCAGATTTCCAATATTTTCTACTTAAGGGGGTGCCGCACTCCAAAATGTTCGATTTTCCGAATAAATGAGAAAAGACTACTTAAAATTTGATAGCGGCTTGAAACTTGTTATATGGGCTAATCACTTGACGAAAACACCCAAGAAGAAAATAGTTTTCCAAAAATTTTCATTTGAGGGGGTGCTCCAGAGTAAAACGTTCGAAAACTGAGTTGATAAAAAACCATGCTTCGGAATGAGATAGAGATATCAAATTTGGTGCAAAGGTAGATAGCTTGGAAGGAAGAAAGTGTACAATTTCAGTTTACCAATATTTTCTACTTTAGGGGGTGCCGCACACCAAAATGTTCGATTTTCGGAAGAAAGGAAAAACGTCCTTTTTAAAACGTAATAGAGGCTTGATATTTGGTATATGGGTGAATCATTTGATAGAAAATACAATAAGAATGGAGTTTTTCCAAAATGTACACTTAAAGGGGTGGGTACTCCACATAAAAACATTCGAAAGGTGAAATAGTAAAAAAGCATGTTTGGCGATGAGATGGCGATTTCAAATTTGGTATATGGGTAAATGGTTGGAAAGGAAGAAAGTATGCAATTTCAGTTTTCCAAGATTTGTTATTATAGGGGGTGTCGCATATTAAAATATTCGATTTGACGAACAAATGAAAAACGCCTGCTTTACAATGTGATGAGGCTGAAATTTAGTATATGAGGTAATTATTTGATAAAAAACCTAAGATTATTACGGTTTCACAAAAATGTTCATTTAAAGGGGGTGCTACACAGAAAAACGTTCGAAAGGTGAAGTGATAGAAAAACATGTTTCGCGATAGGATAGAGACTTCAAATTCGGTGTATGGGTAAACTGTTCGAAAGGAAGAAAGTGTGCAATTTCAGATTTCCAATATTTTCTACTTAAGGGAGTGCCGCACACCAAAATGTTCGATTTACTGAATAAATGAGAAAAGTCTCCTTTAAAATTCGATAGAGGCTTGAAATTTGATATATGGGCTGATCATTTGACGAAAACACCCTAGACGAATATAGTTTTTCAAAAATGTTCGTTTAAGGGGGTGTTCCAGAGTAAAACGTTCGAAAAGTGAATTGATAAAAACCATGCTTCGGAATAAGATAGAGATATTAAATTTGGTGTTGTTAAGGTTTTGGTATTTTAGTTTGGAAAGAGGATAGTGTGAAATTTCAGATTTCCAATATTTGCTACTTTAAGGGGTGCGCAAACTAATATGTTCGATTTTCAGTATAAATGAGGCACGTTTCCTTTTAAATGTGATAGAGGCTTGATATTTGGTATATGGGCCAATCATCTGATAAAAAACCCAAGATAGAGTTTTTCAAAAATGTTCATTTATGGGTGTGCTTCACAGAAAAATGTTCCAAAGGAGAAATAATAAAATAGGGGTTCCTCTGGATGAGATAGACTTTAATGTCGTGTACGAGTAGATAATTCGAAAGGATTAAATGCGCAAATTAGTTTTCCCAATATCTTCTCTTTTAGGGGGTTCTGCACACCAAAATATTCGATTTGTCGAATAAATGTGAAACGTGAATTATAAAAAAATTTACATTATTCAGGGGTTGCTTATTGCAAGACCGTTGATTTTCAACGGGTATTCGGCTAGTAGTTTATAAAAGTCCAAACATATTTTAGAGATTTTTTAACACTTGCAAAACATTATCTAATCAATACAATAAGCATAATACCTAATAAATACAATGGGTTATTGCATTTATTAGATAACTAGCCGAATACCCGTTGAACATCAACTGTGTCTGATTTTTCTAGTGGATCTTATGGAACTATGCATCTAATTTCTTACCTATGCATTTCACTTTAAAAACTCTTTTCTCATTTAATAGATAGACGCGTGCACCAAATATCGTACCAAATGGTAATACAGGTCAAGTACCACTACACACACTGATACTACCGTTTATTAAATTGATGTTTTGGGGATTCCGAATCTAACGTCATTGTTTTGATCCCAAAGCAAAGTATATTTGCTGAAATCATTATCACAGATTTATATTAGGAACATTCACTATAAAGTATTATTTTTTAAAATCTTTATAAAATGTTTGTTTACTAAGTCAGTAGTCATAAATCTAACGCCCTCATGGTTATTCGCTGAACCATTAAAGGTAGAATTTACAGTTCAATGACTACGGTTTAACTTAAGAAAGTGTAGCATTTGTTCAATTTAAAACATTCATTTTTAAAATAAAAATCTGAATTCGTTTCTATTGCATTTATTTACAATGTCAAAGCATATCATGCATATTGACAAATATAGCGTGCATTCTA
This sequence comes from Amaurobius ferox, assembly GCA_951213105.1. Taxonomy (NCBI): domain Eukaryota; kingdom Metazoa; phylum Arthropoda; class Arachnida; order Araneae; family Amaurobiidae; genus Amaurobius; species Amaurobius ferox. The sequence goes on along the minus strand of OX578147.1, from coordinate 144,144,901 downwards.
TATATCACACTATTCTGTGTAGAAAACGGAGTAATGAAATGTACAGCAAGATATACCAATCAATACAATTAGCAGGAGATTAAAAGCCAAATAAAATTGTATGGAAATACTAAAATTTATAATGAATTTCGAAGTAACACTATTTTTATGTCTTCGCAATTTTATTTTAAATTTATATTTATACAAGAATAATGTAAATTGGTATGTAGAGTTTTAAATATTAACAAAACGAATTATATGAAATTCTACAATTGATAAAAGCACTTAAATATAGTATGTAAGTAGTTATTGTCATATTTCAAATTGAGTTTGTTAATAAAATACTAAACTCACTTTGCATATAAATATAAATTAAAGGTAAAAATTGAGAAATTTGATTAACGGTTTCCCAGTACGAATATTTTCCTTAGTAGCTACTCAATTTATGTTTTACCTAAAATAAGTGCGGATACATAAATAAATTTACGAAAATGATTATAAAAATAATTATGAAACATTTATGAACATAATAGTTCAATTATGAAAATAATTTTACATATTGTATCTATAAATATTATTAATTGTGATTATTTATATTGGTTCCCAATTACTAAAAAATTCCTAAATGTCAATAAGAAGTGGTCAGCAAACTGCGAATCTATATAAATAAAATTGAAAATCTGTCTGTCTGTCTGTCCCGTCATCACAGGAGAACGGCTGAACCGCATTGGATGAAATTTTGTGGGTAACCTGGAAATAGTCCCACTTAAAATTGAGTCCATGTTTGGAGTTTTTACAATCAGTGGTTCTCGAGATGTTAGTAAAAAACGAAATTTTCGTTTGTCTCATCATCACGGAAGAACTGCTGAACCCAATTAGATGAAATTTTGTGGATAGCCTTGAAATAATCCCCCATAAATTTAGTCCAAGTTTCGAGTATCTAAGACCAGGGGTTGTCGAAATATTAATGAAAAACGAAACTTTTTCCTAGGAGTTCTACTCTCTAACTCCGTAGTTTATCCAAATGAAAAGCTTGAAAATCGTTTGAAATTAAATTAAAACTTTATCTCTGAGTTTTATGGGAGATTTTTTTGCGCCAATTAGTCACTTTGTAAAAACATGAATTATTTGAAACATGATTTAAATGGGAAATCTATCTCCATGGTTTATATTTCACAAGCTTTAACTGAACAATGAAAAGTATAAAGAAATCAAAATGGTTATTTAATTTCGCAGTTTATGAGGAAGAATCTATCTTATATCATGTTGCTCAGAAACGCAATTAAATTAAATCTGTCTGTTAATTTTAATTATTATTTTTTCGATTTGAATAATAAATAAATGGATATAAAAATATATTTTGGAAAAAACCGATTTGATTTTTCTTATAGCATTTTTGACTGGATAATATCAATTACGGTCTTCAGATTTAAACATTATTATTATTGATATTTTCGGGGATTATTGATTCAGGGATTATTGATATTTTCAAGTTATTATGCAATTGTTTTATTACGACAAAAATTGTTTTAACTCATATATTGTACGTTGTTCGAGTAATCTTCTACAAATACACGGGTATATCTTGGGGCCAACGGCCGTACCGTGCTGAAAACACCGGTTCTCGTTAGATCACCGAAGTCAAGCAGCATCGGGCGCGGATAGTACTTGGTGGGTGACCACCTCGGAACACCGCGTGCTGTTGGCCATCTCGGGTGCGGTATCCCCGTGGTTTGCGCGCTAGATTTGCACGCTACCACAAATGCCGCCGTGTTCATGCGGAGTACGATCACGTTAAACATGTGAGTCCGTAAGTCCTTCCGAGAGGTTGGTGGTAGGGGGAAGGAGGGTACGGTCCCAGTGGATGCCTCCCCCACTGGGTTCCGGTCTAAATTGGGTGGCACTTCCCGGCCGTCCATACAGTTACCTTACACCTTTCTGGTAGGTCGGACGGTCTGGGTCTCAACAACAACAACGGGTATATCTTATAATCTACGAGAATATAAGTAGTACAGGTATATTGGCATATTTTTTTTATATATATTGGCATATATTGGAATCAATTACGACCTTCTGGTATAAAGAGTACGGAGATTATTGATATTTTCAATTTATTACGTCATCTCTTTTATTTTGGCAAATATTTTTTAGACTCATATTGTAATACGGGTAATCTTCTACTAACACACTGGCATATTTTCTAATCTGCAACAATATAAGTAGTACGGGGATGGATATATTGATTCAATTCCTTTTGTTTTTGTAAATTTGCTTACAAAAGGGGCCAGGATGTTTTATTCTTCAGATCTGCCCGTGAAGATAATTTTGCACAGTGGGAACAGATATTCTTAAACTTCTCTTTAGGAGCAATGAATTTAATATTTTAACATAATTTGTACATGATTGCGAATTATAAGTTTCTTTATATTATATACTCCGTACGAAGAATGGGTATGCTGCTAGTTAATATATAAAGTTGCACGAAACATTTTAATCAAGAGGAAAAACATTTTTGGAACGTTTTTATAATATGTCATATGCACGTGTTTTAAATGTTAACTTTAGCATGCTTTTAACGTTAACATATTTAACATTAATTTAGCACTTTAACACGGAAGAAACCTCTGGGTGATTTACACTTCTTCTAATACTTCTTTATATACGATATATTTCTTGTATAGAAACAGCCTTTTCTAGTTTTACCTTGCCCATAACTTTTTAAGATCTTGACTAGGATGTCTTCAAATCGTGATACTCTGGAGTATAATTGTCCATGACTGAATACCGTTTCAGGTAGATATAATCCAACCTTACGAAATGTTTGACCTTGGGCTTTATTGATTGTCATGCTGAAAGCTGGACGAATGGGGAAATGTCTCCTTTTAATTTTGAATAGCATATTTGTATCCGATAGAATCAGATCAATTCTTGGAATCAAAAGTGTATTACAGTTTTCATTGCCAAGATTCTTAACTTCAATTGTGTTCGTATTGAGTTTTATAATTTGAAGGCGAAGTCCATTGACTAAATTTTGCTGTATATCTAAATTTCGAATCAACATGACAATAGAGCCGATTTTTAAAGTCAGTTTGTGTGGGGGTTAAATTATGCAAATATTCAAGAGGCACGTCAATAAATTCTATCTGGTCATCACTGAGTAAGCTATCTACGCTGTAATATATTTTCTCATTGCCTTCTAATATTATATACACAATGTGGTCATTTATGGCAGCACAATGTTCATTTTTAGCACATAAAATAACATTATTCTTAAAATCCTGACCATGTTGGAGGGTTCAACTTTTTTCCAAATATTTCTTCAATCAAATCTTTCTCAGTTGAGCATTCACAAGGAATTTCAACACTGTCTTCACACTCTTCAAATACATTCTCTATTATTCCGTTTCCAATACTTAGTAACCAGTTGCTGAAATGTTCCTGCACAAGTTTTAATTTTATTACTTGTGAGCAATGTTCCCAAGATTTAATCGATGCTTCCATTATTGCAGCTCTAGATCCGTGTCTTACTACAGGTCTAAAGTCACCTCCAAACACAACAACTTTATTACCCGCAACAACAATTCTTTTCGTCCCGTAAGGTCTTTTAAGTAATATATCCAAAATGTTTAATGCCTTCTTCTCTATCATTGATGCCTCATCCCATAAAATTAGCGAGCATTTTCGCAGCAGCTCTCCTTGTTTACTATTTCTATCTATTTGAGAAACTGAATTATCTAATAGAGGCACGGGAAATTTAAACATGGGATGAGCTGTTCTACCTTGAGGAAGCAAATTTGCTGCGATTCCGGTCCATGCAACGGGAATGATCATTTTCTTTTGACCTCGTAATATGTGAGTAAGGCATTTATATAGATATGTCTTTCCAGTTACACCCGGGCAATCAATAAAGAATACATTTTCACTTTTTTCTCCATTTACTGCTGACAATACTTCATTGATTATTTTCTTCTGATCAAGATTTAGGCTGTTAAACATTAATTCGTCTTTCTCCATTTCTTGCTTGAAATTTTCAGTATTTTTTTTTTCACACCTATTTGGAGATGGGAGGTCATAATCTTTACAGGATTTTCCGTGCAACAGCATGACATTTTCAATTTCTAATAAGCAGTGATTTGCTGCTGCTGTTATATCATCCTTTTCGCTAAAATGCTCTATGAGAGAATATTAGAACTTTTGCCAAAAATGTTTCGGGTGTTGTGGATTGCAAAACACACATATTAAGGTAAATATATGTCGCATTTGTGGCGGCATTTTAAAAGTGGAAACTTCTTGTAAGCATCTATCCCATTCTGTGTATCCCATCTTCACGAAAAATCCTGTGTGCCTCGGAATCTCTAACTCTCTCCTTTATTCGGTATTCTTCATTCAATCTTTGTTTTCTCTTTCTTTCTTTTACAAATGTTGATGGACTTGCAGCTTTTCTTTTTACCGGTCTACCTCTTGCCATTCGCAACCAAATTAATGTTTAAACTTCTTGCACAAAATTGTTTTAGTTCAATTAAGGGAATGGTAGACGTTGAAATTTTACTTATTTATTGATTGATTTAGAAACGTGAAAATTTGTATAAATATTCCTCTTAGCATTACTATATACGATACCATTAAATTTTTTTCCAATTTTGTTATAATTTTGTATTTTTTTGTAATTTAATATTTTTTAACGAAAATTTGAAAATGCTCCTTGCGTGCCATTTGTTCACTTTTTTGATTAATTTTACATTATAATCACTCAAAAACACATTATCAACAAATTTGGGTATTCATTTTTAAATACCTTAGAAAGTTAATTTTTTAAAAATATTTTTCTGCATTAAAACTTAATTTTCATCCTTTAATTAGGTTCTTATTCACTTTTAATTATCTTAATATAAAGTCCAATTAAAAAATGCATACCCAGTTTCATTAAAATGTATGAGAGGTATCTTCTTGCCAAATTTGATGCATCTCAGACAAAAACTAAGACGCACGGAGCATTTTAAAAATGTTAAACCTTTGAAAATTCCGTTTCGAAAAAAATGCATTTAACCTTTTGCTTACAGGTGAGACAGCGTCCATCCCAAACGAAGAACCTTCCAAAAAGACAGGTATCTGACATACTCTATCCCAAACAGTTCAACCCCCCTTTGAAGGCATTGGCGTCTATGGAAATCGCTGACAGAAACCTGCTGCAGCAGGTGCAATGTTTCTGTCAACGATTTCCATGGACGCCAATACCTGCAAAGGGGGTTGAAATGTTTGGGATAGGATATGTCAAATGCCTGTGCTTTTGGGAGGTTCTTCGTTTGGGATGGACGCTGTCCCACCCGTAAGCAAATGTTAAATGTGTAAAATAATGTTATATATTAAAACTTTTTTTAGTCGATTTTTTCTCATTTCAATGTCCACCGTCCCCTTAACAAGCGCCTTTTTTGCACTGTGTTGAAGATAAAATTTTACGTGATATGACAAAAATGTAAAAAAAATATTGTTATTTAAAAATATTTTTAAATAGACATGTTAAAATACATGAAAATAGTCTAAATTTGATAAAAAGTCAATTATTAACACATCAGAGAATTTCTACTTCGACCACGAAATTATTATGTCCACCATTTTAAATTTTAAAAGATTTTTGCACAGCAATTCATTATATTATATCAAATTTTATCATAAATAATTATATACGTAAATACAGAAAGTTTTATAATTGGAAATGTAACTTCGTTTATATTTAATGTGAACAATTAAATTATAACTACAATAAACCAAACTGGAGACTTATAAATATCTCTAATGTATAAATATTCTTAAAACATGGAAGATAATTCAGTCATAATCTAATTACATATAATATGACGGAATCAAGTTAATTTGACAATAAATGGTTATAAATCAGTTCTGTAAAATTATTTTATATAACAGTGAATGTGCTAATTCCGAGAGTTCTTCTGGTAGAAGCAGTTAATAGTTATTTTCACTACTTTGTACTTTGACTCTTAGCATTCATCAAATTAGTCTTTAATGAATGCCTACATTTTTGCACTTGGAGGTGTAATTCATTTTATATTTAATATAAACAATCAAATTATAACTACAATAAACCAACTGGAGTATTATAAAACTATCTAGTGTATCAATATTCTAAGAACATGAAATATAATCCAGTCATAATGTAATTAAATATAATAATATGACGAAATCATATATTATTTATCGAACAGTATTTTATACAAAAAGAACTCAGATAAGATTAAAAGTAATAGCACAATTAAATTTCACTACTCCGATGATGAGTTTTATAAAAGATAGAATTCAATAAAAAGTTTTGACTGTACATTACAAAAAGCACAGAAGAAAGAACTTTATCACTCATAATACAATACAATTCACATTATTGATAGAAAGCAGAGCTTAAACTGTGCTTCTCAAAACAAAAATATGTCAAGCTATTTATGAAGCAACTCATAAAATTAAAAAACATGAAGTGGAACATTTAGTTGACATCAATGAAGCTCATGCAGTATTTCATATCAGATACTTGACGAATGCTCATCTTGTAGAACGTTTGGCGAATTTTATTACTGTTCTTACTCAAGTGCTATTTTCACTTTAATAATCAGAGAACTCAATTTTCTTGAACTTCCACTTTTCTCGTATAGTTTTCCTCTACTCATCAGTGTTAATTCATTGAATTACTATTTCATTATATCACAGGAAAATAAAATAAAGTTGAAGCACACTCATTTTTTACAAAATTATAATATTTATAATTGATTAAGTTAAACAACGGAAAGAAAGTAATAAACATATTCTGTTTAAAATATAACTAACAGCACTGCAAAAAAGCTTGTCCAACTCTAAAAGAATAAAAATAGCTATAAAATTTAATTGTTTTTTTTCGTAGACTATTTCTAGATTGAAAAATTATTTAAACGGCAGACGATTTAATCATATTAATTCCCTTTAAATATTTTGCCATTTTTGAGAACACAGACGATTATGAATTTGTCGCGCACAGACGATTGTAACTTCTCTTGCATTTCTGCATCATTTCTTTTCAAAATTAATTTTGTCATTACGGCAGACGATAATTATAGGTAATTAGTTAACATCTAAATTTCTTGCAAAATATTTAAAATTTTAATGCCGTGATCGAAAACATAGTTCAAGTATTACACAAAATATGGAATATGTGCGTGTAAATAAAAATGAAGTAATTGAACTTGAAAAAAAAGTGAAAATGTACGTGTTTAACATCTGCGATATTTTGAACCCATTTTCCTATGCCAAATAAACTGTTTTTAATATCTTGCTTAAGACTGATTTTTGATAGCCAAGGTCAGTATTTGAACAGTTGGAGACATAAAATTTACTTCGTGATTTACATCCATCCACTGCTCGATCCTCAAAGACACATGAAACAATCCTGGGCTATTGGAATACGCGGGCTATTGGAGTGAAAAGTCTGTAGGCTTGAAAGGCCATCCGAGAAGTAGTGGTTTATAGAAAGGATTGTGCGGTCACTATGGTTGACGTCCTCACTGAGTTCTTGTGTGCCACTTTCTTGGCCATCCAAATACATGTCTCACGTCTTCGGGTAGGTCGGACGGTCTAGTTAGAAAGAAAATACAAGTCTCGAACTCATCGGAAAATGCGATTTTTATCGAATTTGCATTTGGGACGTTTTGAGTTGGAGCACCTACTCAAACTGACATTTTAGAAAAAAATCGATTTTTCGGCAGTTTTAACAAATAATTAGACCATGTACCAAATGACAGGTCACCATCGTATTTAAAATAAAGAGTTTCCCATTTACTCGGCAAATCGAACATTTTGGGGTGACCCCCACCCCTCTTTATAAACATTTTTTTAAATTACGGAGATATTATCGAACGATTGACCCATATGTCTCTACACCACTTAAGGTCTTCCTTTATTCCGCGAATCCAACGTTTTAGCGCACCTGAAGCAGCAAACTGAAATCGTTCTTCTCTTCTAACTGTCTACCCACACATCATCAAATTGAAAGCTTCAATCGCATCGCGAAAAATCATTTTATTTTTCGAACCTTTTGGTATGGAGCATCCTCTTCTCAAATTTAAATTTTAGATGAAATTATTTTTTTTAATGTGTCTTATCGAATGCGTCAGATTTTATATATCTATCTTGCTTAAAAGAAGTTTTTAATTTATTCTGTAAATAGAATATTTTGGTTTTCGGCACCCTTTCATTAGCAAATATTGGAAATGTGAAATCATACACCTTCTTCAATTTAAATGATCTACCCTTGAACAAAATTTCTACTCTCTATCTCATCTCGAATTGTGTTTTTTATCATTTCGTATTTCGAATGTTTTGGTGTGGAAAACTGCCCTTCTACAGAAGAATTAAAAAAAAATATTTTTCCCGGGAAGTTTAATCATACGATAAACCTGCATATCAAATTTAAAAACTATCTTACTTAAAAGAAAAAGTTTCTCATTCAATCCACAAATGGAACATTTTGATGTCCGACACCCATTAAATTAGCAAATATTTCATAAATAAAATTATACTCGTTCTTCCTTCCGAACAATATATTTTTACACCTGATGTAAAGACTGTATCTCAACGCGAAGTATGTTTTTTTTTAACATTTGCCATTTCGAACGTTTTGGTGTGGAGCACCCTTATGTTGAACATTTTTGAAATACTTGACTTTCGTTAATTGTACTATTGACTCCTGTATCAAACTTCTAGTTAATATTTCATTAAAAAGAATACGTTTCTCATTTATTCCTCATATCGAACATTTTGGTGCGCGGCACCCTTAACACATATTAGAAAAATGAAATTGTACACTTTCTTTCTTTCAAAGAATTTACCAGTTCACCAAATTTAAAGTCTGCATTCCATCGCAAAGAAGTATGTTTTCCCTTTATTTCCCTTTCCGAACGTTTTGGTTTGGAGTACCCTCTTAAATGAATATTTATGAAAACTCTTTCCTTCTTGATTTTTTTATTAAAGGATCGGTCCATATACCAAATATTAAGCCTCTATCACATTTTAAAAGGAGTATTTCTAATTTATTCGGCAAATCGTACATTTTGGAGTGCGGTATCCAAATATATAGTAGAAAGGTATAAGTAGAAAATATTGAAAAACTGAAATTGCACTCTTTATCCTTTTCAAATTATCTATCCGTACACCCAATTCGAAGTCTCTAACCCATTTTCATAACTTCTGGCCGTTTTTCTGTGGAGCACCATCATAGAAGAACATTTTTGAAATACCGTATTCATTATGGGTTTTTTATCAAATGTACACTACATTTCAAGGCTCTATCATATTGTAAACGATGCGTTTTGCATTTGTTCGCCAAATCGAATGTCTTAGTGAGCGACACTCCCTACAATAAAATATGTCGAAAAACTGAAATTGCATACTTTCTTCCTTTCTAACTATCTACACGTATACCAAATTTGAAGTCTCTATCTCATCGCGAAGCATGCTTTTTCTATCATTTCACCTTTCAAATGCTTTTCTGTGGAGTACCCACTCCCCTTAAATATACATTTTTGAAAAACTCCATTCTTCTTGGGTTTTCTATTAAATGATTCGCCCATATACCAAATATCAATCCCCGATCACGTTCTAAAAGGAGTGTTTTTACTTCATTCCGAAAATCGAACATTTTTGTGTGCGATACCCCCTAAAGTAGAAAATATTGGAAAACTGAAATTGTACACTTTCTTCCTTCCAAACTATCTACTCGTACACCAAATTTCAAATCTCTATATCATCCCGAAGTATGTTTTTTTATCAATTCACCTTTCGAACGCTTTCCTCTAGAGCACTCCCTTAAATGAACGTTTTTGAAAAACTATAATTGTCTTGGGTGTTTTTATCAAATGATTATTCCATATACCAAATTTCAAGCCTCTATCAAATTTTAAAGGAGCCGTTTCTCATTTATTCGGTAAATCGAACATTTTAGCATACGGCACCCCCTTAAGTAGAAAATATTGGAAATCTGAAATTGAAAACTTTCTTTCTTTCGAACGATTTACCCATACACCGAATATGAAGTTTCTATCTTATGGCAAAGCATGCTTTTCTATCATTTCACTTTTCGAACGTTTTGGTGTGGAGCACCCCCTATAGAAAACGTTTTCGAAAAATTTGATTTTTCCGGGGAGTTTATCGAACGATCGAGCGATGTACCAAATTGCAAGTCTCTATCTGTTCGGGAAGTGACTAAAAAAAGCGTGACAGACAGAAAGACGGACACTTGGCAATTAGTATATATACATGAAATATATGTGTTAAAAAATCTGTAAAATATCTTTGAACTTTTATAAACTATTATTATTCTTGCATAGCAAGTAATCTGGCAAATATGCAATGTTTTACTTTTCCCTAGTTCCAATTTGTTTGGTAAGTGTTTAAATTTGGCTTTATATGTATGTACCTATCTTATATTTGAAGTTATGGTTATATGAGTTACAATTTATCCCTAACCTATCATTGGAATTTCATTTAATATTGCTATTATTGAAATCATTTTATTTATAAGCTGCATTTGCGCAATAAATTAAATGTATTACTCTATCTAACTTTTCATACTTGCTAAGTATAATTAACACTTATAGTTTGCTTTGGTGTATATATATAATAAAATTATATGAAAGTCCAATGATAGAAAAGGGAGATATTGTAACTCATAATACCTTAAAGTAAAAAATGCAGACAGATTACAAAATTGACAGATATGTTGATGATCTGATTTGGACTGATAACTGTGTCATAGATATAGATTTCTATCCGGATCATTTGGAATGAATTCCTAATGAAGCCACTATTAGTAATAATATTAATTTTTTGTGGATTTAAATCTAATTATTGAACCTACTAATGGGATAGTTACTAATCTATAGGATAAAAAAGACTATTTTAAATTTAACATTAATAAAATATAACCCTTTAATTCCTGGAACTCGATTCAATTGTTTAGAAATATTATATTTAATGAACTTTTTAGAATTTATAGATTATCAAATAAAAAATTTCATGCTATGCACATTAATAACCTAAAAATGACCAGTAAATTATATAAATATCCAGCCCATTTAGTAAATGGTATAGTTAAAAAGTTTGGATTAGCTGAATATTCTCAAATTTCTCTTAGTAACTAATATTAGTCAAACATCAACATTCTCTTGAATAAATATAACAATTTATTTACACCCCCTTATATTTTAGCCTCTATGTTTTCAATTATATGACACGCCCCTTTATTTTGTAGCTTTTACTGTAGAATATATCACATTTTATTAACTTATTGCAATACTGTTATTTATTTCTCACGATTAACAACAGCAGATCTCTACTTTTATCTTTTGCGATTGGCAACATCGATCTCTTCATTTATGGCACGAATGGATTGGATTTTTGCAGTGTATTTCAGGTATTCTTGTTTCCTATTTAATTTTTCAATCTTTATGCTTGTAGTCCAAATAACAAAAGTTGATAGATATAATCTATCTCTTGCTTCAGAAACAAGCCTATTTTGGGTTCATTTTGATTAGATACTTGGACATGACACAGAATGTTTTCGAAATGAATCATTTTTTTAGGCCTAGTACTTATCCACGTGTATAGCTTTAATGCTTGCATATTTATTATTTTTCTATTTTCGAGTCCACACCACTGAATCTTGCTTTTCGCTTGATGACTAGAAATATGCATTTTATTTCCCTATTTAATGCTCCGTTTTCATTTCCAGGTCACAACTTCCCTCGGTTCCATCATTGGATTTTCATATTATAATTGAAGAATTTTAATTTACTTCTATTATATATTATACGAAATTCCAATGATATATTAGAGATAAGTTGTAACTCGTAAAACCAAGACTCAAAATCTAAGACAACTACGTATACAAGAGAGATTCATCCATCAAGAATAAAATGGAAATATCCAGTCATTGAGCTCAATACAATTAACATATATCAATGGTGAGATTTCGAATATTGAAAAACAGCCAAAAACAAAGCCAAAACAAGTATTCATTCATTTTAAACAGATCACACATTCATTTAAACAGATTCGTCTTCAGGTTCGAGTATATTCAAAATGACTTAAAAAAGCTTGTTTCTGAAGAATATCTTTAAACTCCGTCTGCTTGGTCTACACGTTAAAAAACTGAATAAAATAAGAATATAAAAATATTATACCTGAGAAAATTCTGCACAGGTCCTGTCATAAAGCAATAAATAACGAGACTACTATTGCCAGTCGCAGGAGATAAAAGTGGAGATCCATTGTTGCCAATCGTGAGATATAAATAACAGTATTGCAAATAAGTATAAAATGTTATAAATTCACCTGTCAAAGTTACGTAATAAAGAGGCGTGAAAAATAATATATATATATATATATATATATATATATATATATATATATATACAGAGAGAGAGAGAAGATTGAATTGCTTTTAACTATTTTACAACAACCCTCTCGCAAAAAAATGCCGGTTCTATTTTTCGAGGATTCGGTCAACTTCAATAGATTGAAAGGCTGTGTACCCCATTTCAGATCTTCAGGACGTAGGGAAGTATATCCAAGAAGTTGAAATAGACAACCAGCGGTCACGGCGCATTCAATAAAATATTTTAAAAAGGTTTCATTAGAAGGTTTCATTATGAAGATATAAAATAGAAAATAAAATATTATAAATTACACGGTTTTATTAAAATGCACTGAAGTCAAAACTAATTTTTAGCTGTCACACTATTCTGGGTTCTATGCGACTCAAAATAAAACTAAAAGAATTATACTTGGACATGAAGTTTAAGGGACACTAGAAGTAATAACATAGAAATGACATTTAATTCATTTGATTTTTTTTGACAATTTTGATTTAACAATCCGCCATTCATATATACAGTATATATGTATTGTATAGGTCATTTCTGCACTATCACTTCGATTGTTCCTTAAAATTCTGTTCATGTCCAAATAGAATGACTTTATGAGCGCCCCCAGGACTTGTCATAACCATAATGGTGGGATAGCCGACAATTCTATTTCACTTCTTAGTGCATTTTACTAAAACAGTGTAACTTAATTTTATTAACACTTTACAACAAAGTTGAAAAGTGTTTATGACTTCGTTCATTCTGTCTGTCTGTCCGTTAGCACGATAACTGCCGTAAAAATGAAATTTTAGTATGTTGTTCAGACGGTCTGTAGGACCTATGGGAATATAAATGAATAATATCACCCAATTAGTTTTGGATTGAACCCGGGTTGAAAAAATGAAATACATTGAGCCCTATGGGACCTAATTTTTCAAACATTTTTTAAGCGGATTTAAAATTCACAAATTGCTTCGAAAGTTTTAGGTAATATTCAAATTGTTCCATAAAATATATAAAAAAAATTCAGCGAAATATATTCAGTAGTTTTTTAAATAAAAATTAAAATAATAATTACACCTCTTATATGAAACGATCACGTGACCATGATATGAAACGATAACATGACCCACTTCAAAATGATATATGGCATCCATCTTGTTTCAAAATCGTGATTTTTAAGTTCTTTTCAATATATATTGAGTGTTGTATCCACCCTAAAACTACTTTATTTTTGCTTAAATTCTGTGCATCTACATACTGAAACAACGCAAATACAATATATTTGAGTTTAAATGATTATCCAAATTTGATTATTTCTACAATGAAGTCCATTTTTCACTTATGTAAAATGTAAACAGCAAAATATATAGAATGAGTTGTATTAGAATTGCTGTATTTCTTTAACACAAAATAATTTAGTCCATGGAGTCTGCATGGCTGATATGAATGAAATATTAATTGATTTTATAAAGAGAAGGACGATTTTTTTCGATGAAGTTTTACGCATAGAGTTTTACTTATTTGTAGCTCCATGGTCTTAATTTTTAAATAAAATAAATTATTATAGTATTGTGATGAATGAAATGAATGGGAGAAAGTTATGAATGAAATCCTGTTTTTATAGAGAGATCCAGGCGTGTTATTTTTTCTATGACGTCATTTGAATGAATTTCAGTTGTTTTCGATGAAGTTTTCAAATATAATAAATTATCGTAGTATTATGATAGTTTTAAAAATATTACCGTGGAATGTATCGCATTTTAGAGATATTTAAACCAGGCAATTTATATTTCAATGTCGTCATTTGAATGAAGTTCATTTTTTTCAATGAAGGTTTAAGTTTTCAAATATAATAAATCAATGTAGTATTGTGATAAGTTTTAAAATATTACCGAGGAATGTATTGCATTTTCGACTTTTTTAAATAAAATTGCATTGAAGTTGGAAAGTGTTTCATAATCAATGCTTTAAGCATTAATGAACTTTCTTGTTTTTCATAATTATTTATTTTATTATCTTTTCTGAATTGTGATATGTGTATGAAAATGAAGCCCTTTTTAAACACCTTGGTACAGTTGGGAATTTAGACTAGTCCATATCTATCGGATCCTTCATACTATAGTAGAGAGCGCTGTTGAAAGCGTATCCCATATATCTACTTTTCCCTGCTCTAAAACTCTTTCAAAGGAAAAACAACATTTACAGTCAGAAGATAAACGTTCAACCAAGGGCACCTTTAGAGACATATCATTTTAGGTTTTCGTATCTCGTCATCATTGTTAATAGGAGTAAAATATATATACAATGGATATTGTAATGACAATTATGAGTGTCATTCAAGGCAGTGCAAGACGTTCTAAATAAATAACAAGCGCTTTCATGGAGTTTCAGGGGTGGTTCAGTTTTTTATTTTTATTTTTTTAAAGCACAAGAAATATCAGATGTTAAAACGATTTGGAGAGATCATAGATTTCGATCAAATATTCAATTTGAAAATAGATAATAAACAAGCATTCCCACAATTGCAAAATATATGAAATAAAAGGTTTAGATTAGGGGAGGGGGGAGTACAATACAAAAGTAACAAACATAACATTCTTAAAAAGATCCACAACGGAATATATGGGCGGCAAAAATGGTGTCATACCATTTTGCCAAAACTTTCTTTTGAAATATTTTTATCCCCTCTGCTATAGACAGAGCTTAAAGGATAACGGATATGGGTTCAGCATAAAATTTCGGAGGAGGTTCACCAAAGGTTTCAACATTTTGTTCTTTTCCCATTGGGAGTTTAAAAAATATTCGTTTTCCTTGATTTTTTTTTTTTTTTTTTTTTTTTTTTACGCTTAACTCTAAACGGCGACTGATATGGAATCAGCATCGAAATAAGAATTTCCCCATTCGGTTTTTCTTCCACTTTTTTGAAGCATTTATTTTTCAGGGTTGGCTATAGAGAGCTCAGATGAGTTCAGTTTCAATTCCGGAGAGATTCACTAGAGGGTTTCTACTTCTGAAGATGTGCAGAGTCCACTTCGGTGGTTTTTCAGCTTTCCATTTCGTCTCAGTTCGGACATTCAGGGTTCGATTCCCGGTTGGGGCAGCAAGATTCTCTACAGATGTCACTTCCGATTCAAAAACTTACAATTTTTTTTTCAATATCTATTTTTCCGAGTCCATTATATAGATAAGAGCTTAGATAACGACTTACATAGCCTAAAGTTCAGGAGGGGGTTAAGGGATTCATTAATAATTCAGCATTTACATATTCGCAACGTTAAAATAAATTCGAATTAAAAGAAAAAAAAACTCTCGACCCATTTTACGTTGGAATCTAGCCATTTTGAACGTGTACGCGAAATCCCGTTCTGCACCTCCCCAGTGTCCATACCCCCTATAAGTTTGCAAACTCAATATTCACGATTCGGTGTTAAAAGCATCCACTCAGACCCAATCCTCCATTAGCTTCCATGAAACAAGATGAAAGGTGGGTCTTTTAGCGTCCAATTCCTTCTCATAATCAGTTTCATTAAAAAAGGACTGCAAAAGGAATCATGACCTTCCCTCTCCAATGCAATTCCTTGACGGTGAAAGAAGATCTAGGGCGCAGTGTTTTGGACGCTTTTCCAAAGGGTCCAACTGTTTCCAAGCGCCCAGTTTAATTTCCATTTCGAGCCACTCGAAATGAACAACACGGACAGCATCTGCAATACAGTCCATATCATGGAGATAAAGCGCTTCATTGCTTTGAGAATGATAGGCTCGTCTTAGCAAAGCAGCTGCTTTTGTTGCTCGACACAGCAGAAAGGCGTAGTATTTATTATATGTATATTTTTAAACGAAAGGTTCCCTCATTATGAGAATAATTAAGCAGTATTTACTCAGAATTGTAAGACAGAGGGAGATAAAAATAAATGGAAAGGTAAAATAATTTGGAATACGTAGGAATTTTATGGATTGTTTTAGTTCTACTTTGTATTGCGCTAAAAATTTATTTTTACAAAATGGACAGTTTCAATCCATATTTTAGGCCTTTCGCCCTCGAAATGCATATAATGCAGGGCTTTTTATTTTATCCCATCCCCACCTGAATGCTTCTCTCACACGATAGGGGCGTTTTCTTAATAGGAACTTTTATCTCCTCACTTTTACCTCCGTGGTTCATATATTAAAATATTTGAACAATGAATTCATACATGTGTCCCCATGTCCAATAATGGAGAGTCACGTTTGCAATTTGAACACTATTTTCGTCCATCTGGGACCAAGTTAACAGATTAACCACCAATAGGCAACGACCTAGCGATATTTGACTGGATTTGAGTACAAAATTGAGTACATTTTGGGTACAAAATTGGCTCGTTTTAGGATTTATTCGATTGAAATGAACCAAGGTTTAGGAGGGCTTGGTACATATATATTACAGTCAAGTCTACCCATAGGACCTTTTCCAGAGGGACAAACTCAAGGACAAGACGTACAATATGGACTAGCTTGATATCCGCTTTCCTGACCTTGAAGCTCCAGGTGGGGGCAAGTGCCCCATGGGCGTGTATAATTACAGTTCTGTTCCAGACCTGACTGATTCCTCTTGGCTGCAAGGGCGCCCATAGCACTTTTTACAGAACGGGGGCAAACTCAAGGACAAGACGTACACCATCAACAAGCTTTGTGACCTTGAATGTCCAAGAGGGGGAAGTGTCCACTCCCCTATGGCCGCCCATGCTTGGATGGTTTTGGGAGGTGTCTGATTCGAGTTTAGCTTTTAAGAATTCGAGTCGGATCGAATGTATTCAATGTTTAATGTATAAAAGACGTTAAATAAAATACATAAAATTATTTTGCCGACCTCAATTCTGTAAAGATCCATGTTTTATAAAAAGCAACTTTTAACTTAATTTCGAGTAGAAAAATGGGCCCCCATTCGACATCTCGATCATCCCTCATTTCGAACCGGTCAGGGCAGAGACTCAAGGGTCTTTCGGGCTCAGATTATATATTTTAAATAAGATTTTGGTTTCTGCCAGGTTTACATCTAAAATATCGGCCCGTGCAGGTAGGTCCAGTTCTATTCCAAACTCTTAATTCTAAAAAGATCCGTGAATGCATAAATGATGAAAAATGCCTTACCATGTTGATTTCGGCCGCCGGCCCCGTGATGTCCGCAATTCCGACTCCTACTTTGTAAACATTGCCCGTCTGGGGTCTGGCGAGACCCCCCAAAATCAGCAGACCCAGAAAAACGATCGAATGGGTCAACATTGCGTGTTCTTATCCCGCGAAGTGTTTCACTTGTTTTCCGATTCACTTTCCATCGGCGGGCGTCAACCGTAACGCCCCCTATCGGCTGAATCGGACATCATTCCGCCGTAGTCGTAATCAGTGATGCGAACTTCAGAGCGCTTTACTTTTTTACCCCCAAGACAAGACTATTCTAAAATACGTCCATTTTAAGAGATGCGTTCCATTCTGGAATCATGTTGTCGTTCAATTGTGCGCGTAAATTTTTAAATATTTTGTTTCTCGCACTCGGCCCCGTAAAGGAATTTGTATTTTTTTAGAGTCTTAAAATCTCCCCTTTCTTCCACTTATTTCAGTCTTTTTTTGGACGAAATAGTCAATTAATTATAATATACCAACAGAACCCGAATAGAGAAGCTTATTGCAGATAATAGCATTCCTAGACCTGACGAACGATGGGCGCCCATAGTACTTTTCCCAGTTGACTTCAGCGAGGCAAATTCATGGATAAAGTGTACACCATCCACTAGTGTGACCTTGATCGTCCAGGGGGAGGACAAGTGCTCATGGTGGAGGTCTGAACACGGTTATATCAAAGGGGGAAATTTCCTCACCCTCGTACCCGATATGTTTAATAAAGGTTTAAGTTCCTAAAGTATAGTGTCATGCTTTACAAACAAAATCCTGTTTAATTGTTTCACAGCTAAAATCTATTTTTAATACTGAATCAAGCTTTTCAATCTATTTTAGAATTTCAAGTGTCGATTCCAGAAACATTTATAAAACGAGTCATGAGCCTAACATTTCGAAAGACTAATATTCGATTTTCTGCAACGCATGTACATGTACGGATCGAATGTTCCGAACCAATCCAAACGAATTCTGTGCTCCAACATTTCCCGCCTCTACCTCTTCGGACTCTGCCGCTCCCTCCGTTCGACATCCTCGACAGGCTCGTTCTCAGCTTCCACACTACGTAGACAGCCGAACTCGGCAGTCAGAGACGAAATTGAACAGTCTTCAAGGAAGGGCTCACCCAAAACACATTGAATCATTAGCATTTATTAACCGTAATAGTTGCTATTATATATTCCAATCCATATAAATTATTAACAAATAATTGAATAAGCTAAGAGTTGATTGGGAAAATCCATATAGCTACTACACATCCAAATGAACACATAAAATGATTTTAATACTATAAGCTTTAACTATAGTAACAAAGCTGTTGATGAATCAAAGAAAATCTCTGAAAGGTAACACAAATGAAAGCTTAATATTAACTCTTACCTCCTCATCGGTTGATTTGGACTCCATAATGCACAACACCGAAATAATACAAAAGTATCCTAAATACTAGCGTCTTCATTTTTGAATTCAATATGTCAATAAATGGATCATCCGTATAACTACACATTCAGCTCAATCAAAAAAAAAATCTTTAAAACAAAGCGATTTATAAAAAGAAATTTTTTATGCAAAATTGGGCTGACGTGTTGGATGAAATTTCATATCCCTACTAAAAATTGAATGTTGTTATTAGGGGGGGCTTAGTCCCCTGGCTGGCGCGGAACAGCTATGAAATTTTCACGTCATGATTATGTTTTTGCCCTTTTAACGCATCCTTTTTAGCGAATTGTCTACAGACTAGCCAAAATTCGGGCATATGAAGTTTGCGAGCTATGACAGATTTGAAATGAAACAAATAGTAATTATACTTAAGTATAAAGATGAATTTCAATATTTAAGAATCCTAATACTACAAGTTTTTAGAGTTCGAATACGAAATGAAACACACTTCGCTGGCTCGTACGAAGTGTAGTGAGCATGCGCGGTATAAAAATGGATCTTCCAAACTATAGTAAAAGGATTTGGCTTCCTTGAGAATGGAGAATTGAGGTTTGAACGCATATTACGTCAAAAACTGAAAAGTAAAAAATAAATTATGAGTTTTTCAATGTCCTCCCCTACTGTAATGACCACGGCCCGGATTCATAGGCACTAAAAAGATCAAAATAAGAGATAAAAATGTAAAACAGGAACATTATAATGTAATATCATTTAAAATAAGCACATAAAATGGCCACTGAAATAGTCGAATTATAAGTTAAAACAATCACGGTTTGAGTGGTCATTGTTAATAAGCAGCCAAATTCAAATACTTTTGCAATCCGGGCACATCCGCGCAGCGAGCGTTATGCACCATAATAAGCGTATTTGGCAGTGCGCTTCGGTCGTTAAGTGCCTTATATAAATAAGCACCCGTTTAGAGTGCGTATATAATCCGCCAAGTCCACTTATAGCCACGAGTGGGTGTGATACGTCCTAAATAAATGTTTTGGTCCACTGTTCGGACGCTTCGGCTGCTACACGTCTTTTGTAAAAAGCGGCCGCTTATCAGCCACATCAGACTACTTTTTTAATCTGGGTACACCCACGCAATGGGCGTGATATGGCCTAAATAAACATATTTGGCCCGCTGCGCACATTGTGGGTTTGACGCACCTCAAATAAACATCGCTGGCACATTGTATGGGAGCTTTGTTCGCTTCACATAAACGGCCGCTTGGCCAATAGGCCCAGAGAATGGCAACATCAACAAAAGCCATCAACGAACTACCCACGTTTCCGATCTGGGTACAGCCACGTAGTCAGTGTAATACGCCCCAAATAAGTGTCTTTGTCCTTGCACTTTAGCCGATATGTGGTCTTTGTGAACAAGTAGGCGCTTTACTGCACAGTCAGGTTGTGCAAACGGCGCAGCGGGCCTAATAAGCTCTAAAGGGGAGCAAAAATTGGATGTGAATGAGAACAACAGCGATTAAGATATATCAAAAAGCAGACAGAAAGGTGGAAACAACCCTCAATCAGAAATGAACTCCTTCTACAGGCGCTCTAGGAGAAGGACCCGTTCAGTCTTCTTATGCACAACCGTTAAAGTAGGCATTAAAATATTTGGACGCCTTCTTGAAATGGATTACGATTCAGGATAAAAATAGGCAAAATCCGGGCTCTAGTAATGACTTTTCAGATTTTGCACCCCGGAGAGATACCATTTTCATAAAATGTTTTGAGGCACACACAGATTTTCAGGTTGGGCACACATATTTTAGAAAGTGTCCTTTCAGACCAACACGTTTTTTCGCGAAGTTGATCGTCATTTTTGCAATTTTGACGATATTTTTGTCAATCTGAGGCGAACAGGCCCTCCACATTCAATTTTGGGGCCGGGTACTAAGTCGAGCTGCGGGCCCTAGATAAAAACAAGGGGGAGGGGGTACCTTTTTTTCCTTTTACGTATTATTTAGGGATACAGTTGAATTTAATATAATATATCTAGTACGAGGTTTAACACAATATAACACAGGGGCCAACGGCCGTACCGTGCTGAAAACACCGGTTCTCGTTAGATCACCGAAGTCAAGCAGCATCGGGCGCGGTTAGTACTTGGTGGGTGACCACCTCGGAACACCGCGTGCTGTTGGCCATCTCGGGTGCGGTATCCCCGTGGTTTGCGCGCTAGATTTGCACGCTACCACAAATGCCGCCGTGTTCATGCGGAGTACGATCACGTTAAACATGTGAGTCCGTAAGTCCTTCCGAGAGGTTGGTGGTAGGGGAAGGAGGGTACGGTCCCTGTGGATGCCTCCCCCACTGGGTTCCGGTCTAAATTGGGTGGCACTTCCCGGCCGTCCATACAGTTACCTTACACCTTTCTGGTAGGTCGGACGGTCTGGGTCTCAACAACAACAACAACAATATAACACAGAAAAATAACACAGTTTATACAATCTAATAAAATATATCAAGTACGAAATATAACACAGTTTATGAAAGATCGTTCATATAATGGCAAGTGGTGTGTACATTTCATTATAAACGAAATATTTTTATACTCAGTTGCACACTTATTTCGCATAGTCAAAGGAATTTTTGGAAAAATCGGAAGTGACATCTCCAGAACCAGAAGTGTAAATCATTAGTGATCCCAACTCCCTGCAAAATTCGTTGCTGAATACATATCAGTCATTATCTAAGCTATTCCTACAGCCAATCCTGAGAAATAGGTATTGTAAAGAAAATTATAATTATTTTAATCGGAAGTGACATCTGCTGAACCAGAAGTGGAAATCCTTAATGAATTCTCCAAACCCCTAAGCAATTTTATACTGAATCCATATCAGTCATCATTTAGCTCCATCTATAGCCGATTTTGAAAAATAAATGTTTAAAGAAAAATGTTTTTTTTTTTTTTTTATCCAGTATTGGGAAAAGAACTGGAAGTGAAAATGCTTAGTAAATCCTCAACCCCTACCCTTACTGAAATTCGATGCTAAATTCCTATCAGACATCATCTAAGCTCTATAGTCAATCAAAATAATGTTCTGAACCGTAAGATGAAAAACCGCAAGTAGAAATCCTTAGAAAAGTAAATTCCAGAGGGGGTAGGAGGTTCCCTGCTTCCTCTGGAATATGATACTGAATCTATATCAGTCATCATTTAAGCTCATCTTTAATAAGAAAGATCAATCATGCATAAAGCATTGATTATGAAACACTTTCCAACTGCAATGCAATGCCATTTAAACATCTCTAAATTGCGATACATTCAGCGACGATATTTTTGTGATTATCACAATACTACAATAATTTATTATATTTGATAAACTTCGTCGAAAGAAAATGAACTTTATCAAATGACGTCATTGAAATATAAATCGCCTGGCTCTCTATGAAAAATCAGTAAAAATTTCATTCATAAACTTTTATTCAATTCATTTCATTCATCACAATACTACAATAATTTATTTTACTTAAAAACTTAAAACCATGGAGGTAAAAGTAATTTAACTCTGTGTTTAAAACTTCACCGAAAAAGTCTGATATAAAATCGTCTGTTCTCTATGTAAAATCAATGACTGTTTCATTCATATCAACTATATTGCAGACTCCAGCGCTCAATAATTTTGCGTTAAAGAAATCCAGCAATTCTTATACAACTCATCTTACAGCTTGGTGTGTTTACAATCTCCATAAGTGAAAATTAGGCTTCGTTGTAGAAATAATCAAAGTTTGGTGATCATTTAAACCCAAATATATTGTAATTGCATTGTTTCAGAACATGGATGAACAGAAATTAAGCAAAAATAAAGCGGTTTTAGGACAGACACAACACTCAATACAAATTAAAAAGAACTTTAAAAATCAGGATTTTGACACAAGATGGATGCCCTATTTTATTTTGAAGTGGGTCACGTAATGTCTTTATATAATGGGTGTACTTATTATTTTAATTTTTATTTAAAAAACTACGGAATATATTTTTCTGAAATTTTTTTTATATATTTTATGGGATCATTTGAATATTTCCTAAAACTTTCGAAGCCATTTGTAAATTTTAAATTTTCTTAAAGAATATTTGAAACATTAGGTTCCATAGGGTTTAATGTATTTCATTTTTTCAACCCGGTTTCAATGCAAAACTAATTGGGCGATATTATTTATTTATATTCCCATAGGTCCCACAGAACGTCTGAACAACATACTAAAATTTCATTTTGATAAAGTCATTTTTACGGCAGTTATCGTGCTAAAGGGACAGATAATGAACCAAGTCATAAACACTTTTCAACTATGTTGCAAAGTGTTAAAACATTGATGTTGCAATGAAAATATAAATTTTTTAAATTGAATTAACACCTCCCCACAACCAGAAGTTGAAATTCTTAGTGAATTCATCCTCCTCCGAAATTTATTACTGCATAAATCGTCGCCTAAGCTCCCTCCTTAGCCAATTCCAAAAAATAGATGACGCAAGGGAACATTTTCGAATATTTCTAGCAATTAACAAGTTCAACATAAAATCATACACTATAAAGTGAAAGTTTAAAAAAGCATTATAAACACAAAATAATTCATTTTCTTTTCATAAAGCAATAGAGAGTTTTGTACATATTTAATTATTAGTTATTTTAGACGATTGAATTTACAAAACAGCATAGAAATTGGATAAAATAAATTTTAATTAAATCTAAAATTAGCTTTGTTTAAGATGAATAAATCTGAAAATAATATTTGAAAACTATAAGAAAATGATTTTGAACATACCTTAAATCTTAGATGGTAGCATTGGGACATGTTTCAGCGAATCATTTTTTTAATAAGATTCAGTCATGTGTTGAGAGTTGCACTAGCAACTAGCATTGATAACGCATATGAGATGACCCTATAATTGCATGAGACATTAAAATAAACTTGCTTTTCATGCTTTCTAATATCGGCCATCTCGGAAACGAACGTGGGAAGCAAGTTGATGCCAGGAGGGAGAAACAAGAATTTTTCTTTCTGCATCATTCAGTCGGACACCGCGTCGCGTTAATTGGTTTACGACCTCGGAGATAAATAAGCAGCTCGCCACTTCGAGGCTCTAGCTCTTTCGATCCCAAACTGATCATTTCACAAAGGAAACCTCCAGACGGGTCGTCTCAGTCAGTAGTTATCTGGACGTGATTGATATGAGCTGTAAACATGAATGAATGAGCCACTAGGGTCATAAGCGCATCTGTTTTGGTGCAATTCTGGAAAATGTCTCCCCGATCGGTTTTGATTGCCTCGCATTCTGAACACAGTGACACCGAAGCTATCTGTACCCAGACGGTTCTTTTATCAAAGGGCTGGAATCACTAGAGGTAGCCTTTCCTTTCTTTAAGCATGTCCCCCTTCGGTTCTACAAATGATTGATGACTCCTCAAAGGCTTGTATTGAGGGCCCTTCTTCCAGACTTTTTGGACTACTTCAAAAATGAGACACAGAATCCAAACAGATGTTTACAAAACGTTTTGTACTTTTCTTTCATTCAGACTTACAGATTGCGCTTAGGCTTTACATATAATTTTATAATTACACATAATACGTACATTTCAAAACCTTCAACTCATTTAGAAAAAAAATTATATATTCATACACAAATGTATAAAAATTTTATCCTCAGCAATATTCATGGGTCCCTAACAATCGCCGGGCCCCAGTACCAACTGCCTCCTCCCCCCTTTATGGGGGCCCTGGGCGAAATATCGCAAAGTTGGCGATACTTTATTAAATTATTTGCCAAATGCATCACCAAGTGTTAGACAAACGGAGAAAAGAATATTTCTTATATACTGGAAGGTATGCCCGTCATATGACGGAAATTAGAATTTGCGAAACATTACTTCCCATATGGCGTCATTTTTATCAATTTGGCAACATTTAAAATAGTCGCCAAGTCGGCGATATTCCGCCAAATTCGTCGCCAAGCGTTATGGACGGAGAAATAAGTCATTCTCATAGCAGATAAATGACTATTGGGGTCTAAATACAAAAGTATTACCCAAAGTAACTTTTGCCATGAATGGAACGAGTTAGATCCAAGAGAATGATGTCACCCAATTCATAGCCTGATATTACATATGAAAAGTAAACATATTTCACAATAGTTAATATTTTTATCATGTGATTTTTTGATACATTTATTTGAAAAATGTGCAATATCTCGAAAGCGGTTTATGCCAAGCGTTTTAAGTTTGCGTCAATCGTTTTCTAATGAAAAATTACATAAAAAATGATTATCTACGTAATTCTATTAAAGGTTTTGAATTTTTGACGATTTTTTCCAAAATTTCACTCGAAAATTTAGGGGGGTTCTGAACATTCGATTGCGTTTAAAAACAATAGGCTTCTAGTTTTCACAGATTGTAATTTTTGCACCCAATTTCGTTCGAATCGCTCTATTCGTTCGTGAGATATCGTCTCCACAGATTCACTGACACACACATCTTAAAAACGTTTGATTAGTGTTCCAAGGATGCTTGAAACGTGCTCTCCCATCGAAAACTCGAATTCGAATCTATCCCAATACTTTTCTTATACATCATACTATGTATATAAGGAAAGTGCAAAAATAAATATTAGTTTTGGATCATGCAAAATGCAATGGCCCTCCAAAAAAAAAAAAATATTTTTTCCCGATGCGCTGGAGTTACGAAGTCGGGATCGTCTTCTAAAACGTCAGCCGAAAGACCTAGAGTTGACAGCTTTTTGCATTTTCGTCCCGATGCTTCTTCATTCATCATACGCAAAAGATTTGACTTTGCATAGTGACGATCTCTTTTCAAGCTTCATTCACGTCGCCGAATTTCTATCGTGTCCTCTTTAATGTCTTGCTTGAGTTTCATTTCTTCTTGCACAGATTTAATGTCTTGATTTCTTCTCTGGTCTCGTTCATTTCTCTCTCTCCACGTCTCTCTTCAGTATTTCCTTCAATTTATCTCTTCTGGTTGCTTCATCTCTTTTTCCCAAGTCTTACCGCCAAATGCATCCCAGAAATACAATGTGTATCTTCTCAAGTCGTGGAGGATACAAAAATGAGTCCGAATGTGTGGATAACTAACGCGTAAACAAGAACCCTTTACAGCACTATAGCTAGAGTGACAGGAATACATAATGTCACGTTTAAAGAAAAATCGGGAGAGTTGTTCAGGAAATGGCGCTGCAGTTAAAACTCACAGCAGACAACTCTATACATTTATATGCAAAAAGTACATTTGAAATTAAAATTTTAAATAAACTAACTGTTTACAAAATGTTTTCACTTCAAAATAGGGTTTTTCCTCAGGAACAATTCCTTTTATAGTTAATACGGATATAATAATGCAATATATATATATATTTTTTAATTCGTTTCTTGCACTAAAACAGACTATTTCATCGGTCTGTGATGCGTTGAATTTTTGTTTTTATTTTCAGTATCGTTTTGTAAAACATTTCATTACTATTTCGTAAGCAAACGTTTATTTTTTTAATTATATAAAATAAATATAAAATCATACAAATTCATCTTACAACTTGGGGGAGGGGTACAAAACGAATGCAAATTTACAATAAGTTTGTTTTAAATAATGCATTTGTAGACAGAAATGCATATAAACTTTCTTTTATACAAAAATTAAACAAAATAGCTCAGATAAAAGTTGAATAAAATTTTTGTAAATAAGTCGTTTTGTGAGTTGCGTTTGGCGAAAGATAGAGTCAAATTTCACTTAGTATAACTACATAAATAATGAAACCTAACTGGCAACTCCTCTTTATAGTATATTACTGTAAATTATTACTGTGTGTATTACTGTAAATTATTAATGTGTATATTACTGTATTTATCACTGTGTATATATAGATATGTACCTTATATCTATATATGGCATTAAGATAAGAATATTCTATCTCGATTATCTTTCCGTTACAATGTTTTTTGCTTATTTATTTAAACGTATCTTATATGCATCAGTCTGGTGGGTCACTATCAAGATTTATTTCTAGTTTTTAAATGCAAAGAAAATACGTATCATTGTTATAAGTTACTTTATAGCAATTTACACAGTGTATGAGTCCTATTCAGCCTATCATAACTATATGCATTTATTAAATCAATTTTGTATCCTATTGAGAACTTTTAATTAATTTTATTTCTTCATGTTAGAATTGAAACTTCATTGAATTAATTTCATGATTGTAACAATAAATTTGCACCTCTTGAAAAAAATTGAACAAACTATTTATAGATAAGGTATTTATAGATATTACATAATAAGTTTAATATTAAGTATACAATGTCTAAATAAAAAACAGCAAAAGTATAATATAAATATATATATTTTTACAGAAAAACAAATGTTTAAAGAACATTATCTACTTTAAAGGAGACGAAAACTTAATTTAAAAATAAAAATATTTTATATGCATTTCATTTATTCAAATGCATTATTTACATTGACTCATTTTTTACTTTGTTTCTTTATTTGCCTCTGTTTATACCTTTAGTATAAAAGTGAAGTCTGGTTATGAAGCAACATCTCAATAATGTTTCTGTCAGTTGTCTTTCACATCCCATAAAGCTTAATGTGGAATTTGACAAAGTGTCAAATAAGTCACTTCTACTATCTCTGTGAAGTAAATTTATAGGTAAATTTGTAACATAAGTTTTTAATAAAATAAAGAAATTAAACAAATAACAGTGCTAAAACAATTTCTAAAAATCAAATTACAATCTAGTAAAATTTAACTAAAAGTGCAGTTTAACCGCTAACTTCAATTGACGACAACAGATGGCGCTACACCGATGTGTCCCCAATTATTGGAACCCATTGCTCTCCTATGAATGTGACATTAGGCATCTTACAAGACCACTTCTTAATACTTGTAACATTTACAAAACACAGACGTATCTCACCATTCAATTACGTCCACTCTGTCTAAATGAAGGATGACATATAAATCTCTTCCAAACAAATGGATCCATTTCGCCAAATCTGGTGCCAAATTGAGACCGTTACAAGCAGTACAAAAAGAGTGCTTTTTCAGTAAAATGAATAAAGAACAATGTTTTCAACAGTACCAGTTTATTAGGAAAGGGAAACACCCATTGCACTTCAATCTAATGACACAGATATTTCTGCAATCGTGTCCTTTTAAACAGAAAATATAAAAACGACTTAGGCACATATTTCTCATTTCGTTTTTAGATGAAAAACATATTATAATAAATAAACTATATTTAATAAATACCTTGTACATTAAAAATATATTTTACATTTTTTCCAAACAGACATATATTATACAAGGACAAAAATATTTATCAAACCAGGACATATCATTTTTTTAGCATTGGACTCATTGCAGAAAGAGCTGAATTAAAATTTTAAAAGTTGCACTATTTCAAACACAATATAAGAAAAGATATTTAAACAGATATTCATAGTTTGTGGTTAAGAATTAAAAACAATTTTTGTCCATAAAATTGGATGCAAATCAGATAAAAATGAAGATTATTTTTAAATGGGCAGGCACAGCATACTATAAAATCACAAGAACCTGCCAGAAAGGGGGCGTTACGAAAATTAAGGAAGACCCTCCCATTGCAGATAACAGTATTTATGGACTGGTTTCGCATTTATTATGCACTCATCAGCATGGAATAACAGTTAACTGCAATAGTTGCAAGAAAATTGGCTATTTGCCGTAATTTTGTGAATTTTAATAATGGGAACAGACAATTTCAGTCAAAATCATTCTTTTCATGTAGCTGGCACGTTTTCTTGTTGTCATTGCGGTTAACAGTTATTACATGCTGATGAGTGCATAATAAGTGCAAAATCGGTCAATGGATACTGTTATCTGCAATGGGAGTGTCTTCCTTACAGCATAATATATTCATGTTGAACACTTCATTTCTAAATGGCTCATACCAAATTACTTTAATATAATAAATTGGAAATCAACTGGAAAAGGTCCAACTATTATGAAGCTAGGTTGAAATCTAGCAGAGAATTGGAATAAATTGAAGCAAAGAAAAATGGCTGAACTGGAGACATTAAGCACTGCTTTGCCTTCAACCTGAAGAGGAAGCTGCAGATTCAGATAAATTTTGAACCAGAAAAATATATATTTATGGCTCGATATAATTTTAACTTGAGCCATAAATAATCCTGAAAGCATAGATTCTTTTCGTATTAAACTAGAAAGTTCAATGAAAGAATATTCTTTTGATATTCAAGAGTTTAATTTAAGATTGGCTAATTATCAGAATTAGAAATCTAAGCATCAAAGAAAAGTTACTTATTGATTCGGGGTTGAGTTTAATAAAAGCCATAGAATACTGCCCAAACAAATTCAGTGTATGAAAGAGATTTGGGAACAAATAAATACATTAATAATAAGAAATTTTTTAAGAACATTAGTAAGCTCAACTTTACAAAACTAAAGAATAAAAGCGAATGTTCAAAATGTAAAATCAAACATGAATTTGGTAACTGTTCTGCATAAGGAAAAAATGTAGACGAGGCAAAAAAAAAAAAAATTAAAGCATTTGTCATTGCTTGTAAATACATGGGAATTAATTAGAAAATTAGTGAAATAAATGAAACAGAACTTTCAGATAGTTAAAACAAAAAACTATTTGTTAGAGTTGATAATATGTGAGGTAGAGAAAATTTGGACTACAAGATAAAGTTTCTCACAATATCTACCAATTTGCACATTTCAGAATTAGAACAATTTTTTACAAACACAATTTCTGTATGACATGTTTTCCAAACATACATATTAAATAGATAGAAGAATGACGTATCACAATATTTCCGACTGTGCGATAACCTTAAGAAATTTAATAGACGTAATGCTAGCTAAAATTTAAAAATGGCACACCTTTTACAAGTTTTGAACACTTTAAAAGATTTTGCAGACTCATTATTCCAATTTTCAAATTGTTGATAATTCAAGGCAAGGCAGTAACTCCCTATAGCAATTATTTTAAGAACAAGACACAAAATATCTGCTTCATTTGTTTTTAACCCAGGGCTTCTTTTCCAAACAGAAGTTAACAAAAAAATGTGATGTGGGTAGCACAACTTTCCCTATATAATACAATGAATTGACTTCTTCACAGTGAAAGAAAGATGTATAAGATCTATGGCACACTATTTTTAATGTTGAATTGTACACTTGACGCTTTTTTTGGATGACAATCAAGTACCCAATTAACTTATAGTTTGCGCAACTCTAAATAAACAATTATCAATATGGATAGCATCCACAATAAACAATAAAGTCCATATATTAAAATATTTTAATAATTGGACCATTAATAATTGGATAATTCATCCATTGGTCATTTTTTTTAGCATTGTATCATTTTTGAAACTTTAATAATACTTTCATCAATCTGGAACAAAATATCGCCGAGTCGACAATATTTCGCCAAATGAGTCACGAAGTTCGCCAAATGGATCACCAAGCTTACACTTGGCAATCCACTGAAGAGCATGTCTTATATATAAATGACTGCTGGTGAATGGCTAGACATCAAAATACAAAACTATTACATAAAGTATTTTCTCTTGTGAATGGAACAAACTATGATGTTAACAAATGCATTGCATAATATTACATACGAAAAGTGAACATATTCCCATATAGTTAATACTTTTTTTTAATTTTATGAGACTTTTCTGATAAATTTTTTTGAAAAAGTGCAATATCTTCATACTAGTATTCTAAAATTTGAGTCAATCGTTTTGTAATGAAAAATTATATAAGAAATGATTATTTATGTAACATCATTGAAAGTTCAGATTTTTTCAAAATTTCATTCAAAAATTTTGGAGATTTCCAAACATTTGATCACGATTAAAATCAATAGGCTTCCAATATTCACTGATTGTAATTTTTGTACCAAATTTTGTTCGAAAAACATCATATCCATAGATTCATGGACACACACACACAGAGACATCACTTCAAAAATGATCCATTCGAGTTCAGGGATGCTTGAAACACGCTCTTTCATCAAAAACTCGAATCCCAATTTTCGGCCCTGTCACAATACTTTCCCTATATATTATGATTATACTATGTATTTAGGGAAAGTAATAATGTGCTAGATTAAAATGTGAGAAAACATTCAATTTGCAAGTAGGAGAAGGAAGGGGGCAGGTAGTTATTATTTCGCTCCATTTTGGATCAATTTATACATTTAAATACAGAACAATAAATAATTTTACTAAAGATAAATATCTTGCACAAAGAATATTCCAAATTTTAAATGCAAAGCACTTTGTGCATTTTGACGTACCAGCTATAGTTTGATATTTGAGTTGTTTACCGGTACACAACCTACATTAGCCAGTATGAGCATTGGCTAATAGTGGTTGAAAAAAAGTTCTGTTGTAACCGATACTATTGTGAAATGGAAAAAACAACTTGATAGGACCATTCAGTAATGCTATTGTTCTGGAACAAAACAGATAGTTGAGGCACGATATCCCTTTTTAAGTAAACTTTCCCCAATCAGTATGTTCCACTCGCTCTCTACAGCTAAAAATATAACATTTTTCCTTTCTTTGAATTAAGGGGGGTTCAGACACTTAATTTTTTTAAATTTTCGATTTTTACTTCTTTACATTTTCTAAAAATTTAAAATATTCTGTTTAAAAGCATACTAAATTTATTTCAATTCGATAACTGGAAGTATTTTTTTTTTTTAAATATCACCTACTCTTACTTTTTTCGGCACAAGCGGTGTTGCTTTGACCATGCAACCACGCCAAGATTCCACAACCAAGGCTTCTACTGTTTTTTTTTTTAACTCTATGTTTATTTATTATTATCAGTTACAGTTTGGCAACAACGTTTTGTTTATAGTTTACCATACCTTACCTCATTGTTTACATTTTTTGCTTACGTTATTGAAGGTGTTTATTTTTTGGTTTCTTCCATACTTTCAATGGTCATCTACATTCGGTAATTTGTTCTATTTGATGAATTATAATAAATTTAATACTTTGTAAATAAAATTAAGTAAAAGTAAACACATTTTTAAAAAAAGAAAGAACGTTGGTACGCTTAAAACCAGTGAAGTAAATGAAAATGCGCCAGGGACTACTAAAAGCAATGTGGCAACTGTAATCGTAGTCATACAGATTCTTATAAAAAGAAAATAAGCAATATGTCATCTTATAGTGAATATACTTCACAAAATGCTAGTGACATCATTGATTGACAATCATTCATTGAACAATTATTGTCTACTTGTGCTTGTACAGTGAACGCCGGTTATAAGATTCAGTGGTTATAAGAAACAGCCGTTTATAAGACCCAAAACGACAGAAACAAATACAAACTTCGTTTTAACATTAAAATTGTGTCGCTTATAAGAAACACGATTCCGCTTATAAGAAACAGTTTTCTAAAGAAAATTTGTTGATTTCCTTGCGACGCGGGTGTAAAAAAAAAAAAAATCGACAAGTTGTTGTCTCTTGTCTCTGGGCGTAAGGGGTGGGAGTTTGCTATGTAACAAAGGATGACAGAGAATTTCTCCGTAGAAAGGCTTGGGGGAAACAACCCCAAACCAGTAAGAAACGAGTTTTAATCTTTTGGCATCTTTGCTTATGCACTCAAATAAGATTCGTACAGCTTTAGTTAGTCATTTTATGTTTTGCTAGTGAAAGCATGCCGCAAAAGAGAAAAACTCTTACTTTGCTTGAAAAGCAAAGTTTACTTAAAAAGTATGATTCTCTACCTCCGTGTAGTCAATAAGCCAGAAAATAACCTTGCTTGATGCTATCCATATGATCGCAGGCGCATGTAAAAATGTTTCTGACATATGCATTTTTAATTGCTTCCGTAAAGCAGGATTTTTGAAAAATAATGTTGATACACCAGCAGAAGATGCAGAAGCACCTTTCGAAGAATGGATTCACATCGACGAAAATTTACAAACATCTGAAGAAAAAAGGAATGATGACATAGTTGCGGAAATTCAGAATGTTTGCAATGAAGAAGAAAATGAAGACGACGTTCCACAAGAAGAAAATTTTCCTACAGCCAAACAGTCGCGAGAAGCCCTAACAATAATTAGAAAAACTCTTGGACACAGAGGGGCATCAGAAAAAGTTTATAGACTATTTTATGATTTAGAAATGGATGTACGTAAACTAATCACAGACTCGTTAGCGCAAATAACACTGAATAAATTTTTTGCTGTTCCTCAGTAATAGATTATGGTATGTATAAAATGTACTATGCTCTTATACATAAATGAACGACCTATGAGTTTCACTTTTTATTCTTATTTAACTACATACTATATGCATATAGATAATATTTTAAGTTGTAAGGCTTTATTCGTAAAATAAGAAATATTTTTGAATGCAAAACTTAATTCACAAATGTATTATGTACGCACCAATATTTTACTTATATACATTTATCTTTTAAATTCTGTAAAACTTTGTTCAATAGTTAGTATTTACAATGGAAGAACGATATTTAAAAAATTTCCGGATTTAAGAAATAACTGCTTATAAGAAACAAAACGAGCGAAACGAACGTGCTTCTTATAAGCGGCGGTCACTGTATCTCCTGTGGTGATGCACTTTCATTCAAAATATTAAGGATATTTGGATTGTCATTTGGTGAAGAGTATCAAAAACTAACTTTGTAGGACTCAAAATGCTGAAATTTGGGGTGTATGATGATGTTATCATAAACTTCAACAGAGGAAATATATCCAGATGTTTAGTTATGAAACAGATTGGGATCATAATCAGCAAGAATACTGCATCAGTTCTGGCAGAGTTCGATAATTTATGAGTCAGAAAGGCTGAGGGCATGTTGTCAAAACTCCCCAAAAAGGCTAGACAGCAGCTTGCAAGTGTCAAAAGAAAGCTTGAAGAGGCTTTCCTTGAAAAAGAGGGATAAGATAATCCTTCCTGTGGTTCTGGAATGCATTAAATTTATTGATGTATGACTAATAATAACATATTAAACTTTAACTGCATTTTTCTGAAAATAGTATTTTTTTACATAAATGACCCATTATTTCAGCAACTATACAAGATACACCTTTGAAATTTTTACCATATGTTTTTCTCTCATATATACATATTTTAATATAAGCCTTTTGTAATTTTAAGTTTTTTTTTAAAATAAATTTTTAACTTTTTTTTTTTTTTTTTTCCAGTGGTTTGCGGTAAAAATCATAAAATTATAATTACAGCTAATTTTACGAAATCCCTGTATTAAAGTATGTAGAAATGTAGAGAACAACCATTGAAAATTTCAGCCAATTCCTTCAAACGGTTTTCGAGATAAAGGGTTGTCAATATGTCAAATTTAACACTGAAAAGATACGAGTGTCCGAACCCCCTTAACATAACAAATATATAAAGAGGCTTACTACATACAAATTGTTTTTGAAAACGCAATTTTTATCACCTTCCTGTGAAATCATTTTCAAGCAGTAGCCTAGCCAGAATCTTGGAAAGAGCCAGTTAGAGTGCTGGATTTTGTTTTCTAATACAGATTCTATGGAGAATTCAGCCAATAGGAGGAAGGGCCACTGTTTTCAAGGCACTTGTACAATCGTGAAATACAGTCAACAGAATAGATATACTCTAGGAAAGAAACCTTGCCATTGATCTCTATTATACTATCAATATCTGCTACATGGGATTCAATGATAATATGCAATGTATTAGTTAATATGAAATTTACATATTTCTATACAGGGTCACTATAACAATGTTTCATATACAGTTGTTGACATGCATGATTTCTTGAATCGCATGAGAATTTATTTCAAATTAATTTTATACATTTTTAAATCAATACAAATTTCTTGAGTACCCTGTAAAAGAGTAGAAAATGGAAATCATTATTCACTGCAAAAACAAGATAAAAAAAAAGCAGACAACTGAGTGTGGCAAACAATCTTTTTAGCAGCATCCATAGCAATCACTACAGTGAACTGAGTGAGAGCTAGTAGAGGGATCTCGAATGTTTGCATTAGCCTTCTCACATAGTATATAGTACAAACATCAGATGCAGTAAAAGTTCAAAATAATCAATCGAATTTTAGAATTAAAACCTGCCCCAACATTTCAGAAACTGCTTATATGTCAATCCCTATTTTATATAAACTGAGTTCATTTTAACACTTAAAGCGATTAAAAGGATAACAAAGGATTTAACACTTGAAGCAATTAAAAGGATAACACATTCTCTCTCAAAGCATTGAGAATGTAGACATTGTAATGTATAATGGGAGTGTCCCTCCTGCCATTACAGTTTTAACTCTCACCTATTTGAAATCCTACATGAGCCAATTAAGGTATTTCTGTATGTTTAAAGGGCAAACTACATTTAAATAAAACATTAAAACTACTAGATTATACAAATAAATTATAAATATGTACAAATATAATATATATATATGTATATACAAGGGAACTAAAATATATAAGGAAGCAAAACTATAAAAAGGAAGTGTTTTTGCAAATAAACACTAAGGTACAGTCTGTGTTAGATGAGAGCTAACAACCTATTTTATCACAGTTCAATGGTTCAGCAGCCTTAAAGACCCCCGGACCTTATTTTGCATCCTCTATGCTCTACTTTTCAGGATCATTTCCCAACTTAAATTCATGATTTCTTTCAATTCCCACATTTAATAAATAATTAAAATTGCTATACATTTCATTTCCTATATAATATAAGAATTGAACAATTTTAGAAAAAAACCCATGATGTTGGATAATAAATATCTTAGAACAGATACAAAAAAACTTCAATATATTAATAAATGTATGCAAATAATGGATGGAAATGTCTAAAACATCTACATTAAATCACTTGAAAAAATAACTGTAAAGTAAACATTTTGTTGAAGCATAAGTGCATAAATTAATAATTGTATTAACCTGTTTTGAAGGAAAGGAACAGTTTCTTTCTTCAGGATAAAAAGACAGAGCAACCACACAACGAAAGCTTTCTTACCTTTGCTGGTGTCATTATTCTGTTTTTTTATCTCAAAGAAAGAGACTGTTCTTTTCCTTCAAAACCGTTTACTATCATTATTAATGTGTTATGTGCTACGTTTCTACAAAATTTTAACTTTACAGTTGCTGACAATGGTCACTACAAACACTAGTGCTGATGCAGAAGTATCAGGATATATATATTTTTCCACATTTGGCTAAATTTCACAAACCAAGCTACTTAAAACAAGAATGGGGTGACAAAAATCCGCATTATTCAATGAAAAATAATGAATTTAGGATTTCAATGTATTGGTAGTTCAATGAAAAAATATCTGGCTTTTGCCACAGGTTAAAAAATGGTGTGAGAATTTTTACCCAAACCAGATCACCAAAGCAAGAGTTCTCTAGAATAAAGTTGTACATGTTTATATAAGAAATTAAATGGATATATCATAAGACCTTTTTACCTCTTTATAAATATCTATCTGTACAGCAGAGGTGTGAATAACGTCAATCGTATAATCACTTTAGGTTAAATGCCAATAATATATCATATGTTTGCTCTCTTAAGTTCCAATCTTTAACAATGCATGATGTTGATGTTTGGCTATTAGATTTAGTATTTTTATCCAATTGTACAACAATTGAATCAAATTTAAAAGACAAGATTTGGAAAAATTAAGAAAAGTAGTAGTCGGTCTGGATAAAATGGTTTTTCACATGATTCGTTCAGTAAATACTTTCAAAAAGAAACTAAATATGTTTGTATCCAAGCTTGAAAATAAAAATTTATTTTATTTTTCAAACATGATTGCACAATTAAAGAGTTTTGCAATAAATTCAATGGAAATAAATATATTGAAGAAATTAGATTAAACTACTGAAAATTTTAACTACAACTTCCAGGATTTTAAAGAATTTGATAGTGTCATTTTTATTCATCAGTTGATACCAAGATTAAAGTAGAAATAATTGAGCAAAACCTTTCGACTATTTTTGATATGGATATTCTTACACTTGAAGTAGAACTCTCATTACAAAATAATATTTACATCACAGCAAGGACTTATAAAGATAAATTTTGGATACATTTTCGCAGATGAATGTTATAAAATCTAAATACAATGGGCTTAAGTAGACCCAAAATTAAAGACAGTGCAGTGTAGAACAAGTAATGCAAATTTTGGAGCATCCCAAAATAGAAAAATAGAATTGTTCAAATTGAAATTTTGTATATTGCTTTTAGTGTAATACTTGTTATTAAATAATATTACCATGATGCAATTTTTTTTAATTTAAAATTAAAATTCAAAACATATTTTAAGTTAAGTAATAATTAAATGTTACAAAATCTGTAAAAACTTACAAAATGTGGAAGTTCAAATAGTGTGCCAATATTGTTTTATACTCGATTTTTTATAGAACATTCCCAATTTTAGAAAAAGCAGATTTTTACTGGAAAAGCTTTTATGTGTTAATTATGTAAAATGTATCATGTATTAATGGATGATGATTTAACATTAATGAATATATGATTTGATATTAATGAATGGTGTATTAATCATGTAAAAAATGACACTCTTGCTATAAAGGAATTAAAGTATTATGCTTATTCAAAGCCTTCTACATATGTATCTATTGGATGAAATTCAGCCAAATTAAATAGAAATATGTCAAAGAGATTTTATAAAAATATTACTTCAAAAAAATCACCAGCAAGAGAAAGTTGGCACTGAAGGTAGTAAAATGCACAATCTTACAGTATTTCACTTTGAGGTAATCAAACTCAAAAGTATAAGCCATCTATTTTATTGAGTCAAGCACAACACTAAAATGTCAACTTTCTCATTAAAGGGAACTTTCAACTCAAATATTCCCTAATATACATTCATTTTCCCCATTCTGAGCAAATATATCCCACCTGCATGTTTTGAAGAGTTGATTGGTAGAGCTTAATTATGTCTGTAGAATGAAGGCTCTAAACAAGAATCCTTAAATTACTATATATGTAAAAAATAGAACTTTTCTACATACAGAATGTAACTTTCAAATATTTATTATACAAGTTTTTTTTTTCAAGAAACATTGAGATTGGACGCTACTGACTATGAAGGTCAATACTTGTAATAAGTGTATCAAATATCCTTTTGACAGTATCACACTTGGATCCAGGAGCAAAAGCATTACAGCATTAAGTTAAAGATATCGCTAACTCAAGGCACTTTATTCTCCCTTATAAGCATTCTTTACACTAACTAATACTGTCTGAATTGAAGATTATTGCTCAATAACTACAATTTATAGGTTTGAAATTTAATAGCATGATAATCATAAATAATAATATAATACCAAATTAAAAAAATCAGAATGAAATCTATTAAATTTGCAAAGAATAAATTAAAGACACATCATTTTCAAAACAGATGTTTTCCATCTGGAAAAAATGTCTGCCATTTTATCAAAACACTTGCTTTCATATCTTTAGCATTTGGAAATCATCTGATCCAATAAAGGTGATTTTAAAGGTAAATTTTCCCACAGATTTTTGGCTTTAAATGTTCATAACTTTTAAACTCATTCCAATGTTTTAAAAATCTCACTGTGGTGTATTGTCCTAAGTACTTTTGTGGCAAATTTAGTCACCATCTGACATTTTGATTTTCCACTACAGACACACAAATACACAGATGTCCTATTTTATCACATAAAATGATGAAACTATTGGTAATTTTTATAATCTTACAAAGGTGCAATATGCAATCCTCATGTCCACATCCTTTGACAATGGGACATTCAACATTTAATGCTGATTTTTATATCAGAGGTCAGTTTAGAAACATGAGAGTTCACAGACATACAGGCAAGGTTTGAACATATAATTTATGAAAGAAACCCAGGTCTGACAGCCTAGCAATATAGGAAAAAAAATAATCTAAAAATACAAGCAGAGCCCGAATTCAGGAATATTTCATAGAGATAAAAATTTTTAAGAGTCCAAGCGAGGAATATTTTAATTTTTCGTAAACAAATAATTTTTGAGAGAAGACAAAAAGCCATTGAGCTCTATTATGCAACCAAACTAAATGTTTATCATGCTTCAACACTGTTTGGAGATGGTTTGATTTGTGAAAATGGTCTGCATTTGTAGCATGTATGACAAGACAGAATAATACTGTCAAGATATTTCATTTCGAATAATGTACATGCAAATCACCATACAGTTCTGGAATAATCTCTGTAAATATAAAATTCCACAGTGATATCTGCATAATACATTTCTTGCTAAATATATTAATGGAAATGAGAATGTTTTTCATACAGTTTTTATAAAATTTACTTTTGTTGCGACTGCATCCTAACACCAGCATTATTTTAATGAGTAAAAAGTCTGAATTTCTATTAAATATTTACCAACCTTTTGGTAAAGATGTTTATGCATATATTATCGGTGTAATGTGTGTAACTCAAATTCATAAATATAATTTAAGTGCATGGACTCAAATAATGAAATCTCCAATGTAAGACTTTTCCTATTTCAAATTTTTGGCAGAAACTTCATTATGCAGATGCATTTATTTTATGCCTTATTTAAGTCATATACAATGCAATGTTAATTGGCTTTGTTTTCTGGCCATTAGAACAGAATTCAGCTGGCCAGACAGTTTTGAAAGCAAAATGTAAGTCAAGGGGGTGAAGCTTTTGTCTACTAAAAAAAGGAGAATCTTTTGGTCATGGGAGTCAATTCGGATTTGTATTGACTTTTAAAAGAATGGTTAGAGCTTAAAGTTTGAAATTTCAAGATTTCCAGGAGGTCTGTGTTGGTCATGTAAAAAGGTCGAATGCTGTGTTTTTGAGAAAGACAAGCTCTTAAATTGGCTAAATTATTCAACAAATCATTCTGGACCGGCTTTTCAGTTCAATTTGCAGCCAATTCGATGATAGAATGGTTCATATATTTGGGAAGAGTTGTGATCTAGTACAACCTGGATTTTGGTTGGAAAATTAACTTCAAGAATCTGATGCGATTATTGGGTTAGTTCAGTTTGTTTAGGAGGCCATTCGATCTCTGACAGCTCAAGAATTTCATATTAGAAAATGTTTCATTTTGACTGATTTGTAAAAATTTGGCTTATATACGAGTTTCTGATTTTAGACAAATATCTTGTAACGGAATTACATACTTGGCTTATACACGAATTGACTTATATTCAGAAATATGTCATATTTTTTGGCAGGATATTCGTGAGATAAATTCCACCCGGACTGGAGGGATAAGAGAATCTGGATAGAAAAATAATTTACTTTCTAATTTTGTTGTCTTTTGTCAGTCCTTCATACCATTATGACAGTATATTCACTTTATATTGATATACAAGTTCCCATATATATTTTTGTACAAGTTACCTTTTAACATTGACCTTCTCCAGTTTTTACTTAATTTTCAGTAGCAATACACAGAATTTGAAATTTTCTGGTACATGGTTAAATTGTATTGTAATTCTGATATCTTTTTTATGGACTCATATTCATTTTATTACTCATATTGTTATGATTGCAATTATTATGATACAATTGTAACTCAGATAGACCACAGCAATGTGAACTTAAAAAACCTATTTGCTGTTAAAATTCAGTTTAACCAAAAATATGACCCTAAATTTAATTATTTGTATTGAAACATATTTGGTATATAGTTATTTCCTATTTTCGAAGATGCCAATATGTTGCTCAATTTAGGCATAAAAAAGAATATTTTCTACTTTTTCTCATATAGAACGAGTCTCTTGAAAAAGTAAATTTAATTCATATATTTATATTATTTTTATCAATCTATTTGCACAAGCTAGTACAGATGAAATTGGAATTTGTATCAATTTAAGAAAATCTATCTTAAATACAATGCCTTTTGAGGTATTACTTTCATGTATGTGTGACTGTGTACAAAATTTTGTCATACTGGCTAAAATTCGACACCAAACATATCCCGGCCGCTCGAACAGCTGCTCATGCCCATATTCCACACCAAACACATCATTA
Organism: Amaurobius ferox; assembly: GCA_951213105.1. Taxonomy (NCBI): domain Eukaryota; kingdom Metazoa; phylum Arthropoda; class Arachnida; order Araneae; family Amaurobiidae; genus Amaurobius; species Amaurobius ferox. Next base: position 144,103,896 of record OX578147.1, on the reverse strand, counting down.
TAAATACAGCATAAGAATTTAATTAATATAGTGTAATTATCTCTTGACTGTATACACTAGAACGAAAAAGAAGAGAGGACAGGGAACAATGGCTTATACAAGTAGCATTATCAGTCACTCCAATTGTATAATAGAGCTCAATGGTTCTACCTGTACTGATGTAATGTGTTCTTATCCAAGAAGTTTGTTTAGATACCATTTTAGTCCTATTATACACAACCAAATACAGAATAAATGATAAATATTTTTTTCACTCAAATAGCCAGTTAAATGAATGACCTCACCTTTAGTATAAACAGAAAAGGTCCATATGACACAAGAGACTCATTTTAAGAACAAGAGTATAAAAAATACCATGACAAAATGCTTCAAATTAAACTTAGTCACTGAGTAATAAAGATATGAAAGGGTTCAATAACAGAAAAGGTATATGCATAGTGAAAAACCCTAAATCCCGTATGTAAATCTAAAATATTAATTTGACCTACAATACAATGGGGATGAAATTCCATTTGCATTTTTTTTTTTTTTATAATATATTATTTGTTAAAAGGGTACTCCATAATCTGCTTCTCATATTGAAGTCGTTTCTTACAAAAAATTTATTTCGATGGCTTTATTGAGAGTACTTGAACATCCCAGAAGCAAAGCAGGATCTAGGTGTTACTGGGTTACGGTTTATGTTCCAATCATAATCAAAAGGTTTCAGAAAGGTCCCTTAAAGATGAGACGTTTCAAAATTTTGTTATATCACAGCATAAATACTATACCTAAGGCCAAGATTTTGATACCAACATTTTTCTGGATTTTGAGTGGTCCCCACACAAGAACAGCTAGCATATTAATAACACTGAGAGGCATTAAAATGACCCTTCACGGCATTCTGGTATTAAGGCATTTTTTAAGGAATTGTATAACAGTGGCTACTATTTGTATTTTAATAAAAGTTCTGTTTCTTCACTCTCTGAGCATGACTCATTCGTTGCAGGAAACTAATTGGTATATTTTCATTATTTTTGTTAGCATTCGATAACATGCTTAGCCCAATTTTAGACAATAGATGCTATTAGCTGTTTAAATAATTCTTTGTGTCAAAAGCTATTTTTTTTTTTTTTTTTGCATTTTCAAGGTGTGGAAGCATGGCATCCACCCATGGCAATGGCCAACACACAACTGGAAAAAGTAGTTTTTCAGAAAATGATAGATTATGATAAAATATTTAAGAAGGTATATTTAAGTAGGTCTCATTACGTTATGAGGATACCACTCTCATAACGTAATGCTCAGAGGGCTAATCCTCTAACTTTGTTGCAAAGAAACATAAATTTGTAGGTCTTCAAAGCTATACCAAATATCATTGGAGTGTCTAACATCACATGAAAACTGTCTGATCCACTTCATATCTGATGAAATATGAATTATATTCAACTTGCATAGCTTTAATGGTATATGGAGGAAATTTTTATATTCATTTGAGTTATAGACAATATCTTTTGTCAACAGAAAACTGTTAAAATAGAGAATAAAACTAGTAAAATATCTCAAATTTTTTATAAAATATCTATGTTGACTAACAATATAAATGCTTTATTTACAAAAACATGGACGGTAGATACTTTGGCACTATCAAAGGTGTAAACCTTTCGTATTACTATAATGGGACACAACCCAAAAATTTTTTTGTGAACCTCTGAAGCGATTTATGAAATTTAGAGAAATGTTCAGATCCTTGATTTAGTACAATTAAAAGAAATTTGTGTGTTTTGAGAATGCTTTTAAAATATGTTTGTATCTTTAAAGAACATTTTCCTTCCATAAAAATGGACTTTTAACTAAGATCCATGATTAACATCCATTTTTCAAAAAATTACTTTTAATAAAGGTTATTGTTAAAATTTGTTTTACTTTTTATTTTATGAGGCTATTTCCCCATTTAAAGAAATGTTCCGGTCAAAAAAATCCAGGCCTTACTTTGTCAAACCCCATCACACACTTTCATTATCAAACATAGACATATTAATAGGCCATTGCAACAATCCCTGCTCAGAAAGATTAGATTAAGGGCTGTAGAATATAAATATCGATTTGTAATATAAATAAACACATTTGAATCATAAATATATCAGTATAGTGACTTATACAGTTCATTTAGCATATCACAAGATGGAGTTCGAAGCTCCCGAGCTTTGGTTTCTAAAGATATGTCCCTGAATTGCTTGGCACGATAAATCATATTTTCCTCTGAAAGTAAAAAATAACAACATCAATACCAGGCACAAATATTACATCCTAGAATTAGACAATGGCGTTTTGAGACATAAACCTCATAAATTCTAGAACTTGAGAATATGACATTTCCTGAATCACACTTTTATTTTCCACTGCCTTTTCTTTTTATCACTGTGATTCATTTTACTTATTTTTCATCCCTCTATTCTTGACGAGCACCTAACCAGTAGTGGTACGAACACCGAATCAGTAGTGGTAGAAGGTACAAGATTTATTCTTCTGCCAAAAGAAATAATGTACCATAAAAGTTGAAAAAAAAATCTTTTTTTACAAGAGATTTTTTTAATATTTCAACTATAAAACAAATATAAAGACTTTTTTTAAAAAGTGACATAACTTGGTGGCTAAGAAAAAAAAACGATTTTTTTTTTATATACAATTCTACAAGGCTTATGTTAAAAATATTTTATTAATTACACAAACTAAATTACAGGAAATTTAATTTTGCTAATCAGTTTATTACAGGTAAAGTAAAAAAAAAAATCACCAATAGCGAAAATTATAAAATGAAATCCATGGCTTTTAAAAAATAAAAAATGGCTAATTTGTGGCTAAAGCAAAAAAAAAGACACCCCAGGGCAAGGTCAGAAATTAATTCAAATAAATTAACAGTGGCTCTAGCCTGATTGGGCTGAAATAGTTCTGTGTTCAAAGTATTGTGAGTGGTATGTCTTCTTTAGTACTTTGTGAATGGTATGTCTTCCTTAGACATTTTCAAAACAGTTCATAATATTTAAATATTGAAATTAGAACTTACTTTTTGAAAATATTAAAATATCAAAACTATAATCATTCTATTTCAAAAACTAAGAAGCTGATCTAAAATACGATTATTTATTCTTGTACAGGTTTTTTTTTTAAGGGTTACAAATTAATTTTTATAGTTCATAGCTAGCAGTTTTTGAGTTATTGAAAACAGAAAGTTTTAGTTTTTGAGATATTGAAAACAGAAAAAGTTCAATCTTCAACTCGATAAGACAATTCTTAAAAACTAAAAGAGTTTTGTAAAAACAAATTATCCATGTAGAAACTGGATTTCTTACTAAACATTCTTGTCACTCACTGTTTATATCTATCTTTTATAGTTTAGAAGATATTTCCAGTTAAAGCAAGCAAAGTGAAGCAAAAACTCTCTTGAACAATGATTTTTAGGGGGGGGGGGAGTTTGCAATATTAAAATATTGAAATTATTTCTATATATTCATAAATAGAACTTTATTTTGGACAAAGCAAGTAAAATTGTCAACATTTTTATCTCTTAGGTTTGGATATATAAGTGTCCAAAGTTTTTACGATTTTTGCCAGAGATACCTCAACCATACACGTCAAAAACTGATCATTTGAAGAGAGGGTCGAAGGGTTCATGTAAAACTAACTAGAACTTTATACACCCCTGGATGTGACAGGCTTCACATTTAGTTTAGTATAGTATAGTATATAATATACAGAATTGGGTGAAATTATTTATTTTATTAGATTATGCATGTAGTACAACATATGCAATCATTAGGGTCACAAGGAACTGTTGTTGGGATAGAACTTTTTATGTTTCTCAGCTTGAACCCATGATTTTATAATACATTTTTAAAATTTCTCTCTGATCTGAAAACTTTATACTTCAAAAGCAGTTACAACAAATTTGGCCAGAACAAGATATCCCTGCTGCCATGTAAGGCATTTTTTCCTATTGAATATTTGGAATTAAAAATGCAACCCCACCCATTTGATATTATACTATATGCAAATTGAACAATTAGTAGTGTTTTAAACTCTACTAATTATTATATTTCACAGGCCTCCTCAATTGTGAGTGAAAATTATACCAGATACATCACGTAAGAGATTCTCTCGAATTTCCTTACATTCTGTTCCTATTAAACAAGATATCCTTTCAATGAAACACTATATTTTAAACTTGGGAGTAAGATGTAGAGTTTGACTCTTATTACATACCAGCATAATAAATAAGGAAAGTATTGTAATGTCATCAAAATTTTGAATTAGAATTTTCAACAGGAGAGATTGCTTCAAGCATCCCTGACCACGAATAAAACATTTTTGAGGTGATGTCTGTGTGTAAGTCTGTAGAGATGATATCTCATGAATGAATGAAGCGATTCAAGTGAAATTTGGTATGAAAATTACAATCTGTGAATACTGGAAGCCTATTGTTTTTAAATGCAATTGAATGTTTTCAAATGAAATTTAGAAAAAATCAAAACTGTCAATAAAGTTACATAAATAATCATTTTTTATGTAATTTTTCATTAGAAAGTGATTGACACAAACTTTAGAATGCTATCATGAACCGTTCTCACAATATCGCACATATTTTAAATAAATTTATCAAAAAATCACATAAAATTAAAGTAATTATTAACTATTGTGAAATATGTTCACTTTTCATATGTAATATTATGTGATAAGCTTGTTATCATGCTTGTTTGATCTAGTTCATTCCATTCACGTGAGAAGATATTTTGGGTAATAGTTTTGTAGTTGGATGTCAATAATTATACTTAAATCTACATAAAATTCTACAATACATCAGAATCTACATAAGTCTACCATAAATCTACAATAAGAATTTATCCATAAATTTGGCAGAATATTGCCAATTTGGCAACTTTCTTAAATGTTGACAAATTGACAAAAATGTTGCCAATTTGATAAAAATGTCACCAAATTGATAAAAGTGATACCAAATCAATGAAAATGATGACTAATTTGTAAAAATTCAATATCTTGGAAGATCACAGGAATCGACTATAAGAATAACCCATTTCTCTGTCAGTCCATCCATAACAATTGGCAAAAAAATGGACAACAAATTTGTCCATATGTTGCCAACTTGGCAACTTTTTTAAATGTTGCCAAATTGACGAAAATGTCACCAAACTGATAAAAATGATACTAATGAGAGGTAATATTTTGCAAAATTTTAATTTCGTCATATGACGGACATACCTTCTAAGAAATGTCTTTCTCTCCGATTGCACCCCTGATTAACAAAAATATCGTCAAATTGCAAAAAAATTGCCAAGTTAAAGTAAATGATGCCTAATTGATGAATTTATTATTCAAATATTTTGATGCTTATTGAGGATGCTGTTGCATAAAATATAAGTTAATTGGGTACTTTGAAATAGTTTTACATGTTGTCATCTGGAAAGTTGCCCAATGTACAATTCAACATTAAGGACACTGTGCCATGGATATTATACATAATTTTTTCACTGTGAAAGAAGTAAATTCATTGCATTATATAAGGAAAGTCATGTGCTGCTCACATCAGAAATTTCTTTTATGCCATGACATCAACTATGTAAAAATAAATTAGTTTTTTCATATGACAACACTCACAGAATAATCTGTCAAAAAGTTGTAAAAAATCACTATTAAAAAATTGAAAAACAAATGCACAAGCCCAGCCCTTTAATTTTATATATGTTTTTTACTTTCGTTTTGAGTGTTAGATAAGATGTCAAAACAGCTTAGAAACAATATAGATTGCATAGGTAAGAACTTACTATAATTTCTCTCTCTGAAGCAGGATGTGCGGACAGTTATGACATATTCCTCCTCCACACTTTTTTCAATGTCCCGTATGCGAGTCTTGTGCTTATCCAGGAAGTTCTCACTCACATAGTAAGGTACATCTAAGTAACTTGTTCTTTTCTCATAAAGATATTTCCTGAAAAGGAGGCACTGCAGTTAGTAAAATTTCAAATCCAATGCTCATGTACTCAATCAGAAATGACTATCATATAATTCTGATAACAATCAACAATGAAGGTTAGGCAACTTTTTATATGTAACCCCCTTATGTTCTACTCAATTTTTAAGGCATCTCATGGTTTATCCTTTTTGCATGTGTTTGCTATTGACTCTTTTGATTTGTAAAACATTGCACTCTTAACCCTTTCCAGAACTGCTGTGGCCCAAAGGATGGAGCATTTCGCTTCCGAACTGTTCCCAAAGGACAGAACATTTTCTGCACTAAGCCTAACTCTAAAAAAATTCACTAAAAATCACCCATTTAACACAGCATTCTACTTTTTTCAAAAATACTTATTTTCCATTAGATGTATACGTTACATGCAAATTATCTTTTATTTAAATATTAAAATTTGAAATGATTAAAAATGATTAATTAACTCGACTAAAATGGTTATTTGTTACGCAGGAAAAATATTGTACTCAATACTTTATACAGCTAATAGAGATTATGTACAATTTTTAAGAAAGAAAATAGCTTCGTTACTAATTAATATGCCTTTTACGTATAATGTATTTCAAAACATGGATTCATGCATAGACAAACATTGCAATCTTTGCATTCATAAAAACTGTTAGTGTGCTCATCACAGGGGTAGGGGTAGAAATTAGAAAAATGAAGTCACTGGTCCTTCGGACCAGTGACTTCATGACTTCAGTGGTCCGCAACCTTTGTTACTGGTCCGTACACGGGACTTCAATAAATTATAAAATAAAATAAATTAGATGTGGAATGTTATGTGGATTTCCATAAATTCAATACCTCGTTCCATACCTCAAAATTAGAGATTCCGTAAAAAAAAAAAAATAAATACATAAATAAATAACTAAGTTATCATCGCAAAATTATGGCGAAAGCTGCCCTTTCCCGTGCCATAAATGAAAATTGTCTGCAACCCCCTCCCCCCCACGCCCCTTTATAAACTTAGCTAGTGTGCAACGCCTTTGTAGGAGAGCCGTCAGGTCTGCATTGTAACTACAGGCGCTAGTTATTTTCTCTCCCCTCGTCCCCCAGCCAGTGAATCCGATGACTAAACAAAAATGCGATAGATAGCGCGCTCACGATCGAAGTGGCTTGTTCTGTGCTCCTTTTCGAGGTCTACATGTGCCGAAATTTCGTATTTTCATCCGACCGACAATACCAATGCTTAAACCAGAGCCAAGACCGAAGAAATTTATAAATGCAGAATGAACTCGGCCTGAAGATAACTAACTGCGTCTCGACGGGTCCGAAATGATTTGTATTCAAATATGTTAAAAACAAATTTGTGAAAATTTTGTATGGAGAATTGACCTCATTTTTTTAAACATTTATCTTTAGATAGTTGAAATAAACGGAATAAGTTCATGTTTTCAATTTAAATCCGTTGAAAAAAAAAACTGAATAAATATGTTCGGCCCGGTCATAACGGACATTTTAAAAAAAAAAAGACTCAACCCGGCCCGAAACAGTAGAAAACTTAAGTCCAACCCGGGCCTAAGCCCAAACCCGTGCAGTGCTCTATCCCACTTTAATTCTTAATTTCCATTTGCTGTAATAGGCGGGAGTACGTAACAAGTTTGAATTTTTGGTATGGATTCTTCAATTTTCAGCCAGAAGTATTTTCTTTTCTTTCCCCACTTTAGTTTCAACTTTAAAACTAATACGTTTACAATTCATTCATGGCATTTGTTCCAGTTGTCTGACAACTGAAGTTAAGGTATGAAACATCTATTCAGTTCAAAGTGTGTCAATGAGGTTTATACTGCTTAGGGACAAGTGGATTTATATGATTATTTATGTATCATTCCTTCAAATTACCAAACATTGGAAAGAGAAGAAGGAGATTCCTGACATCTGATACCCCTCTGCACCCACCCATAGATTGGAATTCCGACGGGTTCGGTACTTTATCAGACTCTGCGGCGGCTGTGGGGGTGGTGTATGAATATGCAGTTACCGCACTTCATCGTGAGGCAGTTGCTTTTAATTTATTAATGTTGTGCAATGTATTTGAGCACACATGTTAAAGAATATAATGTGAAAAAAAATTCTTAGCAAGACGGGTAAAAAATGTTAATAGAAATACAAAATATGTACTCGAGGACGGGCTAGATTTTACCGATTTCCCAAAGCCGGGGAGGGGGAATGGGGGTAACAAAATTACAAACATGGAAGCAGTATTGTTTACTTTCCCCAGACTGTTGAATATCGTCTTTGTTTATATAAATGCTGAGGGGAAAATTTAATTTACGAGAGGGAAATGAGAATAAAAGGTTACTAGTCCGACGGACCAATATAATTTATATTCTGCTGGTCTGTTGAGTGTTTTTGTGGTCTCGGACCAACGGACCACCGTTAATTTCGAGCCCTGCATCAGAAATACAAAATATCCACGAATTTTCACTATCTGTATTACTTTCATAACTACCTTATTCGATTACCATGCTAGTATATTCTTCTATATGTAAAAATGTCTTGACATAGCATTATCTTATCCGAAATAACCTAATAAATTCACCACAGCACATTCCTCTAAAACCCAAACTTGAAGAAAATACTCCCTTACATTCCAATAATTTACCAATGCAATCATTAAACTAAAATTGAAACAAAAAACCATACCCAATTATAGCATAGCAGAGTCTGCGAGAAATGATCTGTTTGTTTATATTACAAAACCATGTTCTACCGCTCTAGATGAAGTGATGATTCAGAGAGACTCCCTATACCAAGGTCAAGTATTTGTAAAATATGTTGTAAATGTCAGAATGGAAATTTAACGCCATCTAGTAATGAAATAAATTCAAATGAAAATGTCCCATATGAAAACACACATTGGTGTCGGTCGTAATTTAGGGTAAATTTCTCCTGGAAGCGAATGTGTGACTGTCGTCCTTGAGTGCAGTTTCACAGTCGAAACAAGGATGAGTCTGCCAGTCGCAAAGGGTTAAGGAATGAAAACAGAACTATGTCCAATTACATTACCAATTATTGTACAGTACATTAACTGTAGTGGACAGGTAGGTTCACAAGAAAACTATAATTCGAAGCATGGTACAGCCAAAATTGTCATTGACAGATTTGCGAGTAATACATAGAAAGTTTTATTGCAGTTTGAAGTTCTTCAGTGCTGAGGAGTTCTAACAACAGCTGCACAATGAACATGATCCAAACTAGACACAAACAGCACTGTTAAATGCATTAAATCAAAGACAAATCGTAGATTAAAAGGTTATTTAATAAAAACCATCCTTTATGATGTACAAATATTAAAAAAGGCCAGAGAGCTTTCAGGTATCACTGTACCCTTCATCAGTGGCTATATAGCCACAGAGACATAAAGTTTGACAGTTTGACTCATCGGTAAACATTTTGGCAAGATACACTGGAAAACTCAAATTCTAAAATTTAAATTTGCAAGAGATGCACCAAATCAAAATATTTGAAATATGGACAATTTGGCAAAAGTACTTCCAAAGGAGATAGAAACTTAAATTTTTTGTAAGAATATAGGTCATATGAAAATACGAAAAAAATTACTGTGTTGCAATATTTGATATTTTATCGGTGGTGCACATCAAAATGTTTAATTGAGTGAATAAATTAGAAATACACTGTCTTAAGTGAGGTTACCTTACACTTTTCTGGTAGGTCGGACGGTCTGGGTCTCAACAACAACAACTGTCTTAAGTGAGATAGAGATGTGAAATTTAGTGAACAATTCCATAAAGCTGACTGGACAAATTGAATTAATGAAAAATTCACATTATTGCTTATTGTGAGATTGTCCATTTTCAAAGGATGTTTGGCTAGTAATGTATAGTAATCAATACTGATTATTAATAACTATTAAATGTAAACAATACCGATTACTAATAACTATTAATTCATTGTGTTTAATCGTACCGATAATTTTAAAAGTCTTAAATAATGCATACTTTTATTTCAAAATGTTTTTTTCATTTTCTAATGTGAAGAGATGAAAATCCATAATAAATAAAATATGCACATCATCATTTTATCCCACTGAAATGAGTACTAGTAGTGAACTAATCTTAATTATGTGATAATCTTGAGAAAAAAATAAATTTTAATTTCAAATTTTTGAAAAAATAAATTAAAACATCAAGTTTAAAGTATTATGTTTTTTCACTCAAAAATTTACTTTATCATCTAGGCAAGGCACTGTCACAAAGGAAAGCTTTCCATGGAGGACTTTCTAGGATCTCAGCAATGCATATAGTACCTTCCACTGAATGAACGCATGTATGATTCTATAGTGCTTTAGATTAGCCCCCAGTTCACATATGGGCAAGTTTTGAATCAGATACACATTCATCAATGATCTACAAGTAGCAAATTGGCAAAACATACTTACGTAGACTTTTGTAAACTGTAAGCAGGTTCGTCATAAAGAAATGAGCTTAGCATGGTTATAAATACAACTACAAGTAGAGGTGTCATCTGCACAATAGTCCTTTGAATTTCTTCCTAAAGGGGACAAAAAATATATGCTAACCAAGATATTTTTAGTAGTATTTCCCATATTTGATAAATATCAATTTTTAGGTTCCGATTTCTTATTTAACTTTGTAGTTTCTAAAAACTTTTACCTCTCTTTGAAATGTATTTTAAGATTTCTAATGGATGACAGAACTGTTTAACAGACTAAAAAGAATTTCAATGCATATTACATTCCCATGTCAGAAATGACATATGGGCTTGCTTTGGCTTGACATGGACATTGAAACTAACATTGGTAACTAAGTATGCACTACGCATAACTCACTTTTTATGTGCTATCACAAGACACAGCATATTAAAATTTCCCTTTCTATTAAAAATAACTAAATGCATGTTAGAAATGACAGGTAATACAAAAACTCATCCAAAGTGAGCAATGAAAGAAGCAGTGGATTAAATGTCACACCTCTATGATATGCGAAAGTATGTTTTACACTTGAATATTTAATTCTCCTAAAACTCGACCTCTAAAAGCCTACTATGCAATTCTTGTTAGTCTGATTTAGTACACATGATGCATTTGTTTGAGTTCCGATACACAATAATACATTATACAAAGTTTTAAGATTGTAGTAGAGATGAATACTCATTTACAATTGCATTGAATAGGCAGTTTTTAAATTTTTAATTTAATTTTCCATTGATCCACTTGGCCTATTTAAATAATACTTATTAATTATTTAACCTGGTACAGTGTTTTACAATTAAAAATTATTTAAAAGCTAAGCACTTTATCAATAATTAGAGTTACACATAGGTATTTAATCCCCATTTCTACTGTTTTGATTAGTACAAAAAAATGATGTACAACAGTCATTAGATTTCAGTGCACCCACAGTTAAACTAACTAATATTATGCAAATTCATTGAATAGCTTTTGAGATGGAGTAAATGTAAACTTTTGCAGAGACATACATGTATGCACACAGATTTCATTCCAAAAATGGTTGTTTCCTATTCAAAGTGACTAAATTGTGCAAATGCAATTTAGACCCTAGTCTAAGCTTTCGCTGCCAGGGTGGTCACAAGAAATTCATTTGAAATTCCCTGATATTTTCCTGATTTTTCCCAATTCCCTGAAACGTTCCCCCTCGAAAGACGTTTATTGAGGTCACGTCGCCTGCTGATGAAAACTCTCCCTCCAGCCTCTTGTTCAGAAGAATAGCAGATGGGTGATGAGTCTTGTGACGCAAGATGAATGTGACATCATGGAATGAATAAGCATTGAAAAAGCTAAAAGAAAACTATAAGGTCGGAAAATTAAAAAAAATTGCAGAAATTCACAGTTTTCCCTGACTTTCAACAGAATTCCCTGATTTTTCCCTGATATTGCCAAAAGCATGAAATTCGCTGATAATTCCAGGTTTTCCTGGTCTGTGATCACCCTGGCTACACATACAATATGCATTGTAGAGAAAGTAACAATGATAGATTACACAAAATGATTAATTATGCAAATAAAGCTGACTTGATGGGTTATTATAATAACATGGACTTGATTGACAAAATTGATTGACAAAATGGAACTCCATAATGGAGAAAAAACATAGAAAACAACATAGAAAAATATAAAACCAAACAAAACATACCCTAGTATAGCTTCGAGGTGGTGGTGGTGGCCTGGGTTCATAATACTCCCAATGAGTACCTCTTTGTTGAAAAGCGTGGCCTAAAATACAGACATATTTATGAAAGAGGAATCATTTCTTTTCAACATCTACATCAATTCTTTTATAATTAATTTTGTTAATTTTTTCTATCATTCTGATTGGAAATTTTGATACATTTTCCACGTCATTAGTGGAATTGTCATTCTTTAATAAGTATTTCTTATTTTGACATATTTCTATGTTATGTTTATTTTAAATGACTCCAGCGATTTATCAATATTTATGATTTTTAAATCCTAACATTTCTAGATTTTACAGAATATAAAATATCTTGCTTTATTACAAAATATAGAAAACGATTTAAAAATTGGAAATTAACCATTTTACGTAAATTTGCTGATTAGTTCATATTTTAGTAATGCCAACAAACTTATGAAAGGGAAATTGCACGCATACAAAAGATCTTTTATAACTTAATATGATCAATAATTTTGATACTTCTCTCCACGATATTAATCAGATATATGGTTTTTCTTGTAAGAGAATTTCTTAATTTGATATTTTTTTTATATTACATTATTTTTAAACTACTCTGGCGATTTGCAAAATTTTTTATTATTATTCTAATTTTTTCAATTTTAAAACTATTTCAGAAATAGCACTTTGTTACAAAATATGGAAAAACAATTTAAAAAAATAGAATTAATGATTTCTAATTTTAATGAAGTGAGGGATATACGATGAAATATCCTCCCCAGATACATATAAATTTAAAACAAAAGTGTTTGTGATCTTGAATTAATTGGAAAAAGATATCAATAGCATCTCTGTCATTGTAAAAAGTAAATCATAATTTTTTTTCTTTTTTTTTTGAGGGGGGGGGGGGTGTCTTAGAGGATGGTGCATTTTGCTCAAAAATAAAAGGGCAAGGAAACACACCCTACTGAAATTAGGTAGTGGGGACACTATCATCCCTAACAAAAAATTTACTTCAGATGTTACATGTGACATACTTGAATAATGTAATAGATTTTACACCTTTTTATCACTTTAAATGTTACTATTTCTCAATTTAAATCATCATAACATTTTCTTTATAATGCATAGCAGTAACCATTTTAGATATTTTCATTTAGACCGTTCTGGATTATTTTGTAGTAAACATATTGAAAAAGTAAACACACCTTAATATATATATATATATATATATATATATATATATATATATATATATATATATATATATATATAAATATATATAAATATATATAAATATATATATAAATATATATATAAATATATATATATATATATATATATATATATATATACTATTACGATAAAGTGAGACAAAATAGGATATATCCCAAATAAGCCTGAAATTAAAGAACTATTCACTACAAAGGAGGAGGCGCAAATGCTGCTCAAATTCCCTAGTAGAATACATGAATGAAAGTAGAAAAGAACGGGAGTGACCATATGAATTACATAAGAATGGTAGGGGTGGATTGCGACACCCCTTTCCCGCTTTTGGTCAAATTGGACCTCCAATCAATAATGCGATTGATTTTTATATTGAAATTGTTTCTCTTGTCAAGGTTGGAGGTCCAATTTGACCAAAAACATTTTCAAAAATGTTGTCATTGGTCACCTCAAACGAAATCAACGAATTAATACTTTCAAGTCTGATTGCATCATGCATAATAGGAATATTATGAAGGAGGCAATAAAACGGAATTATCCAATTTACTTCCTGATATGTTATTATAATTCCCTATTTAATACAAAAAAGGGAGAAAATGCTTACTTAAAGGATATGGCAGAGGTATAGAATGATGAAAGTGAAAATAATGAATTGCGCATGCGTGGACTGCTGTTATATATGATGCACTCCATCTTAACCGACAGGGGCATTTGCTGCAATTCCATTCTTTCCCTTGTGATCCTGGTAGATTCCTATTTGTTTTCTTTGCACTTTTTCGAGTGTTTTTGATTTGACACATTTACGGAAGTATGGCTTCTGCATGGCATTGGTACCGTGAGTGTTGCCCGGGCATAAAAGCAGTCTTTTAAACGGGAAAGAGGGGTCGCCATCCCCCTCTACCATTTTATGCCTTGCATTTGGTCATTTCCCCTCTTTTTCATATGAATCTTGTATGTTACTTTAGGAGAATGTGCTGCATTGCGCCAACTTCTGGAGAAAAATTGGATAACTGTGAAATAATTTTATTTTAATATGTTTACTATGCTATATATATATATATATATATATATATATATATATATATATATATATATATATATATATATATATATATATATATATATATATATATATATAATAAAAATATATGAAATTCCATTGATAGATTAGAAATAAGTTGTAAGTCATATAACCATAACTTAATATATATAGGGTAAGTCAGAACTCTTGGGCCAAACTTTAAGGGATGATAAATCACATCTAAACAAGCAATTTTTGTCATACAAAGCAGGGTCGTAACACTAGAGGTGAACCGATAGGTGGTAGCTCATGAAATAAGGAAATGATGACTCTCTCGTGAAAAGAGGAAACACAAAAATGACAGAGTATGTATGAAGTATGTTTTACCGACAGAAATTGCAGAATGCATGGACAAAGTTAGAGAAACTGCTCAAAAGTGCGACCACTAGCAGTAATGCAGGCTTCACACCTGCGATGTAGCGACCGGCGCACATTATCAAAAACACCCGGCATATCTTGGACAACGCTGGCAGCAACAGCAATCTTAGCAACAAGGTCCTCGTCGGAGTCAACGGGGCTATCGTAGATGAGACTTTTCACATATCCCCATAAGAAAAAGTCGGGATAGGAGAGATCAGGTGATCAGCTTAAACCCTGGCTAGTTCTGATGCAGTCGTCACTGCGTTCAATGTTAGCGACGTCTAGCAGTTCACCTCTTGCATTACGACCCTGCTTTGTATGACAAAAATTGCTTGTTTAGATGTGATTTATCACCTCTTAAAATTTGGCCCAAGAGTTCTGACTCACCCTGTATATATATAAGAATAGAGAATTTTAATTTACTTTTATTATATATACCAGAGATTGATCACTTATTGAAATTGTTCTGTATAGCAAAAATGAAAATAAGATGGTCTGAAGTGATTATATGATATCAATAGGGACTATACGACAAGCTTGTGAAGATAATAAAGAGAACATTATAAATAAAACATTATAATTGGTACAAAATACCCCTTTTTCCCTGTTCAATATATAAGTTAAGGAATTGAAAAAGTATTACATGTGGTAAAGATTGGTGATATAATCCCTAACTACATCCTTTGATTAATTTTTTTTTTATAAATCATATATGTAATACAAGTACTTAAGGTACTAATCCCCTTGTTCCCTGCATAAACATACATTGTGTAAAAGCATGAATAGTGTATAAGATGAAAAGTTGCAAAAAAGAATTTATTTTTGTACATGGAGCTAGGCTTTTCTGGCTCCCAAAATTTTTTTTAAAAATGAATAAATTGAAAAGAGTGAAAAGTATTTCCAAAACCATGTACATTATCAAGGGCCATACATGGTTTGTTAATGCTGATTCTACATTTCTCTGTGCATTACTGTAAATTGTATTACAGAAACAATGCACATGGCCTGACGTAGAAGAAAGTAGAAAATGGATTAGATATAAATATAAAAATAATCAAATATACCAGCGTTAATTAGGAAGGAGCTTTAGTAAAATTTATAAATTCAATTAATTAAAATATTTGTTGCATTTTAACAGAATACATCAGAAGCAATAATAAAATAAAATTGTTTTCTTAAATTTTATTTTTCTGTCATTGAAGACCACTTTTGGCAAAATTGCTTCTTTGACATGTATCAATAAAAATAATTGTACCAAGTTCCATACATTTTGTTAAATTTTTTGCCCCAGATTTTTGTTGATTTAGTAGAAAAAACCCAGAGTGGTGAATGAGCCCTGAGGAACACAGGAAAAATTTCTAATTGGACAGTTACAATTAGGAAAATCAACAAGTATTACAAAAATTATTTATACATTACAAAAATTATAAATTAAAAAATTTAGAAAAGAAATAAAAAAAAAAACAGTGGAAAGAAAGCTGCTGAAACTGCTTTCCAAGGTCAGCTAATATTAACGAGCTAGAATTGCAGCTCAAAGAATAAGTACTTCACAGTGATACAAACTTTAAAATACTCATATTTTCATTGATCTTTCATGCAATAAAATAAAAGTTATCCACATTGAAATTTAAATTCATGCTTTCATTTGCTTTTCATCCTAAATATGCATTTATTGTTTAGTTAGAGATGCCAGATCAAAGCAACACAAGAGCCTTATGCGGTCCATAGTTTGAGTGTTGTGATTATACATGCATTTCAATAAAAACAAATTAGTAAAAGTTTAAAGAAAATCAGTTTAATTAATTATTAACTTAGTTTAAAGAACAAATACAACACATTGCACACAGGCAAGCCATTTAGAAAAAATCAACGCTTCATTTCAAACACAGATATAATACACATTTTGAAAATCTTTGTTTAATTATAAAATCAGTTAAAATTAAATTCCCTCTTACAAAGCATTTACAAAAAAAGTATTAAACATTAAGAATAATTAAGTTTCTTTAGGTTCAATAGAATTAAGAGCTTTAAAATATCAGAATAAAGTTATGAAATCCAAATAAAATTTCAGTGTAAGAATCAGGGTACCAGTAAAACAAGCAGCCGCTTGGAATGGCATATTGTTGTGGGGTGGCAATCTAACAATTGTCAGCCAAGTGCTGGTCAATCGAAAATTGAACATGTATTTCTAATCTACTCGAAAAAGATTAAAATAATAATAGCAATTTGTTTAAGCCAATGAGGTTTCTTGTAGAATAAAAACCGGTCATGCCAAATCCATTTAGTCTCTCTTCCCTTTTGTGCATTTACACTAATCACCGAAACATACCAATTTCCATGGTAACAACACACATTCATTATTTTTTTGTAAATAAAACCACAAAAAATACCCTGAAATTCTAGGAAACAGTGCTAATGCTGACCAGTACGTCAAAAGGAGCAGCCATGGGAGAGGGTGGGCCTTTTAAGAAATCTGGATATGTAAAAAATCGGTGGAAGAAGATTTTCATGAGAAATGTTCACTTTTTAGTTACCCATTGAGAGTAAAGTTTGTTGTTTTCATTCTTACAATCATTTCACTGGAATTGATTTTACCATATATTCAAAACTTTTTTTGACAAAAACTCAGGTTTATACTATCAAGGAAACGTTCCCAAGCTAAACTCATAGAATTCGACGAAAATTTGACAGGCATTAGTAGTTGGCTCACAATATCGACAGTAAAAAAATTAGCTACTGAATTGCAACGAAAAAGCTGTAAAAAATTAATAAAAGTCAACATCTTTAATGCCAAATGCAACCCTACTTAGCGAGTACACATAGAAAAATGGCAAATTCTGAAATGAACTGTCCATGTTTTCTGTGTATAACTTGAAATCTGTTGTAAAATTATTTTTTTTATAGCTTGCATTCAAAAGTATTTGAAATTGAGTTTAAATATATATTTTTAGTATAATCGTGCATTTCTCACAGTTTTATTATTTTATGTAAGTGAAACTAACTAGCAATAATACCTCGATGTTTTTGAATTAATTTTTTTAAACTAACAGTGGCTTTCAAATAGAAAATACCACCACATATTAATGTGTTCAATGTGGTGTGAATGCTGTACCACGAATTCTCTGTTCCAGAAATGGAGCGGACTGATTTTACAGAAGCCGAAATAAATGTAAAAAATAAAATAATGGAAATTTTGCAAGAACCTGAATCTATTTGCGAAATGTTTGTTTGTGATGAAATGGAAGACACTCTGGATTTCGAGTCATCGGTTGCCGAAAGCGATTTTGAGGATTCTCATTTTGACATTATAGATGAAAATAATAAAATGTTTGTAGGTGAGAAAGTAGAAAATGAGGAAGTCCACAGTATTCCATTTGAAATTAAATGAGCAGTTGTTACATACTGACATAGCAGTAGAAAAATGAAACATTTCACACTACAATCTGTTCAAAGCAGGTATAAATTTGTAAAAAGTCTGTTCCAAATGTATTTGTGAAAAAATCAAATCAACAAATTCGGTGATAAGAGGCACAAACTATGTGAAATTGAAAAATGTGTTTTTAAAAAGTTTCAGGATACAAGGTGCAGGCATGTAAACGTGCATGACTTGAATCTGGAAAGCTGGGCTTGTGATAAAACCTTCTCCCTAAAGATGTCATTCAAAGCTTCCGGTAAATGGCTCCTGAATTTTAAAAATAAATATATAATCTCTAGCATGAAAATTACTAAAATTGTCTCTCAAAAGCAGATTTATGAAGAGAATCATATTGCAAATGCTTCACAAGCATTTTTAAATGATGTACATATTTTTTTAAAAGATTCGCAGTTAAACGATAACCAGATGTTTAATACTGATCAATAGGGATTTAATAAAGAAATTCATTTGGGAGAATGCTTGATTTGTTGGGATCAAAACAGATTGAAAGTGCTGCACAATCTATCCATGCTACAACCCCTTCATATACTGTAATGCCAACAATCAGCAAAGTTGGAATGCTGCTATCGCCTTTATTTATTGTATATTCTGAACCTAAAGGACAATTCAGAATCTAAGTGAGGCAGAAAATGTTTCAAGCTGACAATATTTATACCGTCGCTTTGAAATCGGGGAAAATGGGATCAAAAGAACTGTGCGAATATTTATCGGAAGTGTATTTTAAAAACACATCAGATGAAACCATACTTTTAGTGGATTCTTGGACACTCTTCAAAAACAACGATTTGATTGATAGTGTTACGCCACTGGGTAAAATCGTTCATGTGTTTGTCATGCCACTTAAAACCATTCATCTAATATAACCTCTTGATAGGTACAGTTTTTGGGTCTGGAATTTTTAGTTCGAAAATTTTCAGATTTAGTTATGGCTGCACAAATACAAATCGATTTATTTCATCGAGACAATATCTTTAAAGTACAATTCATTGCACACAACCAGTTCTCTTCACCACGCTACGTTAACTTGTGGAAATATTCATGGCATACATGCACATACACAGAAAACCATCCTGGGTATTTCAAAAATCCTGTTGAATTCATATTTACTACACACAACATACTTGATTTCGAGAAACAAAACTGTGCATCCAAAATATTCACTCGGTGTAGCTGGTGCAAATATGTTTCTATTTTATGCATTTCTTCAATGAGCCTCATATTTGTAACACTTTCAATTTATAAAGAAATTAACTTTTTCTTTCGACCTCGATCATTTGTCATCAATTATATCTCTTATAAACTACTAGCAGCATACCCGTCCTTCGTATGGAGTATATAATATAAAGAAACTTATAATTCACAATCATGTGCAAATTATGTTAAAATATTAAATTTATTGTTCCTAAAGAGAAGTTTAAGAATATATGTCCTCACTATGAAAAATTATCTTCATAGGCAGATCTGAAGAACATCCTGGCCCCTTTTGTAAGCAAATTTACAAAAAAAAAGGAATTGAATCAATATATACAAAATGAAAGCATTAAAATTGTATAGAACCTGTACTACTTATATACGCAAATGTTAGAAGATATAACCCGTATTACAATACGAGTCTCAAAAATCTTTGCCAAAATAAAAGAGATGACATAATAAATTAAAAATATCAATAATCCCTGTACTCTTTATACCAGAAGGTCGTAATTGATTCCAATATATGCCAATATATATCAAAACATATGCCAATATACCTATACTACTTATATTCTCATAGATTAAAAGATATACCCGTGTATTTGTAGAAGATTACTCGTACAACGTACAATATATGAGTATAATTATCCATTTATTTATTATTCAAATCAAAAAAATAATAATTAAAATTAACAGACAGATTTAATTTAATTGCGTTTCTCAGCAACATGATATAAGAGAGAATCTTCCTCATAAACTGCGAAATTAAATAACCATTTTGATTTCTTTATACTTTTCATTGTTCAGTAAAAGCTTGTGAAGAATAAACCATGGAGATAGATTTCCCCTTTAAATCAAGTTTCAAACAATTCATGTTTTCAGAAAGTGACTAATTAGTGCAAAAAATCTCCCATCAAACTCAGAGATAAAGTTTTAATTCACTTTCAAACGATTTCCAAGCTTTTCGTTTGGATAAACCACGGAGTTACAGAGTAGAACTCCCAGGGAAAAGTTTCTATCTCGACAACCCTTGGTCCTAGATACTCGAAACTTGGGCTAAATTTATGGGGGGCTATTTCAAGGCTATCCACAAAATTTCATCAAATTCTGTTCAGCCGTTCTCCCATGATGATGAGACAAACGAAAATTTTGTTTTTTACTAATATCTCGAGAACCACTGATCGTAGAAACTCCAAACATGGACTAAATTTTAAGTGGGACTATTTCCAAGCTACCCACAAAATTTCATCAAATTCGGTTCAGCCGTTTTCCCATGATGATGGGACAAACAGACAGACAGATAGATTTTCAATTTTATTTATATAGATATACCATAGTACTGATACATGTAATCTGCATTTTCTGTTTTTCAAGTGGTAATTTTTAAAAAGCTATTTTTCAAGTATTAACACCTCTAAATACAGCATAAAATGCGTTTTGATGGTATAAATGCATTGCATGTGTTCGTCAATTTACAAGAATGCAAAGTCTCCAATTGATGCTAACTGTACGGTTTTGGCAACCCAGACCCAATTTTCAACATTATTCTACTTCTTTCTTAATGCAATTCAGCAGCTAATTTTCAGAATATGGATTTTCTATAACTTCTTCCCTGTCAAATTTTCGTCGAATTCTATGAGTTTAGCTTGGGAAAGTTTCCTTGTAAGAAAAATTTGTTATGATTATTTTAAAACTGTTTAAAATTGTACTTTTATTTGCATCCAAATTTTATCCACAATAAAATCATTAGGTCTCTTTTAAATGAAACTTTGTACTTTTTAAATAGCTAGCAATGATGCTTACTGTAATGACTGATAATGTCTGAAATATCATTTTTAAACAAAACAAAATGTTCTAAATATACCGCTATAGTTCAGTTTTTGCACCTTTGTTTTCTTTGGAGTTCCAAGAAATTATTTTCAATAATCAAAAATATGAACTAATAAAAATTGATTTCAGTTTTCGAAACATTGTATAGTAAATTTCAAACTATTAACAGATGCTAATCAGTTTCAGTTTCTGTCAAGTTACACTTTTGGGAAAATACAGAAAATTAACTTAGCATTTTCTAACTTAATGAAGAGTGCAAAACCTTTTATTTTACGGAGTCCAGTGAGGATGCAGCTATTGCCAAAACTCACCAGCCGGATATGGCTAGAAGTGAAAGTAACAGTTGCTTTTCATTGGTTATTCCTGGCACCATTTCAAAATTTAATATTTAGATTCCTTGAAATCTTTGGCTGGCCACAAAGTTTTAATAATTTTTTTTTTAATTAACAGCTAATGAGAATTAATGTCAAATTCTCTACATTTATTTTTGATATTTATTACTTTTAAAACATTTAGTGATCTTAATTTTACACAAATTTTATTCATTATTCTTTAATTTTTTTTTTTAACTTTATAATGTGTTAACTACATGTTTATACCAAAATAGATATAATTTTAGGATTAATTCAATTTACTTTTTATTTATCTTTCCTGGGGCTCATAATTCTCAATTTATTAGTATTTAATTAATATTTATGTATTTTATTATTCATTCATTAACTAGTTTTATTTTTATTTCCCAAATTAATATTCTTAATTAATTTCTCAATTAAAATTGTTCCAATTTCTAAATTATTGATACTTCTGATTTCAAAATTTTTAAATATAGCACGAAAGATCAATCATGCATAAAGCATCGATTATGAAATACTTTCCAACTGAAATGCAATTTTATTTACATTTTAAGCTGCTTCAAAAATTGCCATCGAAAAATTAATCTTAAAAGTTCATCACAAAAGAGTTGCTAGTTAAACGAAATGAACTTACTATGATATTACTTTCAATGACATCATTGAAAGTATAATTTACAAAGTGTTTACGATGAGTTTGCAGTTTATATTATGTCACAATTATAATATTTCATTATTATAGAAACTATATTGTTTTCTTATGTTAAATTAGTTCCTCGAAATGATTATAACTATGACAAACCATTTCATTTTATAAATCGTCTGCCTCTCTATATAAAATCAATGAATATTTTATTCATATCACTTATATTCCAGACTCCAAAGCTAAATAATTATGCATGAAAAAATTTCAACAATTCTTATACAACTCATCATACAAGCGCTTGATTTGTTTACATTCTATATGCTATAGTTTAGAGTTTAAAATTGTTGTAGGAACAAAGTTTAGTGATCATTTAAAATAAAAAATATTGTATTTGCGTTGGCACAGAATTTAGATGCACAAATAATTAGCAAAAATAAAGTGGTTTTATAATGGATGCAACACTGAATATAAATTTAAACAATCTTTAAACAACTACAGAAAAAAAATGGAAGCCATATTTTATTTTGCAATGAATCACACGAACTCTTTATATAACACGGGTGTAATTATTATTTCAATTTCATTTTAAAAAAGACCTCACATATTTTGCTAAAATTTTTTTTACAGATTTTATGTGATAATTTGAATATTTCCTAAAATTTTTAAAGCAATTTGTGAAATTTAACTCGTTACAAAATGTTTAAAAAATTAAGTCACATAGAGTTCGATATATTTCATTTTTTCAACCTGGGTTCAATCCGAAACTGATATGATTCATTTTCATTCCCAAACATCTCCCAGACCATCTCAACAACATACTATAATTCCATTTGGATAAAGTAATTTTTACAGAAGTTATCGCATAAATGGACAGACAAGCAGAATGATTAAAGTCATAAACACTTTTCAGCTATGTTGGAAAGTGTTAAAAATGATCGTTTGTTTCTCTTTTAATTCCCTTAAATTTGATGCTTCTATTTTACACTTTGGTTGAAAATTTAGTCTATTCTACAGTTTTCTAATATTTTCATACGTAGTCCATTTCAAAAATTTCAGTTGTTACCAATTTGGATTCCTTAACTTCGCCCCATTTTCTGAGTGATTGTTGCATCGACTGGATGATTTTCCAGTCATTCAGAATTTATACATTATTTTGATTGGCTTATACTTTCCTGGATCATCCGTTAGCAGTGTTTTGTTCATATTTTGTAACAATGTGAATTTTTGTGAGCTTTTTTGTTTCATTGCTGCCATTTTTCTCAACTTCATTCGATATCTGAAATCATAAATTCATCAATGACATTTTCAGTTTCAAGAACTGTTGAAAATTAGGTGGCTGGTTACATATTTATCACGTGCTGCCATGACGTTTTTTTTGTTTTTAACTGTACGTTCCCTATGATGTTTTTACAAAAAATTTTGATTTTACTAAATTTCTTAAAAGTATAATTGAGTTTCTCTGCTTAATGAACACAGCGTGATCTGGGATGCATCTTTATGAATACTTCAGTTAATTAAAAGATTCCTGCCAGACCTCCAGCAGGACGATGTCTGCTACTTGTCCGCGTTCCAGAACCTTTCTCCAGGATTTCAACCAAGAAGATCCAAACTGAGAAGTTGTTAGGGTCTAAAGGATGAGATATCTATTTGATGTCATTGCACTCTTATTTTTAAGAAATTTGCTGCATCCATCCAAACATCCCATATATGGAATTCTTGCAAGGAACTTTTACCAGTCTTTTACCATATATGAACTGGTCCAATTCTGCAGTTTATTGCTTGATCCCTGTTGGGTGACTAAATTTTAGAACTTTTCTAGTTTATTCGCTTATGATAATTATTTTTAATGTTATTTGATTTCTTACCAAACTCTGCTTTTGGTTTACAGTCACTCCATGCAGAAAGCAATTTTGCTAAAACAAGATGTTTACTGCACCTGACCGCCTCAGCATGACGCCCTCATCATTCCTACTGCAACACTGGTCTTGAATTTGAACTACCACCAATAGAAATCCATCACACCTGTTCCACAGCTCACTGCTATGGCATGATGTCCTCATCATCTAAACTTCAACACCGGACCTGAATAACCACCCATCACCACCAGAGATGTTATCCAGATTCATGCACCTCTGTCAGCTACTTCAGTCTACTCAACGATTTCCAGCCTAGGGCAGAAACTCCTACATTCGACTGCCTCTGAAGTCCCCCAATCCTGGAAGGCCACGCTTGTGGCCCCGCGGGAGAAGCAAAGATCTATGACCTCATGGGCGATGCAAAGATTTTAGTGGCTGGACTGCCAACAAAGTTATGTGACTTTTGTGGCCAGTCATCTAGTGAAGAATCCTAAATCAAGGCAGATCTGCAACCATGCACCTACAGGTTGTACATAATTCCCTTTTTTTTTTCTTTTGGGACTAGATAATATTAAATTTAATTTAAATTTATTTACATACCCAAAATCTTGAGTATATTGATCTTTTTCATTTTTGATACACTCTTCAATGTTAATTCACTTCACACCTTGTTATAATCTAACAGAGTTACTCATGTCTTAAACACTCTAGGTGTAATGGACTCTTTTGTCTATAATAAACATTTTTCTTTTCAATCTATTTTTTTTTTTTTTTTTTTAGCAATGTCTCACTTTATCTCACTCTTCTATTCCAGTTAATTAAATCAATGCTAAAATTAATAGTTTCTTTTTCTCATGGCCAAAGTAAAGTTTTCTTTTTTGTTTTCTTCATTGCTTTTATGCTGTCAAAAAAGGCACAGCAGAATATACACTCATACTTGAATTATAATCAAGAAATTTTGGGCAAAAAACTACAAATTATGGGAATATGCAGGGAAATTTGAAAAGAAACTTTCTTTTTTTTTTTTTGCTTTAAACTCTTTTCATTCTATTCTCTTTTACTGAAGAATGAGTTTTTAAAACAAATGAAAATGCTACTTCCTATGTGATTGCACAATGGAAAAAGCACAACTAGCATATAGTATCCAACAGTCGTAACTTCAAGCAAAAAATAGTAACTTCTAGCTGTGTACACTCGTGGAAGTGTATAGAACTTTTCCAAGAGGGGACAAACTTCAGGGTTAGATGTACAACAGTGACTAGCTTGGCGCCTGCCTTGTGTCCCCTTTCTCTCCCTTATGGGTGACCATGCTTGTGCTGATTATCATTGCTAAAAATCATACATTAAAAATATTAGCATATTAGCCAAAAAGTAGAATGTGCAGAAATTGATTCTAAATATATATATTCTTTTTAATATACCTGTAAGTAAGAGGGAGGTTGACTTATACATGAGTATTAGTTTCTTAATGGTATTCTACTCAAAGTAGGGTGGGGGTAGACTTATATGCAGGTTTTTAATTTTGGCCAATTTTTTCTCTTAAAAGTAGGGATAGACTTATACACAAGTATACATGATAACTTTTAATTTACAGGTAAAGTACTTTCGACATAAAATCAAAAATACTTTTCTGGGAAGAAAGTTGTTATGCCATGTTTTGTTTTGCAGTTAATCCATGTATTCTTCCAAATTTTACAGTTTTTCTTCAAAACTTGTAACAAGTTGTTGTTTTCCTTAATTTTTCTCTTTTATTTTCAAAATTCTTAATTGCTTTCTTTTTTTATTAATTAAGCTTCATTTTCCCATCATTTGGCATTTAAATCATGTGTTTTAACCCTTTTTAGGCCGGTGGCCGTCAAAATTCATCCCCTTTTGGCAAACTTATTTTTTAAATCTCGTTTGAACTACGCCATTGATGTGGGAGTAACTCTGCATCTTTCCTTTGTCCGGTGGTCACCATCTTAACACTTTTAAGTGATTCTTTTGAACCACGTGTGAAGTTATTTTACACACAGGGACATAATTGCGTGTGCAGGGTGTTTCCTGGTGCTCTGGTTTAGCGCAGCATTTGGCACTGTGTTGTTTTTGTTAGAAAACTTCAGTGTAAACAAGCAACACATACATTGGTTATAGTACTATCAAAATCCAAAAGTTACCATGCGCTGATTGGCTAATCACATTAGGACAGCTTGCCACTAAGTTTTAACCCCATGTTAGGTATTCTTGTAAATTGAGACATCAACATCCAGATTATGCTAATTTCTATTTCAACCGATTAGAGATTAGCATACTCCAGAAAAAGATTAACTTCTACTTCAATCACACAGCACTATTTAAGCTGGTGGATGTGTTAGTAGAAGGGGTGTCCATTTCTCGTCTTTCTCTTGTTTTCTAGAGTCTTGGTACTATGATTCATTCATGATGTTGTGATGTTACTGTTTAAATTTTTCCTGTTTCTAGAATGTTCTTTTGCTAAACATTATGTAAGTTTTTGCATGTTTGCTGGTAAGTGGCAAAATGCGTGGCCGGTGCTGTTAGACCTAACTTGTCTGACAGTAAATACTTCAAGACAATGATATTTCTAACCATTTGCAAATATAATATCAAAAATTGGGATATGTGTATTATTTGTGTTATCTTCTATGTTACTTTCGTGAGAATAAAATAAGTTATTTCATGGAAAGTCTATTTCTCCAAAGAAGTCATGACATAAGAATCCACAACCATGCTCAGCTTCATACAAATGGCTCAAGTGCAATATTTATCTTTTTAATCTGCTTTTAAATTTTTATAGGTCTCTGTGGATGCCTCCCCCACTGGGTTACGGTCTAAATTGGGTGGCACTTCCCGGCCGTCCAAACACATATCCAAACCTTACACCTTTCTGGTAGGTCGGACGGTCTAGGTCTCAACAACAACCCTTGTTACGGCAGTGCGCATAGCGTGCTTTTATGAATCTCGTCGAGGAAATGCTTATGCTTGCCGACTCCTGGGAAAGAGTTGCTCACCAGTTTTTTTTCAGGAGCGAGGACACTTGGGAAGAAGTTGCTGAAGGAGACGGTTGACACGTATACGAGTGGAAATAGGAAAAGGCAACATCTCTCTCTTGCATGAGGATCTTTTGGCACTTCAATGAGAATTCCCGGTGAGATAGGAGGATGGAGGCCCATTCACCGAAGTACTTAAAATGTTTCTGCTACCATTTCATGCAGCTGAGTACTTTCTTGGGCTAAAGGACCATCATCCGGTCATCTAGAGTTGTAAAGGAAAAACAAGGGGGGGAGGGTACCCCTCTTGTGCAGGGGACTTTCAGTTCTGCGGTAGGAGTGGAGACCACTTGTTGTTGTTGAGACCCAGACCGTCTGACCTACCAGAAAGGTGTAAGGTAACTGTTTGGATGGTCGGGAAGTGCCACCAGGTCATATATTTTATTCTTAGAGCTCTCTTAAATCTTGCTGGGTCGACGGGCCCTAGAACTTTTTATAACTTTCGTATTTTTTTTGTTGTTATGTTAAAATTTTACACTGAATTATGTTATAGAAATTTTCAGAGAATCCAATTTAGATCTCCCTGCACCTGTGGGGTCTTTTGTAGAGGTAGGTAATTTTTAATTTTAAATAAACTGTTTCTTTTAAATTTTAACTTGCCTTTGTGTTCATCTCCATGTCAAATTCTCCAATGTCCACATTTTTCTTTACCTGGGTTTGTATTAAAGTATGTTTCTTATATTTAAAAATCTAAAAACACAACGTGCAATTTTCTAACTGAATAAAATCTAGCCACTATACCTTAAATGAATGTTTTAAAATAATTAGAGTTCAAATATGTAAATTACATATAAAGGTTTAAAAGTAAGATAATTTAATTGTTCAATGTAACTTCTTTGTGAGCCGAAAACGGAATCATGTATTGTTATATGTACAGTTTCTTTTGTTGGTCAAAAAGGTTCCAACAAAGTGAAGGGAAAACACTCAATGTAGAATAACTTCAGAATAAAAGATGATAAATAGAAGAATGTGGATGAAAATGATGGGTAAGATTCAGGACACTTAAAAAAAAATGTTGCAAGCAATCATGGAGTAAGTAGTTAAACAGGAAGTTAATGAGACAAAACCAGACAAAAGGGAATAGTCAAAGTCAAACAAAACATCACAGTATGAAGAGCCCAAGCAGCAGCCAGTAAGTTAAAAATTTCTAATTTACCTTGAAAGAACATGTGGTAGAGCTCCTCTGGAGTTATATCACCTAAGGGTAAAATACATTTTAAAATCCAATATCTAACATGAGGATTGCTTATAAAAAATCTGCAAACTCTTTCTCAAGTTACTGCAATGGAATTTTCATACTCTACGGTGCCACCGCAGTAGTATTTAAGCTCTTTTCTCTGGATCATGGCTTGTCAACATAGGCTACTGAGTTGGTTGACATAACATTATTTTATTAAATTATGCTTAGAAATGTAAGCTTTATATTATTTACAGTATATGGGATTTGAAAACTACAATCTGATTCTGTTTAGTGAGTTAGTAAGTGCTGCTCTGCTATTTAGCTCTACATTGGTTATTCTTCCTCAGGACTTCAAAAAATAAGTAGGTGATGAATTGCACCCTTTCAATTTTTCATATAGTATACTAATATTCGAATAGTATACAAATAGCATAAATTTTAAAAATTATAAAAATATTTCCCATGGCAGAGTTTCCGATATCAGGAATATATTTCCTGCAGAAGGAATGAACTAATTTAATCTATATGTATGGACTATATATGTATGAAAAAGTTTCTGTAGGTGTTAGTATTTGCGAGTGAACTTGTAGGCTTGATGAAAAAGGATGACATGTTTAGCATCTTGACAAGATAATTTCATGATGATATGGAATAGCATGCTTATAGTCTACTATACTAGGCACATTTTTATCAATTACAACTATGAGAGTTGTATATATATTTAAAGAAACCATAATTTCATATTTCCCTTTTTGAAACATCCCTTATTTTCAGTTTTTAATTTGTCATCGACAATTTGAACAAAGAAAAATTCTACAGATTTCTGAAATATACTCCTGTTTGTAAAAATTGCAACACCATGAAGAAATCATAAGAATTGAATGAAATTTATTTCACAAACAACCTGTATTGATGCAAACAAACGATAAAGCAAAAAAAGCAATATTACATGTCAAAAATCAGTATTTGGTGAAGCCACCATGCATCTTGCAAATTTGATCAGCTAATATTTTGTTATCAGACATTGAAAATGACGCTTTTATAGCTGCCAAGTGTTCCGATTTTCTCGTATTTGTTCCATTATTTCAGTCTTGTTCTGGGATTCCGATTTTGGACCAAAGTAGTTTGATTTTTCATCTCCATTTATATTTTTTTGTATGCAAATCTGCACAAGAGTATCCACTCCACAGGTCACAAATGTCATGAAATGAGAAACAAAGTCAGGAATTTTGAGACTGAAGTTTTCCTATTTTTTCATCTGAAAATTCATTTCCCCACGATTGAGTAATCGGCACTTGCAAACGGCGATTATTCCTACACTGTCACGAAAGAAAGATGACCAATGATTACCTAATTAATGTGGGAGAAACACATTTGCATCGACTAAAATATTTATGATTATTTCGTGTTATATACAAGAAAACTATTTTTCAGACGTATTATTAACCCTTTCGCGATGAACGGCACGCCCAGGTGCCAGCTGCGAACTTGCATTCAAGGACGAACGGCACGCCCACGGGTAGGAGGAAATTTTACCCTAAAGGACGACTGGCACGTATTGGTGTTTCTACGTGGAACGTTTTAATTTGAATGTATTTGTCTCCTAGATGGCGTTAAATGCCCGTGGAAGCAACTTAAATGTATTTTGTAGATGTTTGACCTTGGCACAAGGAGAATCCAATGAATTATTTCTCCATTTGGAGCGGTGAAACACATGGTTCTGTAAAGTAAACAGATCACTTCTCGTAGCATCAACAATTTTATAATTGAGTTCCGGGTCTCGTTCTGATTTTGTCTTTTATTGATTTCGTTGTTGAATTAGAGGAATATAAGAGAGTTTTTTTTTTTTTAGTGGGTGGGGGGTTAAAGGAATGTGCAGCAATGAAATGATTAGGTTATTTATGTTCTCATGGAAAGGAAGGCTGGGATTTCGTTAATATATCCCATCGAAAAGGTCCAGATATGGAATAAAAATATATAAATCGTCAGAATCGGAATGAGGCCATAAATGGAATTTCCTTGTGTATACTGGAAAGGACACGGGATTATCAAGCTCTGATGGTGGGTATGGAGAACGCGTTGTGAAAACATTTCTAAGTGAACTTTTAGGAAAAGGATATACTTTGTATTTGGATAAATTTTTTACCTCTCCTGTACTTGCAAAGTATTTGTTGTCTAAGAATACGCATGTATGTGGTACAGTTTTAAGAAATCGGAAGGACATGCCAAAGAATTATCCATCTGTACCTAAAACATATATACACTAAAATTTTTAATATTTTGATAAAAGAAAATTTGTATAAAAAATATACATCAAATAGAAAATAAGTATTTCTTTCTTCCTGAAAAAAGTAGAATGCTGTGTTGAACGGGTGATTTTTAGTGAATTTTTTTCGAGAGTTAGGCTTAGCGCAAAAAAATAGCAGTCTTTTGGGCACATTTCGGAAACGAAGTGCTTCGTCCTTTGGGCCACGGTAGTTTCGGAATGCCGCCGTCCCGAAAGGGTTAATGAAATGAAAGTCTATATTGCACCAGTATGCGATAAAAGGCATTTGTTCGTAATCCTCCTTATATTTCGTTTTATTGTAAAAACATTTTTCCAATTCTGCAATCTGTTTGCATTGTCTAAAACTTTTGTAATTATTTCGTATTTTATACAGAAAAACTATTTTGTAAGCATATTTTTAATGAAATCAACGGCTATTTTGCAGCAATAAAAGACATTTGTGGGCGATCCTCCATATATTTCATTTTATTGTGAAAGTATTTTTCTACTGTTGCAATTTGTTTGCATCATCTAAAACTTTTGTATTTTTTTATAGAAAAACTATTTTTCATATGTATTATTAATGAAATAGAAGGCTATTTTGCAGGAGTATCACGATTAAAGGTATTAGTGTATGATTTTTTCCTTGTGAAATATGTTCCTCTTTTTCTTTCTAGTAGGTTGGCAGCTATGCATTTTTTATATCATTCCCTGAAATTAATGTATTATATTTTTTATTATTACCCAGGCTGTCCAGCTCACTCTAAGGGTGAAGGCCATTTGAAAATGTGGTAGAGCAGTTACAAGGTACAAGAGCATGATTTATAATAAGAGTAGCAAATATAAAACATAAAAACTTCTTATTGACTTGCAAATACTGAACCCTAGCTGTCAACTCTGCATTTCTCCGCGAAGCTTCGATATTTGCCTTTTCTGCTGATTGCCAATATGCAAATTCCCCCCGCCATCTTTTAAGACTTTTAAGATGAGTATCACCTTTTAAAGATTTTAAAATAAAATTCCATACTGCCAAAATTTAACTCAAATTCCCTTATATTTTAATTTTAAATATGTTTAATTCTTATATTTGCAAGTAATAAAGACTATTTGAAAATGTCGCTGAAATCTGCATTTAAATGTGATTCTCGGTTTATCCCATTTTATTATCAAATATTTTCCATTTTTGCAATCTGTTTTCACCAACTAAAACTTTTACATTAATTGCTCTTTTAACTCAGGAAAATTAATTTTCAAACATGTTATTACTAAAATGAAGGGGTATTGAGACAATAATAGTACAAGATGATCAGAATTCAAAATTGTTAAATAGAAGTATGTTTTTCTTTAATTTGTTGTTTTTTATATCCGTTTGCCAAGTAAAAAAAAAAATATCAGCAATTTTTTTTCTTTATTTTCTCTTGGGTTTCCTTATCAGTTTATTTTATATTTTAAGAAAATTTAAAACAATTTCTAATATAAAATTTTGAATTATTCTTTCCTTATATCTTTAACAAAAATGGACATTTAAAAATAGTTGCTATTGATAGAGATGTAAAAATGGCAACTAGTTGTGTCGATTTGGCAGCTAGAGTCAAAACTATCAAATGATACCTAGTTCAAATTTCTAATACTGGATATTATGATTATGATAATATTTAAAACCAGAAAGATTGAAATGTAAAAACAAATCATTTTAACAAATGGTTAAAGAATTTAGAAGTTATAAAATAAATGCAATTAGAATATTTTATAATAAAAATAAAAAATAATTGCAAGTTGATAATGATTAAAAATAAATATAAAATGATAAAAAAAAATGACAAAAATACCACAATCATGATGATCGAAAAATTACAGAATAAGTTAAAAAATAAAAACAAGAAAAAAATAAATAGAAAATTATGGAGAATTACAAGTAAAAAGCATTTAGAAAGGTAGACTGATTTACAATTAATGAAAAATCAGCAGTCTGGCTTAACTATAATAAATTATATATAGTAAATAAAAACAGAAAGGAAGGAAACATGAAAAACATAGGAAAAAAAGTAGTTTCAGTGAAATATAAAACTTTAAAATTTTCTTTTAATATAGAAAAAAAATATTAAAACCGCCAAATAAATCTAAATATTTCAATGTTTTCATGAAAAATAAAATTTTAAATTTTCTAAGAAAACATGGAAAACACAAATAAAGCAGTTGAAATGTGGACAAGATTTTAAACAAAGCAATAAATACTAAGAAAACTAATGACTGACCATAAATGTATAAAATATTCAGGAAATGAATGGTATGAAATACAAGTGAATAATAAAAAGCTGTACATGTAAAAAAGTTTAAGAAGTAGAAAACAAAAATGGAGGTTGAAAATTAAAAAAAAAGTTTAACACTTCCAAAATATTTAACTATTAATGATAGGGAATTAAAATCCAGTTTAAGGTAATTAATTTGGTTTAAGGTATCATCCCTTCAAGATCCATTGATTTCAGTTCATTGCAACAAGAATTAATTTTGCATTCAATTTGCAAGTTTATCTTTTCATGCATGTATCTTTTCAATTATTTTTTATGGGGAAACTTTTGTTAAGATTAAAGCATGTGTCTTTCTTTTTGACTGGCTTGTTTTGGATGGGATTCAACAAATAAAATAACTCAACGCAGAGTTCATACTAAAAAAATAAAATGAAATGAAAATGAATGACTTTTATGTACCAGAAATTAAGGACTAGAAAACTTGATATATTTATGAACATTAGACATTAATTTTTAGCATTGATTTTATATCTATATAAATAAAATTGAAAATCTGTCTGTCTGTCTGTTTGTCCCATCATCACGGGAGAACGGCTGAACCGAATTTGATGAAATTTTGTGGGTAGTCTAAAAATAGCCTCACTTAAAATTTAGTCTATGGTTGGAATTTCTACAACCAGTGGTTCTCGAGATATTAGTAAAAAACGAAACTTTCTCGTTTGTCTCATCATCACGAGAAAACGGCTGAACCGAATTTAATGAAATTTTGTGGGTGGCCTTGAAATAGCCCCCCATAAATTTTGCCCAAGTTTCGAGTTCCTTAGACTAGGGGTTGTTGAGATATTAATGAAAAACGGAACTTTTTTATAGGAGTTCTACTCTCCAACTCCGTGGTTTATCCAAACGGAAAGGATAAAAATCGTTTGTTTAAAGCGTCAAAGGGAATTAAAACTTTATTTTTGAGTTTGATGCAGGATTTTTGCATTAAATAGTCACTATCTGAAAGCATGAATTGTTTGAAACATGAATTTAAATGGAAAAATCTACCTCCATGTTTTATATTTCACAAGCTTTTACTCAACGATTAGAAGTATAAAGAAATTAAAATGGTTATTTAATTTCGCATTTTATGAGGAAGATTCTATGTTATATCATGTTGCTCGGCAAAGGAATGGAATTAAATGTGTTTTTTAATGATTATTATTATTTTTTCGATTTGAATAATAAATAAATGGATATTAAAATATATCTTATAAATGAACGGTTTGATTTTTTTTAATTATATTAATTGCGAACTGCATACATCACTTTCATGTATTTTAGCAAAGAGGTTTTAAGCTTATATATTGTGTTTAGTTAATAAACTCATATTCTGTTTACCCAATAAATTCATCTATCCAATTGTTTAAACAGAAAAAGAGTAGAATGGGTATATCTTCTAATAATATTTTAGTGTATTCATTTAGTATATACAAACTGGATCGCGATATTTTATTCAGATCTGTGAATTTAGAGCTACGAATTTGGCTGGATATCGCTAGCTTGGCAAATTTCTTAAAAGTTGCCAAATTGATTGAAATGTCCCCAAATTGATAAAAATGACGTAAATCAATGAATTTTATTTTGTTTTGTTAAAAGAAAGTACTGAAATGGTGTTTCGTTAGCATTTGTCTGTCAGTCCAACCGCCCTACTTAGTAACCCATTTAGCGAATTTTTAAAATGTCACCAAATTGATAAAAATATTTATAAATCCCTAAACAAATTTTGAAATTGATAAATTGCCCTAAATAAACGAAATTGTGTTTTTTTTAGGGGATAATATTTTGATGATGGTTCGTCAATTTATCGCCAAGTGGGACTGTCAGTTCTACAGTCCCACTTGGCGATAAATTTGGCGATTTTTTAAAATGTCTCCAAACCTTCATTAGAGATATTCAGACGACATTTTGACCACCAATTTATTTGAAGCAAATCATAACATGTCGCTTAACAACGGATTTAAATTTAATGTGTTTATGAGGAAGAAGATTTTTATTAAATCTTTTCCGATTTTAATGATGAAGATATGTATATAAAATAAATTTCATTGCCATCGTATTTTTGACTGGATAATATCAAATGCGATCTTCATGTTTAAACATTATTATTATTGATGTTTTCGGGGATTATTGATTCAGAGATTATTGATATTTTCAATTTCTTATGGCATTGTTTTATTGCGGCAAAAATTGTTGAAACTCATATATTGTACGTTGTACGAGTAATCTTCTACAAATGCACGGTTATATCTTCTAATGTAAGAGAATATAAGTAGTACATGTATATTGGCATATATTGGAATCAAGCCTTCCGGTATGAAGATTACGGGGATTATTGATATTTTTAATTTATTAAGTAATCTGTTATATCTTGGCAAAAATTTTTCAAACTAAATATTATAATACGGTTAATCTTTTACTAACACTAGGACATATCTTCTAATCTATGACATTATAAATAGTAAGGGTTTATCTTCCCATATAATTTTAGCACTTTCATTTGGGCACATATTGGAATTAATTACTGCCTACTGGTTTAAAGATTACGGATTTATTGATATTTTCAATTTATATATGTAATCTACTAATACAGGTTATATCTTCTAATATTTGCGTATATAAGTGGTACGGGTCCCATACAATACGCTATTATTTTGCATATATTGATTCAATTCCATACTTTTTATAAATTTGCTTACAAAAAAGGCGAGGATATTTTATTCTTCAGATCTACCCGTGAAGATAATTTTGAATAACGAGAACAGCCATTCCTTAACTTCTTTTTAGGAGCATTATGTTAAATATTTTAACAGAATATTTTGATTAAAAATGCCATTGAGTATACTATAGGAATTTGCACATGATTGTGAATTTTAAGTTTATTTATATTATATACTCCGTACGAAGAACGGGTATGCTGCTAGTATATATATATATATATATATAGGATGTCCAGTGCTATCGGTGCCCAATGGCTATTTCCTCAACAGTTAGTCACAGAGATACACTTCCAATTGCAAAAATGTTTTAAATTTTAAAATCTATTATCTTAGAAACAGTTTAAATCAATAAATGCATTTCTGAAAGAAATACAAAATATAAATTTTTATACAGTCTCCCGGTCCTACCAATTATATTAAGGAAAATCATCCTTATACAATTTTATGCAAAATAAAAAAAAATCTTCCTTTTACGACCAAAATGACCGACTTATAGCTGTTTAAAGTTGGAGCACTTTTTGTGCTGAGAAATGGTCAATACGGTCCCCCTGATTGGTTGGTTGCCTGAAACGGGACATTTTTATGAGTGGAAAGCGACTTAAGTCAAAGTTTAATGCTTCATAACTTGGTGAATTTGGGTCGTAAATGGAAGAATTTTTTTCTATTTTGCATGAAATTGTATAAGAATGATTTTCCTAAATATAATTGGTAGGACCGGGGGACCATATAAAAATTTATACTTCGTATTTGTTTCAGAAATATATTTATTGATTTAAACTATTTTTAAGATAGTGGATTTTAAAATTTAAAACATTTTTGCAATTGGAAGTGTATCTCTGGCACCGAAAGCACTGGACACCATGTATACTAAACACAAAAAAATGTAAAATTGTATGGGAAAACATGTCAATTTAGCAAAGTTGGTTAATTAAAATTGGCTTTAATAAAAAACACCATTAGTAACATAGATGAAAATTACACAACCAGAGTACTTTAGGACTTTATTACATTCTTCATCAGTGGTAAAGTAAACTTTGCCACTGATGAAGAATGTCTGAAAGTGCTCTCTGATTATGTTATTTTTATTATGTATGTCATTAATGGTGTTTCTTGTTAAAGACATTTAATTTAATTAACCAACCTTGGTTGTTTTTATTTTTAAAGTTTTTACAATAAAATGTTTTCTTAGGTTCTTTAATGTTTTCATCAGTCCATTTAAGTTGCAATCATTTTTTTCAATGCTTTTGTTTCGTTTCTTATTGCAACATTCCAAAAAATTTCTGGTAAGCCATTGGGACCATTCATTGATAACTGAATAATTCTATTGAATTTAGCAGAGTTTTCAATAGATGACTTAAATGCAAAACAGATATCTTCAGCTGCTGAATTAGGAAATTCAGAGATGGGAAGGTACTGGCAAAATGTTATCTCCCACATTTTAATGGGAATAACTATGCACCAGAAGTGGTACAAAAAAATTTACGATACAATCTGGTACAAATGAATGACATCAGTGAATTTTGAAATCCTGAGGTGGGAGTTGTGTTTCTCAAGTCATTCCCAATTTTGAAAGGATAATCTCTAAACCACACAGGGTACAGATGAAAAATGTTCTGGTACAAATAAATGATATCAGCAAAATTGTGAAATTCTGAGGTGGGGAGGGCTGTCTTTAAGCACTTTATATCAAAATGTGACAAAATTAAGTATTTTTTGTGAATTGTCCCTGATATTTCAAAGTCCCCCTTTACACAAATTAAGGGGGATTTTGTTAATAAAACACAGCTGAAAAACCTATTAGAGAATTCAGACTTCCATATTATTCCAATGAACATACTTATTTTCTCCAGAATTTTTATTTGACACTGATATTGTGAAAAAAAATGCAAAAATTTGTATTAAAAATAAATTTTTTTCAATTTTTAACAAATTTTACATGCCTACTTTAATATTTAATTTTCCAGAGTGCACACAAACCCTGACTACTTAAAGTGCAGCAACAGTTCCTCTCCAGTTAGAGATCGCAGACACTGAACAGCTGTCATACCAACATGAAAATTTACTATAGGTCTCAAACCTCAGTGGTGATGTGTTGTGCTTAGTTTCACAGGATTTTTGTTTTCTAAATTATTAAGGTTCAAAATTCATGATCCCTCCCCCTTTCCTTCAAAATTCTAAATTAATTTATTGTTACTGTGTATTTCGGCAATTTATCGCTTATTACCATTAATTTATTATCCCTTTTATGTATTCCTATATTCTACATTAAATGCGCAATGTATCGGCAAATGCTAAAAATATTCCTAAAATTTTTTGCTAATGCGATAGCATCCCTGTAAATTTTCCTTTGCGGCTTCACTCAGTCGGCTCCACTGAATGATGTCTGTGCCTTGTCGTGATGGTGGGGCTTGCGTGTTCCAATGATCCTGAGAACTATGCCGGTGGTAGTTTTTGCTACGGGTAGTGACTCCCATGCCGGACAGGTCAAAGGTGAGTTTCCTGATGAAATGAGACATCCTGGTCCTCCAGGTTGGGGGTTGGGAGTGAGGCAAATAGTCTCACCCTGTAAAATTCTCAGGGGTTCACTTCTTTAGTGGATACGGATGTTGCAATCCCGAGGTACCTGTGCTATCTTTTCTTCTCAGCTTCAGGTGGAATCAATGGCAAACCCTTATTAAACATCACTTCTGCTCTATGGTCTCTAGTACCATGCTTTGGCCTCTGCCGTAAGATATACCATTTTGGGTTCAGGAATGGGTTCATGCTGATGTGATGCAAAAAGGACAGAGTGGCATGCATCTGTAGTATTGATTTTAAGAAACGTTTGTAGCAAATGGTTCCAGAGGTTGAGTCCCTTGGTTGCATTGGTTGGATGGTGAAGAATGTTTCATATCGAGAAATCCTTCTTGGATCTTTGTTGATCCTTGGGCCCTGTGCACTAGGTGCACGTTATGGCCCGCTCTACATCATCTAGTTTTGTGAATTACTCCACCAGTTACACTTTTCACATTAGAAAAGTGTGGGGAGACGGAGCCTGGTGGGGGCTCCGATCGAACTGGAAGTAATCAGTGTTTTTCTCATTTAGTGGATACAACATGGAGAGCTCAGACATGCCATTTCCTAGTTCTTCATGCTCCCATAGAGATATTTCTTCAAAAGAATTGGGTACACCTTCGGGTGAAACCCGATCAGTTACTGAAACAACCCCCTTAGGGATGGATCATGGAAAAAAGGGGAAAACCAGCAACCTTGCTGTGGAAAGAGATGGAATTGCGAGCCTTGGTGAGCAACACACTGAAACCGTGGTCGGGATGCAGGGAGTACTCTCAAAGTCACAGAGGCAGAAGAGGAGGTACACTTATAGACAGCAAGACCAGCAGCTAATGAAAGCTGGAGCTGTTAAAGAGAAGGCCAGAGGTACCAAACGACTTAAGTTGGATGGCACAACACCATCTCCAAGAAGCCTGGTCATAGAAAAGAGACCAAGGACAGACATCCAACCTGGATCATATGCTCATGCAGTCCAGGTCATTAAGATGGCTGTCATAAAGGATTCCGTCCCTTCTGGTAAGCTGAGCAAGGAAGAAGTCATAGCTGCCAACCTTGGAAAATGAAAATTAGGGAGATTTTTAAATATTTGCAATTCGCGACAAAAATCGAAAAATCGCACAGCGCGATAACAATTTCATTTTTTACAGAAAGCATAAAAGGGAATTTTCAAGACAGAATAGGGATTTTTTCCCTCTACTACAAAACTGCACCATAAAAAATAGACAAATATGATAAAAAATCTGTATTGTATCTATAAACACAATTTAATTTCAATGAATACAAAAGAATTAAATCATCTTTTAAAAAATAAGCACATTCGTTAGAGTTATTCTCATCAGAGTCTATAACAATGTTCATTACACTGAATATGATGCATAAAGAAAAATGTCATTGGTTACTGTTTAATAATCATCCACATGTCTTTGACACAGAAACACTTCTCTGCAGATAAAATATTGAATAAAAGAAATCTTTTGGTAAGTAAAAATACAGCACGTAAAAGTTCTATATAATTAAAAAATGTCAAATTCAATCCTTCTTATTACTTAAAAATAAAGTAGTAGCTCTTTTTGCTTTTTTTAAGAACTCCTTACAAAATTCTTCACTATCCCTTCACAGAGTTCATACCGATTTTTCAAAATAGAAAAATTTGTATTATGCAAAAATAATCAAAAAATTAACCTTAATAATTAGCCATAATATGAAAATAAGCTAGTTTAGTCAATCTAATATGCAACATTTAAATGATGGAGATGGATGGAAAAAGATACTAACGTACTCTCGGCAATTCACGCGAAGTAACTGAATTGCGCAATCGCACTATTTATGCGAAAATAATTAAGAAATTAACCACAATAATTAATCAGAATATGAAAATAAGCTAGTTTAGCTGATTTAATATGCAACATTTAAATGATGGAGATGGATGGAAAAAGATACTAACTTACTCTCGGCAATTTACGCGAAGCAACTGAATTGCGCAATCGCATTATTTATGCGAAATTAATTAAGAAATTAACCATAATAATTAATCAGAATATGAAAATAAGCTAGTTTAGTCAATCAAAAATGCAATATTTAGAAGATTGAGATGGATGGAAAAAGATACTATTGTACTCTCGGCGATTCATGAGAACAAACTGAATTGCGCAATCGCAGTGTTCATGCGAAATTAATGAACAAAATAACATTTTAGCGATTTATGCTCAATAACCTTTGAAGAAGTATGTTTATTACTTTCATAAAATAAGCGATCGAGATCTTAATTTACAATACACGCGGCCGTAAATCTCCGTTAATTTGATTGGCATTACCCTGCATTGTATTATGGATTTGCTACGATCCCGGGAATGATAAAAATTAGTGCTAAAAATGCGGAAAATTGGTGTTTTCGAGGAATTATACCATGTCTGGTTAATTGATAAATTTCCAACAAAAAACGCCGGAGAATTTCGTTAGTAATCCGGAGAAGTAATGAAAAATCCAGAGTCTCCGACCAAAATCCGGAGAATTGGCACGTCTGCATAGGGATTTTTTTAGGAAAAACCCTTTTGTAGGGATTTTTTCTAATTATTGTAAAAATTCGGGAGATTTAGGAATTTTTCGGGAGTTCGGGATATTGCCTCAAAATTCGGGAGACTCCCGGAAAAATCGGGAGATTTGGCAGGTATGAAGAAGTTGACCTCATCCAGATGGTGATTCTCAATAAAATAGATGAGATCCCCAATGGTGAGCAACTACCTAGGATCCATGGTTCCGGCTTAAATGCGGGAGTCTTGGTTCTTCAGTGCGATGATGCTACAACTGTGGAATGGTTAGAATGAATTCTTCTTGGAGTACTCCCCCTGTTCACCATTGGTAAGCTGCAAAGAGCCCTGGCCTCTCTCTGCAGTGCAAGAGTTCAAGATCCCTCCAAACGGTCATGGTGCGACTTAGAAGCGGACATATCCATAGTATGAAATTCGTGGAGGGGGAGAAATCTTTTTCTGCTTGTCCTTGTTCCCTTCCTGCTTCTCCTGCTCACCTCCTAGATTGTATGGGCGTCTCCTTGGGACAGCTGTCGGTTGAGCAGGAATTTGTCTGTGATTCTATTTTGCAGCAGGGTCTTTAGGACTTGGTGTAGGTTTTCCTACACTAAGGGGATTAGAAACAACAACACAGTGGAATGGGTTAAGAAAACCTTCCACAATAACAGACAGCTTTTAGATGAGGCACTCAAAGTCATGAGTGACAATGATCTACTTAAACCAGTCAAAGTGGTCTTCAAGACTACGGATGTCTACACCAAGGAGCCGAGCGTTTTGCTGAAGCAGCTTAACCATTTCAGCTCGGAATTGAAGTCGGAGGAGTGGCATGTTCTGCAAAATTTTGTGGAACCCCTCTCTGTAAGATGGATCTTCGAGGTGGATTCGGAGGCTGCTGAAGCTATACGTAAGGCCAACTTTGGTGCATACACAGGTTTGGACTGAGAAATCTTCAAGATACTTCAGGACCAAAAAGCCCAAAGGGAAGATGAAGAAGGAGGTTCAGCCAGAAGATCAGGCAACCTTCTCTCAGGTAAGTATCACAAATGTTGATACTGACTTACCTAAGCTTGACAAGTTGGAAATTGTCTCCAGCTCTGAAAGTACACTGCATTCTATCTTGCCACTATCCGAGGATGAGCTGGAAAGACATATGCAGGACTTCGAGAATGATGTTGTGCTTGACACTGACCATTCTCATGATACTGGGAAGACCATTGCTTTCTAGTTTCCGCTATCCTGTCTTTGTTCTTTGATTATGGACAGTATTAATGTTGTGCAGATTAACCTGCACTATAGTCGTTCAGCCTCTGCTATTCTTGG
The DNA here is from genome assembly GCA_951213105.1 of Amaurobius ferox. Taxonomy (NCBI): domain Eukaryota; kingdom Metazoa; phylum Arthropoda; class Arachnida; order Araneae; family Amaurobiidae; genus Amaurobius; species Amaurobius ferox. The sequence goes on along the minus strand of OX578147.1, from coordinate 144,061,861 downwards.
CAAGAGGATGACGAATGGTAAAGTTGATATTGCTCTAATTCAGGAACCCTGGATCTGAAATAATAAAATTCTGGGTCTAGGGATCAAGGGCTATAATGTCTTTTATGATACATCTTGTATCAGACCTAGATCCTGTGTTGACGCTAGCAACAAGCTCGATGCCCTGCACTTAGTGGAATTCCTGGATGGTGATAATGTCAGCGCAAATTTTTAATTCAATGAACATAAGGATGAGTTTATCTTTGCATCTGCTTATCTTCCTTATGAAGAAAGGGAAACTCTCACTAAAGTGACTATTAGTCTTATTGAGCACTGTAGTGTGGGAAAAAGACTCATCATTGGTTGCGATGTTAATGCTCACCACACTGTGTGGGGCAGCAGTGACTGCAACCGACATGGGGATGATCTTTTAGAACACATTCTTAGCTCTAACCTTTTTATTCTTAACAAGGGCAACAAGCCCACTCTTGTTACAATAAACCATAGGGAAGTCATAAAACTTAACCATATGCAATAATATTGCATATGATAATGTAATTAATTGGAATGTTTATATGATATAACTTTGTCTGATCATTGCTTAATTAATTTTTCTGTTAAAGGTCTCTCAAGACTAAGAACAGAAGGTAGGAACCCAAGAAGAACTAATTGGGTTTCCCACAAAGAAGATCTGCATGTCAGGTTTGCAAGTCAATCTGGTAAGTATTCTTCAACAGCTGAGTTGGATTTGGCTGTTGACCAGGTGCAACAGGTGCACTGGGGTGTGACGTATATACATATTTGCAGAGATGTCTTATATTTCCTATATAATTTTTAATATATATATATATAATAAATAATAGGAAAACCCCCAGAAGCAGAATTTTTTTTTACGTGTTATAAGCAGAACAAAGAAGTCTTGTCGCAAAACATAGAAAAAATTCTGCTTCCGGGGTTTTTCCTATTATAAAAATTATATAGGAAATATAGGACAACTTCTAGTCCTGTATTTGGAAAGAAACTAAACCCTTTTTAAAAATTATTGTGCTTTTGACTCGAAAATATGAAAGAATATTAGCAGATTTATTTACAGTTTTAGACTCTACTGATCTTTTTTTTAATTATTATACTTATGTATAAAAATCTGATGATATGATAAAAATTTAACTCTTTTTTTTTTTTTTTGGTCCAAGTCCTTTATCTTAGCTACTTTTTCTTTAATATCTTTCCTTAATGCATTTGTCTTGAGCAAAAGATAAAGATCAAGGTTCTTAGCAGATATCTCTCATCAGCTAGTTCTTCAGCTGATTTTTTCATTGTCACAATATCGCCTTCAAGACAAATACTCTTAGTTTTTAAGCAATTAAGTTCTAGTTTAAGTTTCCAAATGAAGAAAACACTTTTGCCTTGAAGAACAGACAAACTTTCTCATTCCCTTACTTATTAGTATATTTTGAATGTCATTAGAATCATAATTTGAATTTTCATGAATAAGTATTTGTGCAATATATAATTCTTCCTTTAAATTTTCTACCTCTAATAGCTCGTTGACACTAAATCCTCATTCCACAGTAACTTGACCGTGAGACAAAATCATTATGGTTTTCATTAGTTTCCACAACTTTCCCTTTCTATCATCTATAGTAAGAAAGTCATTTAAAACACTGTTGCAGTTAGTTTAGAACAAACTGGACATATTGTATGTATTCCTGAATTTTTATTTGTGAAAAGCTGAATTTAATACTTTGAAGTTTGACAAGAAAGCAAATGGATGCGAAATGGCTCTTTTGAAGAAAACACTCTGTTATTGCGAAGAAAACTTTCCCATGAGAAAACGCAGTCCAGAACTGTACCCATTCTAAGAAATTTAGACCACCCAGCATAGAAGGACATTTTCCAAGAAGTGCAATAAAATGAGAAAGATGCTGTTAGATAAGAGGTATATTTTTGGTGCAAAGGGGCACAATACAAACGTTTCGCAAATAGCAGGGAATTACAGCTAAGAGCCAATTTAAGATGAAAGGCACAATACTTTTATACTTCGCAAACGCCCCACTTTACGACAGCCAGAAACTGGGCAGTTGAAAAACAAAACGGTGCAAAAGGCGAAAGCATACATCTATTCGAAAGTAAGAGGATTTATGGCTTTCAGTAACGCCTACAAGAATAGAGCGATAGCAATAAAACTCTACTGGCGAGCAGCCATCCTTTTTCTTATTTTTTTTTTTGTTGCCAGGGAATTTACCTCCCAAGAAGTGTGGAATATGCAGCCTGTTACTAGGAGTACGTGATAGGGCAGCTGAGGAGGGAGAATATTCCCATAGCACACTGACCTGATCACACATATATTACTCCACGGAATTTACATGAGGAAGGCTACAAGACGTAAAAGTGAGAGATAGAGGCGAAGTGACATTCGGATGGGGTGGTCGTGAGGCTGCCCCATTCCGAAAATGTGTATCTACTTGCTTTTCCGGTCACTTAGCAAGTTGAAATTGACCAGTGTGGACGTGCATTTTCTTTGCTCGCACGATTCGACTTGAACAAATCGCAAGAGATTTTTTGAATAAGAGAATTCAATTGAAGACATGGAGAATTTATACGTGATGAATCTGCTAAGAACAAAAGCTACCCAGCAATTACTAAAATGTGTTTTTGGAAAGAATATTTGTAGCTGATGATAACATTTTAAATTCATTGTGCTTTCAATAAGAACTTTCCTAACTCAAGAGCAGCCGCTCGATCGACTTTATTTGGAGGCCTGAGGCGCTTGAGATTTTTGTTTTTTTGAATTTACAAAAAACTTTCGAAACTTGAATTTTATATTCATACAAGTACTTTTGCTGGATGTGGAATGTAGTAGAATTTTCTGCAAGGTGTCTAGAAGCCAAATAGAACTTTCAAGATAAACGCTCCATCGTTCCGAGATGTAACAGAGGAAATATTCGCTCGAAGCTACAACGAGATTTTCAAGTTTTTCAGCAGAATGTAGAATAACCCAAAGTATTTGAAGTGCGCCTTATTGAAGAACACCCATGAGGCAGAATTACGGAATCGTGACAATGTCATCTGACCATCACACAAAATGATCTATCTGAACTTCTCGGGGACTTGTATTGAAACGTGTAGAACAATATAAGTGCAATTCATATGATAAAAATAAAAGTGTCCCAAGTTACAAGATACCTTACAGGAATGTAAGTTGCATTTTACTATTGTTTTTCAAAGTATGATTACCTACAATTATGCGGTTAGGAATTATATATATTGTTTGGTATACCTGTCCACAAGAGACCCTAGAAAATTCTCACTCTCACCCTATTTTAAATAATATATGATTTTTGGAATGTGTATAATAATTTTAATATTGCAGTAAACAATTTGAGATAATGATATTTATGTATTGTGAGAAGTTAAGTTAGACAGAAGTTGCTGTTTAGATCATAATATGTATAATAATATTTGAATTTATGAAATATGATATCTGATTTGAGAATTATATAAGCAAATTTTAGGCCTACCTTTTTTGCAAATGTTGATATGTTTAAAGTATTGAATTATGTTGAATTAAATTTAAAATTAGTTGAATATATAGTCAAGAAATGTCTATTAAAATAAAATATGTATTTTTGTTAACAGAAGGTGGTTTTTAATTAAGAGATTTTTAATTAATAATAGTACACGGCCATTATAGTTTGATTTACTGCACGAAAGGGTCAGCATCACTGACCAATGCACCCTTGGTGATTAAAAAATTCGGTGAAGCAATCAGGTTTGTGAAAATTTTAATTCAACAGATTGCAGACTGGTAATTTGACCAGTCACCTTTCAAATTAAGAAAATTTGTTTGTTATTATTATATTTTGGCGAATTAAACCTAATTGTGACACTAAGATGGGAGGAAAAATTCGCTAAGAGAATCCTCTTCCCATAATACTATCTAATCGCATTGTTTTAGGTTCAAAATTCTTAAACAATGAAGCAAATTTCAAAACAATACTCTCCATAAAATCTTTAAATTGAAGCAATATATCATCACAATCTTTTTCTGCAAATATCTTCTTTTCAGTAAAATGCAATAACATATGCTTCATGGCATTCATGCACTTGTCCAGATCGTTAATCATTCGTCTGGGGTCAAGACAGAAAACATTACGAACAAGCAAAAATGCTACAGATTTATTTATGAGGCTTTGTAGAATTTTCATAACAAAGCTTCGACAATCATGCCACAAGTCAAAGACAGCTCTATCAGTTATTTGTTTCTCCTTTAATATTTCCTTTACAAATTTGTCTCCAATGAACCCTATACTGATTTTGTCTAAAAGAGAATAACAATTACAGTTAGAAAAATCAAATTTACAAAGCTTCAGGACGATTGATATATTAACCTTTTCTTCTGATTTTAGAAGATTAAAATATTCTACGACATTGCTTTAAACGTTTTAGCATATCTCCTCCAAAAAAAGGCAACAATGGTTTATCATTTTGATAGAATTCAAGGATTGGTTGCAATAATTTTACCACAGTTAAGAAAAAGTTAAACTTCAGAAGAATTAACTTATCTTTTGTAGCTTTTATTACTGTTAGAAAAGACTTGCAATTTACTTTACTCAATTTACCTATTTCAACATTTTTAACATATCTGACAACATCAGTCCAAATTTCAACTGCACGCTCTACAACCGGATGACACATTTTCAAATCTGTCATTTCCTATAATTTTTTTTTCAAATTGGACTGGTGCTCGTTTAGGAGATCACAGTGTTGCTAGTTTCGCGGTTTCAATTGAGCTACTTTTTTTAAAGAGTTGCGGTAAAGCATGATGGAAAATTTTCTGGTTGCAGATTTTTAGGCTACTTTGAGAAAAGTTCGATGATTTATTTTGGGGGCAAATTTTGACGAACTTTTAGAAGGCCAGTAAATTTTATCTTTTAGTCTCAGTAAATTTATGAATTTTAGTAGTTTCTGGCAACATTGCGCGAAATCTCACAACACTAAACATTGGGCTAGTTTTCGCCAATTTTGGGGCATGACTTGGGCACATACTCTGTGAGTATGAGGTGTTCTCCAGCCATAGGTTCGAACACTTGGGTCGACATGTGATCGAGCCCTGAGAGTTGCAAGACATTCCTGTCAAGTGTCTGCTGATTTTTGCTTCGTCTACTGGTCTCTTTTCTTAGGGCCTTTTTTTTTTTTAATCTTTGGGGATAGTACAATAGACCTCTGGCTCTTTTGGAGCCACCAACCTTCATGTCATTCATTCATTCACTCAGTTGAACATTATATTCACCAGATCGTGTAAAAAATACATTTTTAAGCACGGATTTGGCCCTTTCTTGACTTATGAGTAGAAAGCCATATGTATTAGGGTGCTAGACATTGCGTAGGGTTGAAAAGTGGAATTTCGCCAGTTTTCAGGTTCCGTGAATGATTGGAACCTAGATGTTCCCTTGCAAGCTTTATACGTGACCGGAGAGTCACCGCCAATATGCCTACTACAAGTGTTGTTTTAAAGTGAATTTCCGCAGTCGCCAATATGCCTACAAGTGTTGTTCTAAAGTGAATTTCTGCAGCAGCGAATATGCCTAGTACAAGTATTATTCTAAAGTGAATTTCCACAAGCCGCCAATATGCCTTACTACAATTCATCCTGATGTTTATCTAGTTTTCAGGTTCCATGTGTGATTGAAACCTAGGTGTTTCCTCGCAAGCTTTATAAGTGACCAGAGAGTCAGCCAATGTTTACTAACCCTGCCGGGTTTAACCAGTATTTGGTCTGAATATGTTTTGTTCGGAGATGGTGCGATCATCTAGTGTTTTTGCTAATAATACGTTTCTTCAATTGACAAGAATTTATATTTTTGTAACTTAAATAATTTGTGGCGTTAAATATTTTATTCTGAATACTTACACCTTTATTTTCAAACTTTGGAATTTTACATTTACGAGTTGTTTTGTTTTCTTTTGAGTTTTTGAACATGTACGTTTGTAATTTTACATTTACTATTTTGTTTTCTTTTAATATAACGATTTGGTGGACAGCATCCAGGCAGAACAAAGTCTAGTCTTTAGGCCAGAGAGGAATCTGAACCTGGGTTTTGAATTGTTAACTGGGTTTGTTTTAATTGGTTTTCTTTTATTGTTCTTTTCTTTTTATCACAATGCAATGTACTACAAAATTTAATGTTTGTTTAAGAATTTGAAATTAACTTTTTGGTGTTTGGAAGTTTAAAATGTGTTTAAAAATAAAAGTTTTAGTTGAAAAGAAATTTGGTTGTAATTCTTTTGTTTTTGGCTGTGCTGGTTTTAATTTTGGTATTAAGGTAACCCTAAAAAGATATCCGACCCACCCGAAGGTATACAGGAAAGAATCAAAGTTGCTACAACAGAGCTCCAGGGACACCTGGTCGGGGTCAAGCGACCGAGAGAGCCAGTACTGTCCTACCCCGGTCCCCGCTCCAACTTGGTATTAAGGTAAGTGAATTTTAAAAAAAAAATTGATATTAAGGTAAGGGAAATTTTTGAACATGATATGATGTTGGAGTGAATATTAATGTTAAACATTGTATTAAGCGTAATGAAGTAATGAGCACAAGTCAAACAATTAAAATAGAAAGTAAACAAACAAGTAGGAATAAAGAAAGTAAAGAAATATTAATACTTTAAAAGTAAACTTTATTAAATAAAACTATACGATCAGGCAATTTAAAAAGAATAATAACCTTAGGGTAGAATAGAAACTTTATTCTGAAATCTGATATTGGAAATTAATAAAAGGAAACTCGTGAAATTTCAGTAAAAAAAAAAAAATTGAAATAATAAACCTTATTTTTAGATACAACAGATGCATGAGTCAATCAAACCCAAATTGAATTTCATGGTATCTCATACACACTTATAGAAGACCGAGTCTGACCAAATTTGTAATTCACTGCTAAAAAGTGCTCAGAATCCTATTCCTAGTGCTGCAACCAGCATCCATTGCTGTTCGCAGCACTTGCTGCACAGGAAGCACTGAAATACTTCTTGATGTATTTTGTGACCTGGAACAAAATTTCCATGTAGCTAATGCTAACCACTGGACATTTTTATAACTCAAATGGTGCTCATATGCAGCTTTTATTACTTCTGATTTTAAATTTTCATAGGAGCCATTGATTGATGCCACAGAATACAATAAATGCCAAGGAATAGTAACTCACCTTCTCTGGCGGGAGTAGTCTGTGTTTTCATGGCATCCAGTCCGAACTTGTCATATCTCTCCCTTCTGGTAGAATCGGTCAATACATTGAAAGCACTTCCAATGGCTGCATTAAATAATTTCTATTCAAAATCAAGTAGTTGTTCAAATACATTTATCAGATAGGTATATGCATGGAAATGATATGTAAAAATAAAAACTATAGTTCCAAGTTGCTTGATGCAGTTGATTAACATACCAGATTATGTGCTGAGCTTTCTTCTTGTGATGAAAACATGCATTTGTGTCACTTCTGCACCACTTGTAACTTGTTTCATTTTGTTCCTAATAAGTATTTGTTAGTTAAATTATCTATCAAACTATCCATTTTGGTACAAACTCCAAGTGTTCAAAGTCCCCCTGTGAAAAATACACTGCATTCTTGTTTTTGTTGCATACTGGTCATTTTATTTAATGTATCAAAAAGCTAAATTTAAACTAAATTTTTTGTCAAAGTGGTCAAGGGCCATATAAAACACATAATGGACTTATCCACTGTTTGGGGAACCCCTGCTTTATGGTATGGTATCACTATTACACCTAATTAATGATTTATGATAATTCAAATATGAAAGTGGATCTCAACGACAGTGCCTATGATCACTGAATTAATTATGAGACACAAATACATTGCTTTAGCTCACTCCAATCTGTACACACCAGCCATCATAATCAGTTTGCCTCTCCTATCATGCACTATGCATATAGAGTTTTAGATTTGCATCCCTTTCACAACAGGATTTTGCATATATTCTGGACCCAGTTGGGCTAACAGGTTTTACTGTCACTTTGGTGAATTTTCACAAGATCGGGAGCTTAATGCCCTTGAGCTCAAAGAAATAAAACATACAGGCTTTCAAAAGAGGGACATATTGAGGTAGAGAGAAATATTTAGGGATTTAACTTTGTAAATATGAATTTTAAAACATCTGTAAAATTTTGATTTTTACTTTCTTTGTGTTTAATAGACATTCTGGTACCCAGCTTTCACACCAAGTAAAGAAATATAGTCTGTATTATTGTATCATGTAAGAAAAACTAGAAAATTTTATTTTTAAATTTGTACTCTCAATCTAATGCTTGTCCTTTTGAAAGTCAACATACTTCTGTACAAAGAATTAAATTTTTGTGAACAGCACCTAATTCTTCACGGATCTGAGGAAATATTCGCAACTGTAATCATCTGGTCTTTATTAATAAGTTGTACGGCTTTAACTAGGACAAGTGTAAAATTTTGTTGAACAGCATTAGCAACCAGAACTTTTCAATTGCAGTGATTTATAACTATTTTCTTTATTTTCATTTTATTCATATTTGTATAACAATGTGTAATAACAAGTTTGTGGTATAAGAATTTATACCACAAACTTCACCAGATACACTGATTGGAAAGCACTGTTTTATGCTAAAAAATTTTAAATAGATTTTTAAAAAAGAAAATTAGATACTATACTATCATTTATGCTCAATTTGAAATGCTTTTCTGTTCAGGCGATTACCAGCTGTATCATCATATCAAATCCAACAATAGATCTCAAAATTAGAAACTTTTCTAATTCATAGTTTTGATGTTACTAAAAAATGGGCTTTGCCCAGTTTAAATTGCAGCAACAGCCAGAGATTCTCACCTGGAGTGCTCAAGCTGATTTTCATGCAAAAGATGTAGCTGACTGCATACAGGTCAATAAAATCAATTGTAGTTGAGTATAATGATGGTCCAATAATAGCTAGTAGAAGCATCAAATGCTTTAATTAAGTTTTCAATTGAAATTACTTCATTAATTATCTGGATAAGATGAAGTGCATGAACAAAAATAATCTACTAAAAGTAAGGAAAAAAAATTTAATTATTTTTTTACTCCAGAAATTTGTTATAAAATGTCGATAACTAAACAACCGAAAAGGTGACAAATTTTTTTTAAGATAACAAATGTTGCTCACATCCTGTCTTGAAAATATGATTTTAGTAGATAATTTGACAGATATATTTTTTAATTACCATTAATTATTTTTCTTATGCTCAACTCAAGAAAAAGCAGCAATTTTATCTTGATGATTCGAATAAATGGGACATAATTATGGAAAAAATCCTTACCTTTGAATGCCTCAACAGCACCAGGAGCTTTATTTTTATCTGGATGAAGCTGAAGAGCCATTTTCTTATACTTTTTACGAATTTCTGCCTCACTAGCATCTTTGTCAACACCTAGAATATCGTAATAATCGCTGACTCTTCTAATCCTGAAGAATTAAGAAAAAACACTTTTTACTAGACAATATAGAATAAAACAGACTACAAAAGAAAGAATAAGACATTGAAAAAACAGTCCACAGTAAAACAAATATATATTGAAATTTTAATTATTCTCTAAGATGTAATCTGTGCAAAATCAAACTATTCACAAAATTTAAAAAAAAGGTTTTTCATAAAAAAAATCTGTTTTTACTTTATATTTTTATTTTAATAAAATGTTAGGCATTTAAGTTAGTTGTGATTATTTTGTTGTTTCCCTTTTAACTCTAGGTGAGCTTAAAGGTAGGTGATTCTTTAGAGCTTAATGAGTATGATATTTTTGAAGTTAAAGAACTCTAAAAATCTTAAATGAAATGGAAATGTTTAAAAACCTTTATTGACCATAAAAACACACTAAGTTACACAACTAAATTAAAAATAATTAAACAAATAAACAACCTCTAAAATAAATAACCTTCAAATAAGAAAAAATATGTGTTACATAAACAGTTTACAAAAAGAGGTCAATAACTTGTAAAATAGGGAGTTGTACGGAGTGTCCATTTGTTAAATGGGGGCCCGAAAATTCTGTCAGCAGCACTGTTTAGGTACATTCAGCTGTACTAAAGTGCATTTACTGGAACAGACTAAATGTTTTTATATGCTGATTTCTGTTTATTGAAATTAACCATATAATTTGAAATTAATTTATATGTTTTTTCATGTACTGTTTGTACAGTGTAATTCAGTCTGTGTAACACTTTAAGCAAAAAATATCACATTTTTTTACCCCATTTGAGTTCAACATCCGATAATCAGAAAAATTTGGTAATCTGGCACCGCTGAAGTCCTGAATGTGCCAGATTATCGGAAGTTTACTGTACATATACATGTATATATATATATATTGTAACTTCACTAAAATATATAGCATGAAATTTTATTTGCACATTTGGTCCCCAGTTTTCTGTCTCCCCAAAATACTTTGGAACAGATGTAGTATAATCCCTTTTATATTTTTGACGATTTTCTAGCAATCCCTGCTATAATATAGAGAGCATTTCATTTTGGCAACTCTTCCTGTGTCTTTTGTTACCAAGGTAAAAATCGCAACATTCCATTCTGGCAAGGTTTCTGCATTTTTTGTTGATCTTTTGTTGCTATTTGTGCAACAGTTAATCTGTAGAAATTCAAAAATGGGCCTATATCAGCTCACTAAAAAAAATCACAGAATCTGGCCTCACTGGCTGTCAGAGGTCACACATAGCAATAGCTGTTTTTGCAGCAGCTGTTGTACAACAGCTATTGCTACGTGCGCAACATGAAAATCATAAAATTTTCTGAATTTTACCTTGGGGACAAAAGGGCGATTTTTAGATTGGTGATAAAAGACTACAAAAGAATACAAAAGGGCGCGAAAAGACGTGGAAAACATTGTCAAAATGAGATGGTGTGATTTTTACCTTGGTAACAAAAGACTCAGAAAGGGTTGCCAGAACGGAATGTTCTCCAAATCAGTGCAGCGATTGCCAGAATCTCACCTAAAATCATCAAGAATTAAAAAGGGATTATACTACATTTGTACCAATATTTTATCATGCTTCGCCAGTGCAGGAAAGTCTACAATTCTTTTTAGGTCAAAATGACTAACATCATCTCTGAGCGACAGGCTGTCTTTAGGAAACATTGCATTACAGTTGAACAAATTGTTACTCTTGCATGTGAAAGGAAATTTCCATAAAAATCCTAGTAGTTTCCTAGTGGTTTTAATCAAATTTAAATCAGTTTTTGATCATGTGTGGTGAAATATACTCTTAAAAAAGCTAATTGGACTTTGTGTTTCTAAGCACCTTTTATAAATGCATCCAAAATTTTCTTGGTCAGCATTTTACTTTAGGAAAGATGGTAAAATAACCTTGAATTTTTTATAGGGCCAACACTGTTAGTCCAATAATAATAATAATAATAATAATAATAACTGGTCCTGTTTTTCTAAATAAATTTTTTTAGCTGAATCTAATTTGGGCCTGGGCTCATTTCATCAGCTCTCATTTCTTTCTCTAACCTTAAACCATTATTATAACTTATATCTTAGTTTCTACTGATACAGAAACACAAATCATATACATAAGCTACAGAATTTAGGTCAATCATTTTAAATAGAATTTAAATAATTTTACTGACTGGTCTACGGCTTGTCTTTGTTCTTCAGTATAAAGATGCAAATTTTCAGTTTTCATCCCATTTGAACCGGCATCATGATCTCCATTACGGTTCCTTGAAACTTGAACAGGCATAGTAGATATCACAAGGATTTATAGAAACACTAATTGCAATTTTGAAAAATTACAATATCCTGAAAGTAAAAGAATTTTATTGATATAATTTCAAAGTGTAGTCCTAATTCATTCAATACATAAAAGAATATTCTTCTAGTTTAATAGAGCAGTGATTTTTACTTTCTTTATATACATAATGTATAAGGAAAGTATTGTGACGGGGTGGAAAATTCGAATTCGAGTTTTCGATGAGAGAGCACGTTTCAAACATCCCTGATCACAAATCAAACATTTTTGAGGTGATGTCTGTGTGTGTCAGTGAGTCTGTGGAGACAATATCTCATGAACAAATAGAGCGATTCGAATGAAATTTGGTACAAAAATCATAATCCATAAATACTGGAAGCCTATTGTTTTTAAACGTAATCGAATGTTCAGACTCCCCCCCCCCCCAAATTGTAGAGTGAAATTTTGAAAAAATTGTCAAAAAATCAAAACCTTTAATAAAGTTACACAAATAGACATTTCTTATGTAATTTTTCCTTAGAAAACGATTGACATAAACTTTAGAATACTAGCATGAACTGTTCTCTAGATATTGCACATTTTTTAAATAAATTTATCAAAACATCCCGTAAATTAAAAAGAATATATTAACTGTTGAGAAACAGGTTCACTTTTCATATGTAATATCATGCAATAAATTGGGTGACATCATTCTCGTGGATCTAGCTCGTTCCATTCATGAGAAAAGATACTTTGAGTAATACTTTTGTATTTGAACACCGATAGTTATTTATCTGCTATAAGAATAACTTAATTCTCCTTCCATAATGCTTGGCGAGATTTTGGCAGAATATCGCCAACTTGGCGACCCTTTTAAATGCTGCCAAATTAACGAAAATATCACCAAATGGATTGAAATGACACTAAATCAATGAAAATGACAACAATTGATGAAAATTCAATATCTTTGGAAAGAATATAAATATCAACTATAAGAAAAAAACTATTTTTTTATTATAAATGTAGTAAATTCATTGCATTATATAAGGAAAGTCATGAGTTGCCCACATCAGATTTTTTTCTTTGTGAAATTTCTTTTTGAAACTAAAACTGAAAATACTTATTAGTATTTATTTTGATTTAGAACCTTACAGCATACTGTTAAATTTATTAAATTCTTTATTAACACAAAAGTACCAAATCTTCAATCCAATACAATATAATAATTTAAAAGTAAAATATACCTGTAACATATACTAATAAATTAAAATCGCTGGTGACTTATAAGGTTAATCTCAAACCAAATAAAGAAAAAATAAATCCTTAGAAAGTTAAAAAGATTAATACTAAATAGTAACTTACACAAACAATCCCTTTCCAATGTGTTTCTTTTTAGAAAGACTGAAACCACAATCTTTAGTAAAAACACAATGGCAATTCAAGTAAATTAGATTCCTTAAAAGCTATTTCAGGCTTTACTTTTAAATATTATTTAATAACAGATCTTCAACTAATATCCATTACAACAAACTTTAATGTGGACCTGAGAAACAGATACAGATGAAATTTCACATATTCTTAATTTAAGAATATGTGAAGCACCAGAGCCTGATGGAATTGATACCATTCTTTTAAAAACAATAAATAATAATTTTCTAAATATATTTTTTAACTTCACATTTCCTTAAAAATATGGAACACAAACGTTCCTGGGAAATATGGAACACAAACTGGTTTATTGAAAAATATAAATATTTTTCAATAAACCAGGTAAGGACCTTCAACATTTTCTTACAGGCCTATTCAACTACTTCCTACAGTAGAAAAATATATGAAAAATAATAAACAATAGACTTATGCACTTCCTAGAATCTAATCATCTTCAGAAATAATAATTCAACCATAAAGGCCTTAAATTATATTCTTTCCATAAAAAAATTAAATAGGAAAAATAATAAGTACACAACTTTTTATCAATAGACATTGTAAACAGACATTGTGTTGCCATTGATGTTATTTCACGGAAGTTTCTCATAAAAAAAAAATAATAGATCCCATGCCCACTTTATAGCATAATTTCATCATTTTTGTTAGACAGATTTATTTTGGAGGATGGCTTGCAAGCCCTAAAATAGCAAATTTATCAAGGAGCTCCACAAGGATCATGCTTAGGACCTCTTTATAGGTAGTGATAGCAGATTTAATTATGAACTCACTTCAACATCTTAGTGGGCACAAAAGTAATAGTATATGCTGATGATTTTCTATTGATAACATTAGGAAACTCAAGAAGAAACTTTGAAGAACCTCAAATAAAGCATTAAATATTTTTAGTAATAAACTAAAAGATTATAAACTTACAATCTCATCATCAAAAACAGAAGAAGCCTTGATTTTCGACAACCCCTCTTTATTAAAAAGAATTCCAACTTTAAAACTGAATAATAAAAATAGTGAAATTTTTTCCATAAAGATAGAAAAATTCTCTTTCAAACAAACTTTGAATGGAATTCATACAGTTAATAAACAAATTTTCGTGATTTTTTATAAAATATAATTTATATCTGTTGAATACAATCTATTATATATCCTCAAAATATTACATGTTAACGCTCTCGGTGCAGTGGCATTGGTTAATAGTTGTTGTTAAAAGTGGGCACATTGAAGTGTTATTTTATTTTGATTTTCTGAGATTTCTGATGTGGTTGCAAACAAAGGTTTGCATCTTAATCCCTGTCAATGCCGGGAACACTTTCTAGAATGTTTTAGCATTGCTCAAGATTTAAGATACATATCTCTGATAAAAACTGCATCGGAACTCACAATGAATTCTTGAAAACCAAAGAATATCTCAACAATGAACTTGCTTATAACAAAAATAAAATAACTTTTGCATAGGTGCGCAAACACCTATGCCACAACCACTTATCCTTTTTCCAATGCCAGGTACAATTTCTAGTGAATAAAATTGTAGGTTGTGTTTGATCCTTGTTAGTGCCTCTCTTTGTAGAAATATATAGCTGTTAATATAGGAACAACTTTGGAAAATATACCTCTAATTCACCAAACATATTCTTAAAATATATTGTTTAAATGATTGTAAAGTTTCTGAAATATGGAGTATAAATTTTGAATTACTGCAATAAGTGGGAATAGTGCTATTTACTTTCCAGAGTCGTGTTGTCGATCGCAAATTTCAATTTGGTGTTTGAAAAGAAGATTTAGCAATTATAAATTCTGCCGATACCAAAATAAAAAATCGTAGTATATTTCTGTATCTTTTGCAAAATAAGGTGCTTTAGAATTTGAGAATTTATAATTCAAATTATATTTTTCAAATGAAAAGTCAAAATAAAATTTGGCGAATGTAAACAAAACTTCGACTTTTAATTAAAATTTTAATCCAAATTCTTGGAAAATAGTATTTCAGATGTAAATATGTTTCCAAATTTCAATTCTGTTCCTTTTAAAAATGTGTTTTTCCTCATAAATAAAACTTCTTGATTTTAATGCAAATTCAGCTATTTTTCATACATATTTTTAACAGCAAAAAAACTGATAAAAATATTAAAATTTTTATAAAATTTGACAGAAAAGCCCTTTTATGAACTAAAAATGCATTTAAAAAAAGCCGGGCGTCATAAGTGACTCGACAGAAAAAAATCGCAAAAAAATGCAATCGTACTTGATTTTACAATTTATTGTAGAATCCACTTTATTTAATTAGAGAAGAAATTGTATTTGCACAATCTTCAGCCTATTTTGGCACAGAATATAGCATGTGTGTGATCCCAAATTAATTTAACATTTGAATAATTCATATCCTTTCGTTCAGAAATTTGAAACAACTAAATAGAAGTATTTAATCACTTACAAAATACAATAAAGCTGAATTACAAAGAACAATATGATGCATAAATTACCAATTGAACCAGAGAAGCTAATTGCCCAGTATAAATGACCACTAACTATATATATTTAGTTTATTTACCTTCAGAAAAATCAGTCTGCCATGGATTTAGAAAAAGAGAACTGGATGGAGAGCACGTGATCCTAGCTGCTACGAAAAATTGCAGCCCGCAGAAGCAGACGAAATGCCTCTTAAATGAATAAAGCAGATTGATTGTTTTATTTTCTTACAAAATGATTTTAAAAAATAATCAATATAGTTAGAAAATAGCAAAAATACAAAAAGCTCACTTGAATAGCTATATTTTTCAGAGTTTCGTCTACTGTATGTCAGTTGGACCAAGTGTCGTCTGCTAGGTTCATATTCCTCCAGTTCTAATCTTTTAGATCCATGGTTTGCGTTGTAGAATCGTTTCCTAATTCGACTAACAAATCACGTGTGATCAAAGTGCAGAGGTGGGGCCCAAGGCTTGAACAATGCAGCTTTTCATATAATGAGTTTATCTAACATTTAATTTTTGTTACATAGATATGGGGGAAAAAGTTCCATCTCTTATTATTCAAGCATAGTTCATTGTAGAGCAAATTTAAGACGCCATTCAATTAGAAATAACGTCATGTATAAAATTATTTGCATAAAGGGGCAGTCTTCGTATCTAATTGAGCACAAATTTCGTAATTTTCGGTGGCAACACATTTTAGACTACCCAAATTAGTCCAAATATAAATTTTCAAGCAGTTCCTATCTTTATATCCAGAGATACTCAATATTTCGGAATGTCCAGTTTTTAGGGTCAGCTCCACATTGAAAACCGTAATCTGAAGGGCGAGATTGAACGCAAAACTCTCTTCCTTTACATCTTATGAGATTTTAAAATTTTCAAATTAATGGACGAATTACGCAATCAGCACCATGTCAAATTAGTTCATCCAATAGACGATGATTTTACTGCAATTTCAGAATCTGTATAACAAAAGCAAACCCAAATCTGAAGAAAAATTTTCAATCAAAACTATTTCCCCTGTACGCGAGTTACATTTTGTGTAGTGCTGCCATCTAGTGGCAGTACGAGAATATACAAAGAGTTTTTGGAAATGTGAAATCTTGACTATTTCAATATAGTTAATGGATGTTATCATCAATAGAAACACGATTCTAAATTTATTAATCCATGACAAAGAAAACACTGATTTATAAATGCAGCTGAAAAAGAAGTTTAGGTCGGCCTATGCCTAGCCTCAGATATATACGTTCAGGCTGGGTTGGACTCACGCTTTCATAGCAAAATGTTCTCAAGCTTTATTGCTGGGGTAGACCGAGTAAAAGTATAAAATTTTGATTAGATCAGACCTTTCTAGGTATCTAAGATTTACTCTAATGAACAGTTTCATTTCTTCAATACATTTTTTTCATCTAAAAATTGAAATTTTGTATGCATATTGCTTGTTTGTTCAACCCAGGCCATCCGATTTATCAGAAAGTGCAAGGATGAATGGCCAGGTCAGTGCTACTCAATTTATACCCAATGGGACAGCATCCATAGGGACCGTATCCTCCCTCCCTTACTACTAACCTTTCTGAAGGACTCGCAGACCCATATATTTATTTAATGTGCCCAGACTCCTCATGAATACTTTGGGCAGAGCCGGGAATTGAACTCAGATCATCCGAATGCAATCCCAGCAAGCTAACTTCTACGTTGTATGCATATGCCGAAATATAAAAATTTGACCTTCACAGTCAACTCAGACTGATGATCAAAGCTGTGGAGTCAGTACCTCAAACCTTCAACTCCTTTTTTTTTCTACTGTGTGACTCCTCATGAATCTTATATCTGACTCTGATACTGATATAAATATTAATTAATTTTTCATATCAATAGTTTTTTAATTGGTAAACATTTAGTGTTTTCTTTTTATTTATTACCTAAAATTATTAAAAAATTAAATATTCCAAAATAAAATTATTTTTAAATAGTTTTATTTAGGAGTCTGAGTACATATATTTTTACCAACTCCAACCTAAACAGCTACAGATTCCGGCGTCCTGCTGGTGATTGCAGATTCATAGCTAGTTGGCTTATGGATGGCCCACACTTCTCTTAAGTAAGGCTGCCTTTTAAATAAAATTCAATTTGTATAAAAATAAACTCACTTGGATATTTTGAACAACATTAAAGAATAAAAATGTGATTGAAGGTATATCGATCCAATTAGATAATACATAGACACAATGGTGTCTATGAATTATACATATTATTATATAATTATACATATGAATTATTCATAGACCCAATTGGGTCTATGATTCATAGGCCCAATT
Organism: Amaurobius ferox; assembly: GCA_951213105.1. Classification (NCBI taxonomy): domain Eukaryota; kingdom Metazoa; phylum Arthropoda; class Arachnida; order Araneae; family Amaurobiidae; genus Amaurobius; species Amaurobius ferox. Next base: position 144,043,889 of record OX578147.1, on the reverse strand, counting down.
GTGTCAAGTTTTAAAACTTGTCAATGGCAATAAGAGAAGTTCCAGAAAGTGGGAAAATGATTTAAAATATTGGTACTTTTGTATTAACAGCATGCCATTGGCGAATAAAAAAATTGGGTGACGTAAAAACAGAGAATATAGAACACGAGTATCTAATGCAACTGCACACTGAACTGTGGTTCTGACTGACTGACTGAGAGATGGCTTTGGGATAAACGCTACGGCAAATCAAGCATAATCCCTAATGCTCCACACCTAAACACAGAAAATCTGTGGTTCTAGTTTGGAAACAACTGAAGGTCATTAGTCACTTCACTTCAGTTCAAACCAGCGATTTATTGCCACAAAATATCTTATGTAGTCTCATGCATTGGTGAAACCAAGCATTGGCAAAATTTTTGTAAATGTAGCAAGGCATACAGCATTTATAAATTACTACTTGCAGTTATTTAACAAAATTGCAGTGCTAATGTCATCTGTTTATTGTGCCTTGAGATTATAAAATTATTATAGCATGCTATGTAGCTGATATTTATGTTCAGAAAAGATCTTTTACTGTTGTCTAGGTACAAGATTATATGTTTCACATTGTTTTTATAATAGATCTTGAGTTTGTATTCTGAGGTGTATTAAGGCCGTATCACATTCAGCAACTTTTCCGGCAATTTTTCGAACAATTTTTACGCAGAGTTTGGGGAAAATTCATGTGAAATAAGGTCAAAAAATTGGGACAAGTTTATCTGATCGGTATAGAAAAAGTTGTTCATTTGGGACAATTTTTCACCAACCAGTCAATCACAAATGAGTAGCGGAGGAATCACGTGTGTAAAAAGGTTGGCGCAGATTTTACTACATTCTGGTTTGGCGTGAAATCCTCACGCAAGTTTGCATCGGTTAAGACCAAACAGATAGAATATATTGATATAATAACCTTGCAGAATGAAGTATTATTTTAGTTTAGATTCAGAATTTTGTTAAGTACTCGTATTTATAATATTTCTGTGTCACAAAGATGGAAGTCATCTCAAAGTCGAAAAATAGTGGTCATGCGAGATGGAAATGGAGTTAATTGAATCAATACGTGAAAAATCATTTTTGTGGAATCTAAAAGACCCACTGTATTTAAAAAAGAATTTGAGGAAACATGCGTACGAGAAAATATCACCTTTATAAATCATCTCTTCCAAAGCGATTTTATATACATGAAATATTATATAATAAAAATTATGACATTATTACTAATATAATCTCTTTGGTCTCTTTTGATTCAAATTTATATTTACCAGCGGCTCGCTAGTTTACAGTATTGATGCGTTTCAGAAAATCCACCTTTTTGTGAATTTAAACAAGACCGTACGCGAGTTTGCTTTGGCGATATAGACATCTTTCATCAGTTTTCTAAAATAAGCTAACTAAAGTAATTCCATCACAAAACACAAAGGATCCTAATTTAAATTGCTTTAGAATATTTACTACACTATGGCAATTTCCTCGTTTTACCGAATACAATTATGTTTTCTTTCTCAAATCGTTAAAAAAAAATCAGACAGAATTTAGAAAATGAATTTTCATGTATGTTCTCCATATACTTTTTTTTATCCTTCTATTGCAATACTAAAACAACTCGAAAACATATTCTGTTTACTCTTTAAAATAGTACTCTAAAATAACACTAAATGCATTGCATGATATAATTAGTTAGTACATTTCAAATGTGAAGTTTTGGCTTGGGTGGTAGAAAATCAGCTTAGTAACTGACTGGGCTCTGGTTCGAATCCAAGAGAATCTTAAATTTTACAAGTGCTGCCATCTGTTGCTAAAAATTCAAATACAGTTTTTCTTTAATAATCTGCAGAATTTTTTTGTCTTAAATTATTTTAAGTTCTACATACAAAATAACCTTATATCAGTAAATTAATTTTAAATTTGAATGCTTATAAAAATTTATTTCGAAGTTACTTTGAAAAATATCTTGAAGTTGAATATACCAGCTATAGATGGAATATATTCTTAATTAAAAAAGTGCTTGTAGAAATAGCAAATATAAAATGTGCATGTAAAATTAGACAGAAATCATCGAACATCCTTATCCGAGTAGTAGTTATCTTTCGACATGTAATTTTGAACATTTTAGAATAAAAACAAAAATCAAACTACTTTGAAATTTTAATAATTTGATGCTAACATTTGAAGAATTTTTTTATTATTTTAAATGCACATAGACAATTAGAAATTTACAATACATTTGAAAATCATTTACTTTTAATAAAAAAAATAAGTTTATATGTAAATATGAAAAGTTTACTCTTTTAAATTTGAATGCTTATAAAATTTATTTCGAAGTTACTTTGAAAAACATCGTGAAGTATACTTTATACCAGCTATAAATGGAATATGCATTTAAATCTATTTTAAAACATAATTACTCAATAAATATAAATGTAGATAAAATAATTTTTAAAAGTTTACTTTAATGAGAAATATTTTAAACGTTACAAATGAGCAAAGAACATATTCGGATATTTAATATAGATGCGTATTTGAAAACCTTTAAAATCAAGTATAAAATGGTAATGAACTTAAATTTGTTTAAGACATGATATTTTAATGACGGCATTCTTGAATTTAAATACTTTTTATGTTTTCTTTTTCTTTGTTTCATTTCAGTCAATATCGGCAATATCGCTTTTTAAACTAATTTTGCATCTTAAAATAGAGTGAATATTTTTCAACAAATATTTATTTTTGGTTTCTTTATACGGATGTGTGACAAATCCAAATATTTTTTAATGTTCATTTATCTGTTTAAGCTTCTGATATCTGAAGTAATCCATATAAAAAAGATCAAATCAAAAATTTAGAATAGATTTTGTCCACATCCTTCTCGGTTTGCTTTGTTTCTTTTTCTTAAGCAGGAATAATCCTAGCATAATTATGCCAAGGCATATTTGATTTTTCCTTGCAGCTGATAGCAATTTAGTCATAATTACAAAGTAATAAAGATTACAAAAGGAAGTACTAAGTAAAAGTCTTGTTTTACTACCGAAGTCGAAGCGAGAACGCACTGCCTGCCGAAAAGTACATGTACAAATGTATAGTTGTCGCCAAAAGGCGATAAACATACCGCCGTAGTTGTGTCATTTAGCACAACTTCTTCAAACTGTCAATAACCCTATCGCCAACTTTTTCGCCGAAAAATTGGGGGAAAAGTTGTCTGAAATAGTTGGTTGCTCCAAAAGTTCTTGAATGTGATACGGCCTTTAAAATTTCTACATGAGCATGAACTTGTGATTATGAAATTTTTGTAGTTGTTTGAAACCTACTTTAAAATATAGGTTCCTGTCAAGCTAGCTCTTGTGCGCATAAAACACCCAGCCACAAAATTTTTGTAGGCAGGACACATTAAAAAAAAATATTAAATGAATCTGTACATTATTACTTTAATTAGTCAATTTTATGCATTTTTGTTTCAATTATTTTGAGCTGATATCAAAGACCTAATGCAACTGAAAAAATAAATGCGAGACACCTGGTGATCTCTCTTATACAGGGTGATTCAAAATGGTGGGGCAAAACTTTAAGGGGTAATAGAACACATCTAAACAAGCATTTTTCGTCCTACTATGCATGGTCATAACTCAAGTGTTAAGCACTAGGGGTTAGCACATACTGTTGCATGAAATGATGGAACACAAAAATGATAGAGGGAGGTATGAAGAAAGTAAAGAAATTACCAAACACATTTTAACGAAGAACTTACAGAAACTGCTCAAAACAAGAAATCGAAGAAATTACAAAACAAATTATAATGAATAACTTACAGAAGCTGTTCAAAACAGCAACCGCCAACATGAATGCAGGCCTCACACCTGCAATATAGTGATCGTCTTACATTGGTGAGGACCTGGCAACAAGGTCCTCATCAGAATCGACGGGGCTATCGTAGATGAGGTTTTTCATATGGACCCATAACAAAAAGTTCAGACATGAGAGATGGAGCGATCGTGCCATTTAAGCGATGGGACCACTCTGACCAATCTATCAACCTGGGAATGTTGCATCCAAGGCATTTCACACAGCCCTGCTGAAATGGGGTGGCACTCAGTTGTGCTGGAACAACATACAGATTTGGACTTTCCTTGTATTCTCGTCCGCATCTCTGTATATGAAACATATGTCGGTCTTCTCCTGATTCGTGAAACAATCCAGCTATTCTGAAATCCATAGTAGAACCGATGACGAGGGCAATAACAGAAGCTTAATACATTCGCTGGACAGTGCCCCTCTAGCACTTAACCATGTACATTCCAACCATGCATTGTATAATGGAAAGTTCTTGTTTAGGTGTGTTCTATAACACCATTTTCCTATGGGCGCGGTAGCCCATTGGTTAGCGCGCTGGAGTTGCACTCGGTAGGCCCGGGTTCGATTCCAGTCACTGCCAAAACTGCCGCCGTGTTCATGCGGAGTACGATCACGTTAAACATGTGGGTCCGAAAGTCCTTCCGAGCGGTTGGTGGTAGGGGAAGGAGGGTACAGTCCCTGTGGATGCCTCCCCCACTGGGTTCCGGTCTAAATTGGGTGGCACTTACCGACCGTCCAAACAGTTACCTTACACCTTTCTGGTAGGTCGGACGGTCTGGGTTTCAACACCATTTTCCTATGTGCCTTCAAAGATGGACCTTAGAGACAAATGTACATAAAAATATACTTGTATTTTAGTTTTTATATTTCAGGCTTTGGTCAATGCTGCATATTTTTATATATGCGTGTATATTCAGTTTTAAGTGATTCAACTTATTCATAATGCAATGCAGCAAAAAAAAAAGTGTTTTTCCGTTTCAGTTTTGAAATCACATGTACTAGTAAACAATAGCCTTTTATAAATCCCATTTCAAATATAGAAGAAATGCATTTTATTTAGTTTATTTTTTAAAGCGTAAAAGATAAAGCATTAGATGGTTAGCCTAAGATGGGTTCAAATTCTTGTAGAAAGATAAGTTTTTCATTATAGCACCTAAGCAAGTTTGGCTGAATGAACTAGATAGGAACAGAACTCAAACCTTTCATCTAATATTGTTTTTACCAATTTTTCTTCTTTTTTGGATAAAATTGGTGAAAGTAAAATCTTTATTACAGAATCATTTAAATTTTCTAATATTTCTGTAACGTCTAAAAGATTTGGTGTATCTCCTTCCAATTTTTTTATTGCTACTGAAATTGTAAGTAACAAATTATATGCCGTTTGTGTAAATGTATATTTAAGTTACAATTTTTATTTGTTAGTATTTTTTCAACATTCTGATTTCACTAATCACAATTTTTTGTATTAACTTTCTCAGACAGCTCAAAATGGATTATATTTGATCCAAAATGTTTTAATTTTTGACAAATCTGAATTAAAACAATACAGGATATTGCAAAGAAATGCATTGGAGGATTATGCTTTCTGAAAAAATCACACACCTTTCCGCTTTAACAAAAAAAAATTAAAAAGAATGTAGAGTTCTATTGTGGTAGTTTTATACACACAGTGGGCCATATTTACATACTAGTAAAAAATCATGCCAGAATTATAGAATGTAGTAATGATGAGCATATCAATAGGTCATTGTACAATATACTTCTGTATCAATATTTCATATCTATCAATACACTTATATATGATATTCACTGTGTATCGGCCTCTTTGGGGTTTTTCTAGTAAAGGACCAGGAGAGATTAGCCTCATTGCTTTATGGGTGGCGTGATCTTTTGGACTTGAGATAGCATTTTCTAAGTCAAGGTGCTTAGCAACACCTACGTATGGACACAGCATCTAGCGATATGTATCATATCCTATTTTCTATTTTTAATGATGTGATGCTACTGTTTCAAACATGTACAATTTTTTAAAAATGCTAAGAAACTGCTGCCATAAAAATAAAATATACAGAATATATAAAAATTTAGGGGTCAACCAGTTTTGAAGACAGAAAACATCCTTCGTCTTAAAGGATAAACAAGAAGAGCAAACTCACTTAATGAAGCAACTTTGGCATTTGTGGTGGAATAGCACTTGTGGCTGGAGATAGGAAAAAAAGTTGCCACCGCTATAAAAGAGGCAAAACTATGAAGACAGGATATTATAAATGAATGGTAAAAATCTTGGAGAAAAGAAAGAATAGCAGAAAATAAAGAATGAACAGAAAATAACAAGGCTTGTCATTTTGTTCTTCTTGAGAAAGGATAGCAGAGTGAACAGAACCAACTGAGTAGTGAGTTAACTTACTAAAGCAGTAAGGAAAGAATATGAGGTATTTAAATCAGCTCAAACATGAAAAATAAATAGAAAATAATTGAAAACGAGAGTAAAACAAATAGAAAAAGAAAGAGTAAAAGTGAAAAACAAAAATGAAGGAACCAACTGGTTTAGGATGCTATTATATGAGCTAATTTTTACCAATAAAATTGCGGATAAATAATTAAAATGCAGTAAAAGAAAAACAAATAAATGAACAATGAAAGAAGCAGACCGGAATGGAAAATTATACCAGATTTCTAAGCAGAAGAGAAGACGAGACAATGGTCATTAGCAAGGGAGTTTGCTTTAGAAATAATAAAGAAATTTTAAAGAAAGTGTAATTCAAACATTGAGTTAGGTGTAAAAATGATCTTGATTTGTGAAAAATTAAAGCCATGATTGGTCTCAAATTAGAATTAATCTATCATGTTGAGTCTCAAAAATATTCAGCAATTTAAAATAAGAAAGATGATATAAAATATTTCTTGTTTTGAAACATAATTTATGTGTTCTTTAATACAAAATTTAAGAGCCCTTTTAGTTTATGACTCTTCGGCCACAATTAACTTGGTCATAACTTTTAGTTTATGACTACCATAATCAATACCGATTTGCATCCCAAACTTGTTGGTTCCTTGATTTATGTTTACTTCTGTTCTTTCTATTTGTTTTGCTGTTTTCTATTATTTTCTATTTATTTTTTTGTATTTTTTACAGCTGGTTTATTTATCTCAAGTTCTTCCATTACAGGTTTAGTAGATTTACTCACTATTCAGTTGGTTTTATTCACTCTGCTACCCACTCACTTATCGTCTTGTTTTCTTTCCACTCATTCTTTCCTCCATGGTTTTAACCATTTAATTGTGGCACATGCTTCTCCTTTTCTTGCCTCAATTAGAGAGCCTTGATAGGAAGAGAGACGATATACAGAGGGCCTCTTCTGATTAGCTAAAGTACTTTTTCGTCCGCCACAGGGCATATTATATTTGAGGTCCAGAGGAATAACATTGGATGAGTTGACGTCATCTAAAAGAAATGATAATTCTACAAATTAATGGCATGTAGCTATTTTTAATGACTGATGTTGTATTTAGAAATGTTTGAATATTTGAGAGATCCATTTTAAATGCTTATAATTATTGTAAAATCAGAACGTCTTGTGTTTGGTGCAATTTGGCTTGCGCTTGGTAATATAGTGATTGACAATTGACAGGTAGCAGCTACTTAATTTTTAGTTTAAAATACATTGGTAAAGTTTAAGGTTACGTAAAAATGGATGAAAATATGATATGCAAATTATGTTACTGTCACATAGATTAAAATATAAAGATTAATTGAACATAGTTATTTTTTAAAATATGCGAAGTAAACATTTTGCTTTTCATTTTCTCTCGACTCTTTCTATTTTCTTTTCTTTCTATTTTCCTTTCTTTCTATTTTCTTTTCTTTCTATTTTCTTTTCTTTCTATTTTCTTTTCTTTCTATTTTCCTTTCTTTCTATTTTCTTTTCTTTCTATTTTCTTTTCTTTCTATTTTCTTTTCTTTCTATTTTCCTTTCTTTCTATTTTCCTTTCTTTCTATTTTCCTTTCTTTCTATTTTCTTTTCTTTCTATTTTCCTTTCTTTCTATTTTCTTTTCTTTCTATTTTCTTTTGCTCAAATCAACTTTCTCACACCAGAATTCATTTTTAATAGCTTGTGATATCTTTTTTTTGGCAAGCAAAAATTTGAGAAACCTGTATTGTTGGACCAAATGATCCCAATTACAGCATGTTACCCTTCATTTCAAAGCTTTTGAGAAAATCTTGCAATTGATACCAAGTTTACCAATGTTCACCCTCAAGGAGTAAAATCCCCTAAAATTCTCTATATAAAAAAATTGGGCATTTTAGAATTTTCTCGATAGTACTTGCAAGTTATATGTGCAGCAAGCAATTTTCAACATTCTGGCTCATCTGGGAGTTACTTAAAGTTAGTTGTTGAGTATTAGCTAGCACCAAATATCAGGCATTGCTCTGGATTTAAAATGCAAACCTCTGATTAAAAATAAATGGGAACATACAGCATAAGTCCAGTGCATGGGTGTAATATGTCCTAAAAAAGTGCCTAAACATGCCTTCGACCATTATGCAGGGATCATAGCAGATTTTCTAAAAATTTTAGTTAGGAATTTAAGGATTTTTTTTCAAAATTTTAGGAAAATTTTAGGAGCTAATTTTTATTATTTCTATTATTAGTACTGTTTAATTACCGTTCTTTTCATTAATTAAAGAAGAATTGATACAAAAACAAACATCATTGAAAGAAAAAGGTAATCTTTTGAATATTTTTCCTATTCCATTTTAATGCTCTGTAGACTTAAAAATTCAAATTATCACTTAGTATCCAGTGGCCACTTTATCACAGGTATTTTTTGTGTAAATAGATACATACATACACACTATATATATGTATGTTAGAAAAATGTTAGTTTAGTTTTCAAACAACTTTATATAAACAAAAAAAGAAAATCTTAATATAATTAACAAAAAAAAAAAAAAAAAAAAGAATCCAAAAAGCTCAAAATCACATTTAAAAATTTTGAAGAATTGTAAAATAAAATACGGTCATAAGAGCAAAAATCTAGCTGGTAAGTTAGTAGTTATTGCATGTAATGTACAAGGATCGCATGCACCCGCGCAGCGGGCGGGCTTAAAGTAAATAATGCTAATAAAAGCCAATTTATTTTGGGAAAAGTGTTTATCTGTTAGCCTTGAACCCTCGTAGTGGGCTGGAACGCGATTGACAGCTATTTCAAATCTATGCAGATTGCATGTGCCCGCGCAGCGTGTATATCGTTATTACATGCAGTAGAATTGCAGTTAGTTATTGCATATATCGTACGTGGATTGCATGCACCCGCTAATAAGACGATTCCTTTTATACACAACAACTGTACCCGTGTGCCCGCATTGCGGACAGAAACGCGATTGACAGCTACTTAATGAGTTAGCCATAACTTGCGCGTGTAGCTGAGGTGTGCGATTGACAGCTACTTCATGAACTGCACCGTTAGTCTCAACTTGCGCGCGTTACGGAAACGTGCGATCAACAGCCACTTGATGAACTATATCGTTAGCCGTAACTTGCGCGCGTAGCTGAGATAGATAGCTACTTCATCAACTGTACCGTTAACCGTGACTTGGTCGCGTAGCTGAGGTGTGCAATTGACAACTGCTACATCAACTGCACCGTTAGCCATGACTTGGCGCGTAACGAAGGCGTGCGATCGACATCTACTCCATGAACTGCACCAGTAACCACGATTTATGCATGTAGCTGAGGTATGCTGATAGACAGCTACTTAATGAACTGAACCATTAGTTCTGACTTGAGCGCATAACGGAGACGTGTGCGATCGACAGCAACTTCATGAATTACATCGTTAGCCATAATTTGCGCGCGTAGCTAAGATAGACAGCTACTTCATCAACTGTACCGTTAGCCGTGACTTGCCCGCGTAGCTGAGGTGTGCGAATGACAGCTACTTCATCAACTGCACCGTTAGACATGACTTGCGCGAGTAACGAAGGCGTGCGATCGATATCTATTCCATGAAATGCACCGCTAGCCACAATTTATGCGTGTAGCTGAAGTGTGCGATAGACAGCTATTTCATGAACTGAACCATTAGTCATGACTTGAGCGCGTAACGGAGACGTGCGATCGACAGCTACTACATCGTTAGCCGTAACTTGCGCGCGTAGCTGAGGTACAAGATCAACACTTCATAAACTGCACACTTAGCCGTGACTTGCGCACGTAACATAGGTGTGCGATCGACAGTTACTGCAAGAAAGATATTGCAAGTTTAAAAACTTTTTTAAAAACAATAGGGCTGGTCGCCGAAGGCAGTCATTAAATAATATGAGGGAAATAAGTTATCCTATATTTCATCAAAACTACTGCAACGCATTAATCTAGACACAGCTATTTCCCTTCAATCATCCTCCGTTTTGATAGAATCAACAAAAACACATGTACAAGTTCCTGCGGCTCAAAACAACTGTAGTCCAGAAAACTATATTTTTAAATATTGGTTTTTGAACAAAAATTCTTACAGAGTTCAAATATTTTAAGTTCAAAAAGAAATGAAAATTGTTTAAAAGTTTTATCTGTTGAAAGCGGGAATGTGTTTATTTAACATTCTTCACATTTCTGCTCTTTCATTATTTTTTATGGGGAGCGTGGCGATCCAATTGCGGGACCTCCCTACTATGCCGTATTTTATTTTATCTATTGCTTTTCTTCATAAACTGCTATGTGGTCCGGGCCCCTACGCAATGCATCCTTTTGAAGAGATATCCTTTAATATCAATACCTAGAGAGGTTGCTAACAGCAGATAAAAATTCCTCCTTCTCTACCCTCCTGTTTTGACATGATGTTGATCAAATATTACGTAACGAGGGGCGTAAGAGAATCAGAATCCGACAAACTATATTTGTATTGTATTATTGGATTTAGACCTAAAATTCTTCAAAATTTTTGCACACAATTGATTCCCAACAAAGAACAGTTGAGCAAAATTTTAACTTTGCAAAGAAAGAGAAACTTCGTGATTTATCTAGTAAATATGAAGAAGCACACTATTCAACAATCGAACCCGTCTTTTTCTATTTTTTCTTCTTTGAGAGGTTAAAGGCTTGTAGGTTTGTTAGCTTGCGCTGGAGATTCCCACTTCCACAAACAAAAGAATGTCCCCCAAACTCCGGTCTGTAAATGATCAGGTGGGTCGCCATTCGTCTTGGGATGGTATTTCACTAAAACCGCCTGCAGACGGAGAGGATTTAACCATTGAGAATCGGCGATTTGGCGTGATTGACACTTTTGTCGTCGTTGTAAAAGATGAGTACTATTTTGAACAACGTTTTAATTTCTGAAGTCTTTTTTAACATCGATTGCCGTATGAATGGAATGTATTCGGGCGATAGTAGAGTAAATTTGACGCCGCAGCAAAAACATTACAAAATTTTAGGATGATTTAAAAATGTTAGGTTAATTTTACGAATTCAAGGGAAGCTTCAAACTTTTAGGAATTTTAGGACGAATGCGATCCCTGATTATGAGACCAGACATACAGCTGCCCCAAGCCAGTTGTGCAGTCGTAATATGCCATTGATATGCTGCATGGGGGCACATGTTTCTGCATAAATGCCTTTAGTCCGCGAAGGGTGCATTAAATGTTATGCAACTTCTGCATAGGCATAATACATTCCTAATAAGTGTGCATGCAGCATGCAATTTGGATATGTGGCCTTTGCTAACTCAAGCTAAGAAGTATGGTCTTTAAAGATAAGTTCTAGTATAATTAGAAGCTGAAAAATGATTAAATTAGTGAAATGCCGGAAATTGATCCACAGAGAGGATCTATTTCTCTGTACGACGAATAGAAGGATTTAAAATGAAAATTAAATATGTTAAAAAAAAAAATAGTGAGGTTGAGTATTGAACTCATTTTTAACGTTTACTTTACAGCAATCGTTATTCATTCCACTGTTGTAAAATGCCATCCGATGCAATAACGAGACTTATTCAAATATGAAGCAGAAATGGGGAATAAAATCACCTCCCCCAACCACTCTATGGAGAAATTTTGTACTTTTGGAATTTTTTCTGGTCAATTACATAACTCAAATCATCCGTGTACCAAATTGCAAGTTTCTACTCCTTTGAAAAATGGGTAAACATTTCACATGCAAATTTCCTCTTATATATATATATATATATATATATATATATTTTTTTTTTCTCATTTACTTTCTTGTTTTTATTCCTTGCTAATATCTGTATTTCGATACCACTTGTCTGGCACAGTATATTCTTTTTGGATCTTGTGCCAAAAACCCTAATCAATATATATATATATATATATAAATTAAGTAATTTGAATTTCTACAATTCTAATTAATTATTATTTCAATAATTCAATTTAAATACAATAAATTTATATAATAATTGTCTAACATATTTTAGCCTTTTCGAAACCTTTAGAAACTCTCCAATGACCTAGAAGTCAATCTTTTTACACTTATATTATCAACAAAACCTAACAGTCAAATTTTCAATCCTCCATACCAGGGGCAAAAAAAAAATGGGGGCAGGAGGTTCAAAAGTATTTTCTCTTAAGCAGCCTCTCAGTGATCTAGATAGCCAAATCTTTACACACCTTAGTATCATCCACATGATAGAACTGTATTTTTAATTTCCCTCCTCTGGGTATGATGAAAAGCTTTTCCTTTCTGTTACTAGAAGGGATCAATCTTATAGTATCCTGATATGAAGTTCCATTAAATTATTAAACATGTCTTTCTAGACCCTTCAGAAGTGACAGTCTGCGACTTCTGAAAGCTGAATCTTTGCACACTTATGGGTCACTCCATGTATAATCAACAACAAAAAAGAATATTTGGTTGCATGACCATTTTTAAAAATTTTTTTTTGCACACCATCGCAGAGTAGTGACATACATCAAAATCGAAGCAAGAGTTGTTATATAGATAAAAACAAGCATTTTATACAGCCCCCCCACTCATCCCATAGAGTAGAAATACAATGTGAACATTGCATCAAAATTGGAGCAAGCATCCCTTAACAAATACTATTTAAAAACTAAGACTGTAAAAGTCCAAATTTCCATTTAAAAAACTATGATTTTTTTCAGGGAATGCTTATAATGATAAAACCTTATATTTAAATCTGTAAAACTCAAGATTTTAGAAATATGTAATTTTATTCCCAATACCTGTGACAACAGCTATTTACCAGTCTGAATAAAAAAAAAAAAAATCCTTTAATAGAAAATCATAGACAGGATGCATCCTTTCTCAGAAAGAGACTTTGCGTAAAAGTCGAATGAATAGCTCTAAAAGTCCAAGTTTTCATAAAAAAAAAAACTGATTTTTTTTCAGGGAATGCTTATAATACTGTTACAATGTTATATTTAAAATTTCTATTTACAAAACTTGATATTTTAGAAACCTGTATTTTATTGTCTCTACCCTTGGATTTAAAAAAAAACTGTAAAAAAAAAAAGCTATTGACTTTATCAAAAATCCGGCTTCTAGAGGCTGTTGGAAATTTAGTCTCTTGTTCAAGTCAAACCCCAGAATTTCAAATGCTATTGCAGGAGGAGGTAGTTTTTTTCACTCTTTTTTCCTTCTGATTTTGCAGGGGGGGGGGGGGGGGTTTACAAATATTTAAAAATTTATCAAATTTTGTGGGCCCTCTTCAGTTTAATACCTACATATAAAAGAAGAAAAAAAAACCATGAGCTTCTAAGCCGAGTACGAGCTATAGAACTTTAATTCATAGTTATGTGATCAGTTTTTAATAATATAGATTATACAAGTAATAATTAATGAAGTAAACAAGTTTACACGACTCGCATTTGAAAACAATGATGGAGTCAGGTCCCTCAAATGCAATAACACCCAAGTATTTCAGTGATAATGGAAGATGCATTTTAAAACAAAGTTTATTTAATTTAATACCATAAGGGTAAAAAATCTACCTAAGTATATTTCCTTTTTGAAGTCAATGAAAGGAGAACTTTCCGAGTTATGTCAGATTTACGTTCACGTGCTTAACTTTTGGAAGGCATATTAAAAAGAAAGTAATGCATACAATCCATGAGGGGAAATTTTGAGGATTCAGGACATGCTACTTAATTTTGAGAAATGTAAAGTATTTAATAATGTTGAAATAAGTCAGCAATATCGATTGTTTTTTAGGTTACTTTTATTAACCGCATTTTGTTCACTTTTAACTTTTTACAAAAATCATTTCAGCAGCCTGATGCCATGAGGCCTGAATATTAATTTTTTTTGTATATTTTGTCACACCAGGATAATAAAGATATTATATGTATACAAGAAAATCCATTTTTAAATGAAATATGAACCAGAAAAAGTAGTCATTTAAGAGGAATAAATTATAGTTATAAAACACGTAAAAAATAATAAGTTCAAAAGCACATTGTTGTGACACGTCACAACACGTTATTATTTATTATTCAAAATTAACATTTTTTCTTATAATTTATTAAATATTTTGTATTATTTTAAATTTATTATTTTATTTTAGTTTTAATTTATTATTCAAAATTGCTTTTATTTTTTATATTCATTAATAGGCCAATTGTCTCATTTTCTAAATTAAATTATAAACACGCTGCTATTCATTCATGTTTTTCATTCGTTCTGTGAACGCCCCTTTTGAATACAGCTGAATAGCAGCATCCCTTTTCAACAATTGGCAATATCTGGTTTCAGGGAGGAGACGGAAATCTTGGATCATTTGGGTTTAGTCTAACCATTCATCTTATAAAAATCAAGTTACAAATAATATGTCATGATTAACTAGAATTGTGCTGTGTAAAGGATAAGCGAAAGGTGACATGCAAATTGAGTGAACAAGGTATGTCTATAATAAATGTACATTTAAATTAATGTTGGTGTAAAATGGAAGAAGAAATGAAATAATATTATTTATGAATTTCTGATTTATCAGTGACTTTCTACATTGATTGAGATATTTCTCCTTATCTACTATCGATGATCAAAGATCAAATATTCAAAAGTAATGTGATGCAACGATATGTCTGTAAAAGAAATGATGTATCTGTATAAAATGCACAATCTTCAAACTCATGTGAATTTTATTGATATCACTGCAAAATTACAAAAAGGAAAAATTTTGTTATGAAGAAAATGTGTGGATCAGATAAATATATTTATTTATATATATATGATTGCTTCTTCACTGGTGATTCTTCAATTTACATAATATTAAAAAAAAAAAAAAAAAAAAAAAAAAAAAAAAAAAAAAATTGAATATGCTCCTCAAAATATTATATGAAGAAAATTCATAATCTGATGTTCGCAACATTTATATAACTGGGGAAGATTGTTTGTAAAATTACTATTATTTTTTTTTCTTTACCAACTTAAATAAAGAACATATTGAAATTTGTATTTTGAGAGTTATTAACAAATATATATATATGGGTCTTGTAAACTATTCTTCAGTGACAAGAATAAACTGTTGCATCACAATTAAATTGATATTTATATATTTTTATTGAATTATAGGCGCAGTTCCAGGTATGTACTGTTAGAAAAACTTTAATGGTAAACAAGCATGTACGTGAATCGGTCGACTTACTGTCTAAATCTAAAAATTACTTCGTTCTGATTGGCTAATCACTTTCGGATCGCTTGTTAAGAAGTTTTACCCCCATGGTCTGTGATCCTGCAAATTGAGATGTCAACTTCTGGTTTATGCTAATTTCTACTTCAACTGATTAGAGATTAGCATACTCCGGAAGAAAAACATTTACTTCAACTTCAATGATACAGCACTATTTAAGCTAGTGCTTCCACGACCCAGACCGCGTCCCTTGCCATCGAGGGCTTAAAGCGTTTGGTAGCGCGGCCGGCAAAGCTAGTGCTTGTATCAGTTGAGTATGATCGTTATCTTCATGTATGCCGGTTATGGCGATGTTCTTGGCCGATGTTGTTAGGCCTAACTGTGAAGTCTTATAGTTAAATTTTCAAGACTGTTTATGGAAGTTAAATGTTTTGCTGATGCCATTTTCATAAGTTATGGAAGTGGATATAATTTCTTTCTTTTAATTGCATGCGAGTGTCCCACCAGGAATTAGATGTTGAGATGGGGTTGTAAATTGGATTTATATCATTTTATTAAATTCCCTTTGCAGCCCTTATCACAACACACGTGTTGATCAAAATGTAACCAAATTTACTCATTTAGATGACCAGATGTTTTAATTGTACATTGGCTTAGACAATAAATTTATTAAATAATATATTAAGAATAACTGAATTAAAATGTACCAGATTTTGTAATGTAATCATGTTAATATTTCAGCAAAATAAATAAATACACCAAATTAAAAGCACGTCTGAAAAGAAGTTCCAATTTTGTAGTGATAAGACACAATAAATAAATATTTAATTTTTATATAATAAATATTTTTTATTTTTTGCTTTAAATCAAGTATACATATTTTTATAATATTACTTTTTAAAATTCACAGAATTGGAAAAAAAAAATAGACCAGAAAGACTATTTTTAAAGATAAATTAATACCAATATTTATTTATATTTAAAAAAAAAAAAAAATAATAATAATAATAATATTTTGTCCATGAGTGCTGATTTCTTGCTTTTCAGCAACATGAGTTTAAATTTAAAGGTCTTTTGAAATACAAAGATATGTTGCACATGGGAAATAAATCTATAGAATAAAATGCTTTGATGAAAAAGAATCAAACATTTCAAGATTAAGATTTTAATGGTTAACCCGGAATCAAAAATGTGCCCTTACACATGTAATATGCTTTACATTCCTTGATTTGATATAAAAACTATCTGAAACAAATTATGTATGTTTTTGAGAAATTTTTCTATTTTATTTACCCACTTTCAACCGCCTTTGTAAGATTTAAAATAATCAAAAACCAGGGAATAAATCTGGCAACTTACCAAGTTCTACAAGTACAGAGCTTAATTACTTTCAATATTCAGGACTAAGATATACATTGTAAATGTAAGACTTTCTTAACCATTTACCCGTTAAATTCAATTACAAATAAAATTTTACTAATTTTTTTTTGTATTTTTTATTACATTACCAACTAGTGAGAAAAATAACTATTATAAGGGCAAAATTTATTTAAAATTAAAAAATTTAATTAAAATAGGTGAAATTTATTTGTACTAAAAATTCATGTATGTATGTTGAATTTTTAATTTCTGTGGTTTCCACAATTAAGAAAAACAAAAGTACTTCAAAAGTGCCTATTTGCAATAAATAATAATATATTATTTATTTGCTGAAACAAATTATTTTTAAAAATAAGTCCTGCTCTTGAAATAAATGAGTTAGTCCTTAATATCTGAAAAATAATTTATATAAATGTTTTTCATTGGAAGATTGACAGGTAAATGGCTAAGAGTAAATCTAAATATTTGTGTTCATTTGCACAACTTCGGAGAAAAACTTTTGATCTGAATAACAGTTATACACAGACAAATGTAAAATCATTAAATAAATATATTCACAACCATTGCACTAACTTTACAACTAAATCGAATATTTCACCTTTTCCACATCAAACAAAATAATAGAATACTTCATACATAATTATTTTAAACACAGTTTATAAAATTAAAAAGTTTATCAGTTGTAAATAAGAATGTACAACAGGATTATTATTATGACACAGTTAACAAAAATACCCTTAACTTTATGTTTACAAGCTATTGGATGTGTTTCTGCCATTATTATAAATCAACATGGTTCAATTTAAGTAATATCGCATTGAAAATAAAATTTGCGTAAAGAGTAACGGAAAACTGTGACAATTTGCAGTAATTGCGATACATCTCCCACAGCAATTAGACCACACACAAGTCTTCCATCACAAGTTTGTTTTTAAAATGTCCGCACTAGCATGTTCACACTCAAATGAATGTATGACACCGTTTGAATGTATGATGTCATACCCTAAAATTTCTAATAAAAAGCATGTTTTTACTGATAAGACAAACTTCAGATAGTTTATTTGTCATCAGGGCATCAAATTCGCTAAATCTACCGTGGAGCAAATTCATATTTTAAAAATAATTTGAAATAAATGTTTCATGCAGAGATTTCTGTGCAGCATCAATTCAGCATTCTACAAGGCCCCCACAGAAAACTTTTTCTCATCAAACAGGGAAAAGAAATTTTCCACAGATCCACTTTTTGTGTTTTCTTCATCCTTTTTGTGAAAGAAGTTCCGCTTTCCCTGAAAATTTCTTTAGTGGCTTCAGCTGGGACCACTACGAAACACCATTCCATTCATACTCACTATATACACTGACAATTCACGGCTTCATGCTGTTTGAATAACGGAAATGAGATTTCATTATACTTGAGAGTGTATGGGAGATATGAGCTGCAAATTGTTCCAACTTTCCTGAATTTGTTCTGTTTTGTTTAGCATTCTTCCGGGAATCTGATTTTCGGTAAAAATTGTCCAATTTTTAATATCACCAAGAAATCCTAATAGCTTTTTGTGGCATGTCTTTGATCGCGATGTGACGCACAATTGTATCTACTAATATTTTATTACTAAACATCAAATGTGTTTTTTTTTTATCAGATTCTCGAAATAAATTTTGCTGAAATGCGAAAAAAAATGTTATAGCAACCATAAAACATGATTTAAGAGGATAGTCTCATTGGCCACAAATATTTAACCTCACTAGTCAATTCTAAATTTTCTTGGAAAAATCAGTTTTTTTTTCATCTTCAAGAAAATGTACAAATAAAAAAAAAATTTAACCCCTTTTTAGTGTGCAGCTTTGCATATGCATACCTGCCAACCTGGGAAAATTGGAATGCGTAAAATTTTGCGTGAATGACATTTATAATGATTTTTTTTTAAACTACACGTGCAAACGACATTTCTAATGAATTTAACTATGTACAAATACCTGCATTAAAAAAATACTGCATTAAATATCAGGCATAGTACTGGTAGAATATGAGAATTCAGGACACCAATTTTATAAAATTTCAGGACAATAAATTATAAAATAAAAAATATATAAAGGTTTTATCCGGTGAAAATTACTTTATAATGAAAACAAATATTTATATTTGGTAAAACACAGGTTTTCACTAAGAGTAACAAATATTGATCTTTAATAATAATAATAATAATTGAAAAAAAAGAAAATAGCACTGAATTATGTTCCTGCCAAAATGGTTTCCTTTTTATTTGCCTAAATTATTGCTTTAATACAACTGATTGGAAAATATTCCTTCACAGAGTTCATACCCATTTTTCAAAATAGAAAAATTTGTATTATGCAAATATAATTAAAAAATTAACCTTAATAATTAGCCATAATATGAAAATCAGCTAGTTCAATCGATCTAATATGCAACATTTAAATGATGGAGATGGATGGAAAAAGATATTAACGTACTCTCGGCAATTCACGCGAAGTAACTGAATTGCACAATCGCACTGTTTATGCGAAAATAATTAAGAAATTAACCGTAATAATTAATCAGAATATGAAAATAAACTAGTTTAGTCGATCTAATATGCAACATTTAAAAGGTGGAGATGGATGGGAAAAAATACTAACGTACTCTCGGCAATTCACGCGAAGTAAAGGAATTGCGTAATCGCACTGTTTATGCGAAAAAAATTAAGAAATTAACCATAATAATTAATTAGAATATGAAAATAAGCTAGGTCAGTCAATCAAAAATGCAATATTTAGAAGATTGAGATGGATGGAAAAAGATACTTTTGTTCTCTCGCCGATTCATAAGAACAAACTGAATTGCACAATCGCAGTGTTTATGCGAAATTAATGAACAAAATAACATTTTAGCGATTTATGCTGAATTAGACAACTTTTGAAGAAGTATATTTATTACTTTCATAAAATAAGAGATCGAGATCTTCATTTACATTACACCCGGCCGTAAATCTCCATTAATTTGATTGGTATTACCCTGCATTTTATTATGGATTTGCTACGATCGCGGGAATGGTAGAAATCCGTGCAGAAAAAGCGAAAAATGGTGTTTCCGAGGAATTATACCACGTCTGGTTAATTGATAAATTTCAAACAAAAAAAAGCCGGAGAATTTCGCCGAAGATTGATTTCCTAGTAATGTTAAAAAATTCAAATAAATGCGGAAATGCGTAAAATATAGCAATATATGCGTAAAAGCGTAAAAAACAGTTAAAATGCGTAAAAGTTGGCAGGTATGCATATGTGCAAAGTGACACATATTCATCCTAAATCTCCCTCTCCAGTTGAACTTCGAAGCTTATGCACAAAATAAATTATAAGGGCTCTTCCCTCCCTACTGCAGACGTGAGGTTGGATCCACAGCATCACTGGTGCGCCGGAATGGAAGGGAAAAAGAACAACATGCAAATTTCCCAACTGCCGAGGCTACACTTACATGGCATGTGAAAAATACATGGTTAACTTGTGTTTAAATAGAAACAAAAACTGCTTCGAAGCTTTTCATGAGGTCTACTGAAAAATCATTAATTTTGTTTTTGTGCAGAGAATTATTTTGTTCATAGTTGTCTAATTTTCATTATAATACTCAAATGTCAGGTGAATGCGCAGATCTGCAAACACTAAATATTTGTAAATAAAAGGCCAAATATGTGAAAAAGAATTTTTTTAGTATTTTTCCCATAAGTTCTAGGTTCATAAACAAATATCTAAAAATATTGAAAGTTCTAGAAAAATGTGCACATTTAAGAGTTATGTTTTTGATGGAATTCTTCCTTAAATGTATGTTAAATGTTAAATGAAATTCTTCACTTGAATGAAATGGGTATTTTGGGCCGACTCCCCTGCTATTATACAGCAATATTTTTAGTATATTTATGGCATGTGTTTCATTTATTAGTTAATAATTTGCTCAAAAGTTAGTAATATCACAAAATTTTGTATTTAGATATGATCGTCAGTATATTTTGTCTTATTTTTACATAATTTTCATTTTTGCAATCTGTTTGCATCTACTAATTTTCTATATTTATTTTGCTTTTTTTACAGAGAAATTATTTCTGAAACATATTATAAATGAAATGAAGGTATATTTTTAGAATAACATTATTAAAACATTATTATTTAGGCACTTAAAATGATTTATGCTTATTAGAAACACCTTTAAAGAGCACTCAAAACCCCTTTTATGGAATTTTTTTGTTAGCTTATTTTCCAAAGGGATTAAATTAATTTTCAATTGCTAACCAAAATCACTGTGCTGTGCATAGATTTTGTATCACAATAAGATAGATCTTGCATCGCAATAATTGCTATGCAATCTTTTTTTTCTCTAAATCGAACCATGTAAATCATAAAAAATGGCACACATACATATGAAGAAAAAAAGCCTGCAAATACCAAGTTAAAATATAACACACATTTCTATATTTTGATTTTTTTTAATTTGATAAAAACTGAACTAACAACTGACAAGAATTATCCAAACTGAAATACTTGCATTTTTTTTGTTTTCACTTTCGATCATCTCTGTTTGTAATTTTAAGTGTAACAACTTTTAGTCAGAGAACAGCTACAATAATACATTACCACAATAATTCAAAAGAAACATCTCCAACAGTAGAACTGAAGTAATCAATTACATAAAGTTTAATTTCATAAACTCAATATACCACAGCATCATGAATGTATAAAATTTTAATATCATACATGAATCATCTGAAAAAAATACAGATATTCATTATTAGTAAGATTTTGATTTTCTAAAATTTTCAGATTGATTATGGATTGTACAATTTACAAATTTTACAATAAATTCCAAATTGCCAACATTTCGCCAAAATATGGTTATAAGAAACAATTATAAAGTCACAACTAAAGAAGTTTCAAGTAAATTTAATAAAAGATTAAAGAACTCCCAAATATATATATATATATATATATATATATATATATATATATATATATATATATATATAATAAAAAAAAAATTACACTGAAAAGACGGGATAGGGATAATCTTCCAAAAATGTTATAACTGTATAACTAGTAAATTAAAAAACCAGATTTTGTAACCATGTTAAGGTAAAAACTGGCCATAATGTAAAATATGGTAGTTTCTTTGAAAAAGGGGGATTTTACTTTATAAAAGAATTTTTGCCTAAAAATAGCATGTGATTTTTCTAACTAAAAAAATCTCTAAAAATCTGAAAATTTTGACAATTCAATCTAAAAAAATTAAAAATACAAAAGTTAAAATTTTACTGAAGATCCTAACAATTTCCATTCTTTAAAGCACTTTTAAAAACCAGAAATAACTTTTTACGAAATAAACTAATCAAAATTTAAATAAAACAAATATCAATGAAAAGTTTAGTTTCAGATTTTTCTTCAGATTCACAATATAAAAAATTTTCAAAAAATATTTAGGCTAGGTAATTTTTGCAACAAGGAGTAAAGAAATGTTAATATGTAGTAAGAGGAAAGAAAAAAAACTAAATCTCAATCATGAGTTAGCAGCTATGTAATTTTTGAGGAAATTTCACCATGCTTCATCTAGCCATGTGGCACACATGCCCGCGAACTTGGCATATAAATTAATTTTGGAAGCATACAAGTATAACGGCTAAACTTTGTATTTAATTGAAATAAATAAAAAAAAACTTTTCAAGTCAGTTAAAATATAATTGCACAGACACATTTTATGCAAAGTCTGGTTTCAATTTGCAGTTAGCCCCTGTAACACAAGTCAGAATTAAGGATAACCCAATTCCAATTTATTAATTATAGCCTATTGGAAATTTTTTATGTTTTCCATTGAAAATATCTTCATAAATACTGCAGATAATTGCACCAAGATTTTTTCCCCCTTTAGACTAGTTACTGTAATTTGAACTGTTTTTTTTTCTTTTGCTCGAGGGACCCCATAAAAATTTGGACCTCTTATTTTTATGAAAATACCACCCACCGGGAAATGAAATATATGAAAGAATTTAACAAATTTTCAATGTATCTAAAACCAACTGATGAAGCTCAAAAAATGAGGTCAACTATGCTGAATAATTTTTTCAAAAAACCACTTCATGGTAAAGAACGTCCCCCCCCCCCCCAAAAAAAAAAAATTGCTTCCTTTCAAAAAGTTATAAGATGGCAAAATGATTTGCATAAGTTCCCGCAGGATCAGAGCTGTACATTGTGTTCACTGTAGAATTAAAACCCTCTATCAAATCATATTTAGCCCTTTTTAGTCATCATCAATTAAAAGAAAGAAATTTAACTATGCTAAAACGGGCTAAATGTGACTTCAAGGAGGGTTAGGATCCTTCAGCAGGGTACATCTAAAAGTACATCTCCTGTCCTGCAGAAACTTGGCACAAACTATTTTGAGATTTTATAACTTTTTGTTTTTCAGCTTTGCGAGTGTATGACAGAGAAAAAAGAATCAAGTCCTTAGCTATCTTGGGGGCCCTCTGAAAATTGGGGCAGGATGGAATGCTACTGTGTTTCTAAAACTTTATGAAATTAGAAAAATTTATGTAGTTAGAATGGAATAATTTCACAACCAGAAAATTCAATCAAAGTCACACTAGAAAAATAATTCAAACTTATTGTTTAATAGAAGTAAAATATAAAGGCATCTTTTAGACATTGGTAATGTGCAAAATAATTTTACAAATTAATGTTAGCATGTGAGTAAAATCCCAATCTAGTCCATTTAAGTTTTTTTTCCCCAATTAAACAAGAATTAGTTTATATCATTTGTACTGTATTCTAAAAAAATAGAAATGAGTCATATTTGCATATTAAACTAAATGAACAATTACATTACTTCTAATATAACAAGATTCCATAATTCTGAATATTGCAGGCTTTCATAATACTGGTATGATTTTTCTTTCATAAGAGCATTTCATTCACTCACAATGCATGTAATGTTATTCACAGCAAGAAAAAGAAGAAAAAAAAATTGTTGTTGAAACATATCTTAGAAAACTATATAAAAATGACAATTAAACAATGCCAACAGATATGTGATTTAGTAAACAACAATCAAAATATTTAGCAACTTTAATTTTGACCTCATTTCCTTCAAATAATTATTCATAAAAACTTTGAAGTTAGTAATAATATCAATAATAACAATCATGGCTTGAATGAGATGGAGTACAACAAAAAGACAGCTGATTTAAGTAAATTATACCCAAATGTCACTTTTAATGATGGGACTGAGATTGCATTCATGTGTTTTCTGAACCTCTTAAAATGTGACAGCACACAAATGATTTGTACAGTGTGTACCTAAAAAATAATGGCTCTGCAGAATAGCATTCAATTAGCATTACCGTGTAGTTTATACTTTGACTACAGCAGAAAAAAAAGTATCTGTAGGGTACTTGCTTTTTTCTTTTAATTTTCAAACTCAAAATTGTATGTGCTATTATCCTCAGTGCCAATTAGTTCCACAAGGATTTGATTGAGTTCCAGGAATCTTATTGAATGTGTGTGGTCCTAAGCCGCATGAATCCCATGTACGGGAGCACAAATATGCGGCTAGGGTAAATACTTAAATTAGGTACCATACATGTTTCACATTTTAGAAAGAATGTTCATGCACAAAAATTATAAAAAGAAATTCAATTTCAATCAAGTTAATTTTTCTTATTTGCAAGGAGTTCAGAATAAAGCATCTGTATATTGCACACGTTGTATTATACATCAATAAAGCAGGGGGGAAAAAAGCTATACTCCATATTAAGGATGGAATTCCATTCGATCCCTGTTTCAGTACAGAAGTGAGCCATAGATAGATTATGGGGCACCGCACAAATTATATTTATTTCATATAGCAGTTAAATAAATCAGATATTTTAGTTGATAAATCTTAAAACTTCTCATAAAAAATACTTTTACTCATAAGATAAAAATTAATTGATTCCAAAAATGTAATTAAGACTTTAGATTTATTCTTGCAAGTAACTGTCATTAAAACTGAAAAATATAGTAGTCTCATTCAGCCTAATTAAAATTAAATAGATACTCTTTTATAAATAATATTTCAATACCAATACTAATATTATATATTTATATTTTCATATAATATATATATATATATATATATATATATATATATATACACTTCTAATATACTTATGTAAATAAACTATCTTAAATCTATTAATAGTAGCTTAATTTAAAAATTTTATTGAAAACATACCATCTTTCAGAACAAATGTACATACTTTTTCTATTTTATTTAAACAATTCCAAGTCCATTTGTCTTATTTCCATGTGACAAATTTTTGTGTAAAAAAAAATTATTTTAAGATTCGTGCATTAATAGCAACAAACATTTTTGATAATTCAGACACAAAAACAAATATATTTTTAATAAATGTATCTGAGGGCTGCTACCTGCACAACATGGACAGCCACTGTTGCAAGACCCTGATAAATGGAACTCTATAAATAAGAAAATACGGCAAAGTATCAGCAAGCAGGTAAACTGTTCTGTAATAAAAATTGCTTTTTGAACAAGTGTATTGGAGTCAGTGTTGAGTCTTGCTTGCAAATATTTATTAAAAAGAATATATCTTTCAATAAGCTAGAATAACTATCCATTTTATAGTCAAAAAATCACAGCACTAGATAAGAGCCTGAAGGCAATCTGATGGTTTGTTCCGAGTTATCCCAATCGCAGGGGAAGTAAATGCAGTGCATTAATGTCGATAGGCAGTATCCTGACACCTGCTGTACTCGAGCAACGTCTGTTTATGGAACTTAACAAACAAATGGCAGGTTTTTCAAGTTCTCCAGGAACTAAAACATTGCAGAAGTCTCTTCTTTCCACACGCTTTAAACGATTGGACCCAGCAACATCTTCATTCTTACACTACAGGAACTATGCTTTTTCCTCACTATCCAAATAATACCTAACTTTTGAGCTGACACCTGCAATGAAAGAGATTTAGACATAATGGAGACATTTTCTAAGTCGAAATCAGGGCTTGAAATGATGAGTCTTGCCCCTACTGTTTGGGCACCATTCACAGTTAAAATTTACATTTTTACCTCCAGTTATCATTCAAATTTACTTTTGAATTATTCTGCTCATTTAAAATCACAGGTAAACAAATACATTACTCACAATCAGTTAATTTGTGTCACAGGATGATCTGAGAGTCCAATTTTTACTCCATCACAATATTTTCCTTTACATGTATTATGTACTGCTTGCAGAGAAAGTAAAAATATGAAAATTTGCCCATCGACATTATTATGTTATTCTAAGTAAAATCACACAATTAATTGCATTGCAGTACAGATGATTCTCTTAGTTTAGGCCTTGCAACCAATGTATTTTATTTGTTGAAAAAGAAATTCAGTAAGATTTATGATAAAAATTTATAATGTAACTGTAAGAATTTATTGGAAAAAATGCATTTTGTCCATAAACATATAATTTCTTACAGTAACCAACATAGACAAAACTACGGGGGCCCACCCTAATGAATCTGATTTGATAAATTTTGCCAACATTTTTAAATCTAAAATTTTTTATTTACACTTTTCTCGTGACTTTTATACAATAATTCTTCACTGAGGGCACACAATTATATGAATAGATGAGAATAAGACCCCAGGTAGGACCAGAGAAAGGCCCAAGTCCTTGCTTTTGAAAAGCAAATGTCTTATTTTCACTTGATAAATAGCAGAAAGTGCTCAAAATGTAATCTGATGAGAATCTAAGGAAGAGGCTCAATCCCTCATCTCCATCTTAGGACAATTAATAAGTTTATGGAAAATTCCATAAAAAGGGAGATGTTTCTTTTCATATGCTGCTAAAAATAATTGTATAAAAATATTATGTAGCCTAGTAATACTCTATATTCGAATTATTATTTTTTTTAAATGAAAAAAAATATTACTTAAATAAAGATGTCTGTGTAGTCTGTATGGAAATTTAAGTGTTGTACAACTATGAAATTTGGTACACAGGTACATTAGAACCTAGAAAGGTGCACATTGACATTACTTTTCTTAAAATTCGAATTACTTTTTCAGTTATGTTATGTTTGGGCATGATTTAGCTTGATTTCAAGTGATGTTCACACAAATCAGTTCCTCTGCAACACAAATCAGTTCCTTTGCAACTGAGAATATTATCAGAGATTCCATCTTGACACCATCAGAAAGATCAAAACATTATTTTTTAAACAAACTTTGAATGAAATTCATGATTAATGGATGAATATTTGTGAATTACAAAATATATATACTTCTCACGTGTTAAAAAAATTCCTGATGTTTAAATTACAATATAAAAATATTGACCAGCAATCCGACGTTTGTAATTTAATATAGTTCTTTTAAATATGCTCAAATATATATATATATATATATATATATATATATATATATATATATATACGAGGCATGTTTTTTAAGTAAGTACCGTTTTGGAATTAAAAAAAGACGTGCAAAGATATCGCAATAATTTTATTTCTACATGAAAGCCTGTACCTTAATCTACTTTTCTACATAATTTCCGTGAATATTGAGGCACTTGTCATAACGTGGCACCAGTTTTTGAATACCCTCCTCATAAAATTCTGCCGCCTGACTTGTTAACCACTGTATCACAACTGTTTTGACTTCGCTATCGTCTTGAAGACGCTGACCACCCAGGTGTTTCTTCAAGTGCAGGAACAAATGGTAGTCGCTGGGCGCCAGATCAGGGCTGTATGGAGGATGATCTAGAGTTTCCCATTTAAAAGATTTGATGAGATCTTTGGTCCGATTAGCCACATGTGGACGGGCATTGTCATGCAGCAAAACGATACCCTTACTCAACTTGCCACGTCTTTTGTTCTGGATTGCACGACGCAGATTGTTCAATGTCTCACAATAAGACGCTGCATTGATTGTCTCATTACGAGGCAGAAACTCCACTAGCAATACTCCTTTTTTGTCCCAAAAAACTGTGCACATGATTTTCCGGGCAGAAATTGTTTGCTTAAACTTCACTCTTTTGGGTGATGATGAATGTCGCCATTCCATGGATTGTTGTTTTGATTCTGGTGTGACGTAGGCCACCCATGTTTCGTCACCAGTAACAATTTAGTCTAAAAAATCTTCACCTTCATTGTGGTACCGCTCAAGGAAAGTCAATACACTGCCTAAACGTTGGGTTTTGTGCAAATCCGTCAACATTTTTGGAACCCAACGTGAACACAATTTCCGGTAATTCAAGTTCTCGGTCACAATGCGATACAAAACACTACGAGAATATTGAGGAAACCAGTCGCACATTGATGAAATTGTAAAGCGTCTGTTTTCTCTCACCTTTTCTTCCACTTTCTGCACCAAATCTTCATTAAAGACCGAAGGACGCCCACTCCGTTCTTCATCATGCACATTTGTGCGGCCATCTTTAAATGCTCTCACCCATTTCCTTACCATTCCATCACTCATAATGTTTTGTCCGTAAACTTCACAGATCTCACGATGAATATCGATCAGTTTTACGCCTTTAGCACTAAGAAATCGTATAACAGCCCGTACTTCACAATCAGCGGGACTCACGATTGTCGGAGGCATCTTAAACACTCAGTAAACAACGTATACAATGAAGAATCAGACTGTAATGGCGTCAATGCGAAGACAAGAGATGTAGGTAACCAGCGCGCATGCGCGGAACGCCGACCGTAGCACTGCGGCGGCGGAATCGCAAAACGGTACTTACATAAAAAACATGCCTCGTGTATATATATATATATATATATATATCATAAAATAGAAGCATATAAATCTTTTAAATATGCTTCTGCTTAAAAAAATAAATAAATAAATAAAAAAATCCTGAAATCATGTGTTGGTTAATTATGAATTTTTTAAGTGAGCAAACTATTAGCATTTTTGATGCCGTGTATATCATTTTTTTTATCCTTCGGCTGACTGTAGGTGACCTGATTTCTCCCAAAGAAGAGTCATTTTAAGCCACATCTTATCTCCTGTATTTCTTTTGAAGGTTGTGGAAAACGTGCAGGTAATGTGCTTAAACTATGCATACCATACGTCCGGGATTTCCCCCGGACAGTTCGGGTTTTAAAGGTTCATCCGGGTGTCCGGTCCGGGGGTAGTAAAATGTCCAGGGTAAGCAATCAAGCACACACAAAAAAAAAAAATATCAATATTTTAAAAAAGAATCAATTAAAAATATTTATATCACTGAATGTAAAATATTCCATAGATTTATGCATGGAAAAAAAAAATCTGTATTTGTTTTTATTATCACTTGAACGAATCAAACTCGAAAGAATTGAACTCAGTCCCTGAGGCTAGGGTTTCACCATAGGGGAGGAGGTGCTGTATGCATAGTTAGAATAAGGGGTAATTGCTAGCAAAAAGGCATGTTACAATGTAATATACCTGTAGTAGAGTGTATTAAAATCAGTAAATTTCCATTTGCTTTGACCGTAATTTTTATGCATATCTACAAGAAAATTATCATAGTTACAAGAAATGCATTAAATGTTACTTGCTTACATATTGTAAACAATTGAACAAACAAAAATTATATGTATATATATAAAAAAAATAAATCATTATAGTTACAAGAAATGCATGTTACTTGCTGCTTAGACCTACATGTTGTAAACAATTGAACAAACAAACAAAAATTATATCACTTAGCAAGTTTTTTTAGCTGGTTTCTTTTTATCTTATGTTGTAAAAATTCCATAAGCTCATTCAACCTGGGTTCAATATTCCACGTTCGTCCAGTAGCAGTTGACAACTCGGAAGAAGTAAGAACACGTAAGATATTGTTATATGGCTATGTATACCAGACGTCTAGGATTTCCCTAGACAGTCAAGGTTTTGAAGGTGTGTCTGGGATTAGTAAAATATCCGGGGGTAAGCAATCAAGCAAGCAAAACAAAAATCAATATTTTAAAAAAGAATCAATTAAAAATATTTATATCACAACGTAAAAAATAATTTCATAGATTCATGCATGGAAAAAAAAAAAGCTGTATTTGTTTTTATTATCACTTGAAAGAATCAAACTCAGCCCCTGAGGTTAGGGTTTCACCATAAGGGAGGGGGTGCTGTATGCATAGTTAGAATAAAGGGCAATTGCTAGCAAAAAGGGATATTACAATGTAATATCCCTGTAGTGGAGTGCTAATAAAAAAAGTTTGGATAGAATTCAAATTTAATATCAACTAAATAGTGACAAAAAGTCAAGTTAACCTATTAAAAATATTATTTAACACAAAATTTTTTTTTAAAAAAAGTATACATATACAAGAAATAAAAAGAAAGTTTACCTTTTATCATGTTGTTTAAACATTTAAACTAATGTTTGTTGATTCATTAATTTTGGTTTGCGGGAAAGCAGTTTTTCTTTTATCCTGTAGGCAGATGGGCCCTATTTCGTTATGAAGCTTTTTTGTTCAAGACCTTTAATTGTATGATCGACTGTTTGTATATGTTTATTAAGAGGTATTTTTTCTGCCCCCCCCCCCCCTCTCACCACAACACACCTCAATTCGCTGGCAAAATGTTTCCATAGTTTTATTTTCTCGTACTATAGAATAGAAAAAGTATTGTTTTCACGAATATTTTCTATTTCAAGATTTTGATGCCAATATATGTTTCAGGACCTGCTGAACACATTTTGACTACTTTAGAGTAATGTATATCTGTTGTCTAGTGTACACGATAGCTGCCATAAATACTGATGGATTTTCACGAAACTTTATATCCGGCTTTGTTATAGAAAAATGTAGAACTAGATAGAATTTTTGAAATTTGAGTGAAATTTCATATTTTCTATGGCAGCATGAGACAAAAGTTTACATAATCATGCATAAAAGGGATTATTTATGACTCAATGATCATGAAACTTAACAGTTTCAATCATTATAGTGATGCCACTCAGCTGATTAAGATTTCAGTAGTGAAAAAAGAAAATAGACTTTTTCAGTAGTCAGGTTAAGAAATGCAATATATATGCTCACATAATACAAAACTGCATATATAAAAAATTATGTAAGCATATTTATAATTATACATTAATACATATATATATATTATACATTTTTATCCAGTTTTAATGAACTCTTGGCGATTTACGGGAACATAAAGTGAATTGCGTAATTATGCTGTTTATGCGAAAATAATCAAAAAATTATCCTTAATAATTAATCAGAATATAAAAATAAGCTAGTTTAGTCAATCTAATATGCAATATTTGGAAAATTGAGATAGATGGGAAAAGACATTAATTCACTCTTGGCGATTCACGGGAACATAAAGTGAATTGCGTAATCACACTGTTTATACGAAAATAATTATAAAATTAAACATTCAGCGACTTATGCAAAATTTAACAACTTTTAAGAAGTACATTTATTACTTGCATGGGGAAAAAAACGATCTTTTACATTTCACGCAATGGTAAATCATCATTGTCACGTTGACCTGATTGGCATTACTGTGCATGCGGCCATAAATCTCCATTGTCATATTGATTTGATTGGCATTACCGTGCATGTAGCCGTAAATTCCTATTGTCATGTTAATTTGATTGGCATTAATGCTCATCTGGCCGTAAATCCCAGTTGTTACACTGATTTGGTTGACATTGCCGTGCATGGGGCTGTAAATTTACATTGGTCTTCACAGAAGACAATTTTCCATAAAAAACTGCAAATTCCGTAATCTGCAGTATGAAGTTTCTCGTACAAACTACGGAGAATCCGTAATGATCGGCATCTTTGTGAGCAGGTTGGCAAATTGAAAATTCCCTGATTTTTCCAGAATTTTGAACAAAAAATTGATTTTCCCTGTAATTTTCCTGACATTTTAGTCCACTTTTTCAAATTCCCTGTAAATTCCCGGTTCTCCCGATTTCCAGAGTGTGCACTAACCCTGATTCTAATGGGAAAAAACTTGCCCTCAAATTGCCGCAATTTTTTCGTCCACAGCAAGAAAATTGATTAATTCCTGAGCATGATCCAATTAAAGGACAACAGAATTTCACTTCACACCGCTCTGCCATCAAAGATGGCGGCTATGAATGCAGCTTTATGGTGAACAGAGGATATAAAATGACAATTCCATAAACTTTTATCTAATTCCATGAATATACAGTACATTAAAGATCACAATTATACTACAAAAATACTTAGAAAAGCTTTGTGAAGGGAAATTGGTGAGATTCTAGTATTTATATGGTCTGAGGCTAAACATGCTAAATATCATTAAGTGGCAAACTACTGTCATGGCAACCTTATGATCAGATGTCAAAGGGGGAGGGGGGGGGGGGTCCTAAAACAGAATTGATGAGTGAAATTGCTGAAGTTCCAGCAATAAAAATTGCTCCGTGCAATAGCTAATGTGTAATATTGTCAAAGGCGCAGAAGTTGGAAATGGCAATGCTGCATTTTATTAAGTAAAGCACTGCAATAAAATGTAAGTTAAGATTAAGCAGGTTAAGGTTAAGATTATGCACAAATTATAACTAGGGGTGTTCCGATAACCGATAATGATTATTGGTTTCGTTGATGTATCTGTATTTTCCTGATATCAAGAAAAAATCCGATATTTGAGAACCGATAATTTTCTTCTGTTTTTTTATTCTTCAGCATTCAGAAAATTATTCTTTTTAACTGCCTTTTATCCTGAAACAGAATGATGAGCAGAAAAATGATATAATACAGAAATACTTCACTCGCCTAAAAGGTACATAAAAGGAGTACACAAAAGTACCTAAAAGGTACATAACTTTATCGAATCCTTGCATTTACATGAAAGGGAAACTTTGAAGTCGAAGGTCATTCAATACTATGTTCTTTGTCAATGGCCCCATCCTTCTGTTATTTATTTTCTTTAGATTAGTATGGAGATTTTAAGTCCTTGATATATAAATGAAATCCCTTTTTAAAACTGGGTGAGTCGGCCACAAGCAAGATACAACGGGGACTAAAACAGAATCATTTCTAGTTATTTCTAGCATAGATATTGACTATGTGTTTCCAGTTAAAGACAGAGTTGCCAGATTGGGCAACATTCCGCTAATGGAACTACTTTTGAACACTTATCGTGACTTTTTAAAACATAAAATAACTAAAATACTAAAAAATAAATTAAAAATAAAATGGTGTGCCATCTTCCTGGCACCTTCTAACGCACCTTCCTGGCACCTGTAGAATCTGTGTAACGAATTTACATTGTAAGTACATTTTTTCTTGTTAATAGAAGTTACAGATCAGTGTTATAACACTATATAGGGTGTTTTAAAAAGATTTGCATGACTAAATATATTTTGAACGATGGGTCGCAGACCCCCTAAGAGTTCCAATTTAAGAAATACTTTAAATAAGATATACTGTTAGACTGATAACAGTTTTCGGTCAAGTGACACATTTCTGAAAAAAAAAAGTGTAACTTTTTATATGGGCTTTTTACAAAGAAAGTTTCAATTTAAAAACTATTCTTTATTCATTTAAAGACCATTTTGATGGGGGGGAAGGGGGGGGGGACCTATTCTTTAAGATTCAAGATTGGCTGGTGAAAAATACTGTCAAATGTAAATCACTTTCACCCGATCAAAAGAAAAGGCAAAATTACAATAGATTTCAGAGATAATACAAAAACTGAATTTTCTAATTTTCTAAAAATTTAAAAATTTACATGTGTACCTATCTTTAGTATATTGTCCTCAATTACCCATCCAAAACTTCTATTAATATTTTGGGTAATTTTGATTGAATGACAATGGAACTTTTTTATGTGACTATGGAAAATACTTTTATAATTCACTATATCTGGAATAATATTTTTTTTAGAAAATAGCATAAAACAGATTAAAACTGCATTAACTTTTTTCAGAGCAAAACATACTTCCTTCATAAGAAGTAATAAAAATTGCTATTCTTACTGCTTTATTCCCGGAAGTTCATTTTGTTCTTGTCTCTCTTTATTATAATTTCATGTTTTATGCTGTTTATTAACAAAAATTTTGGTCAGCTACTTATTTGCAAAAGTTTACTCAATAATTAATACAAAAATAGGTATAGACAAGATTTTTAATTCAAATAGCATTTCCACATGTATTTACCTTAGGCTAATTTAAACATTCAGACATTTATTATAATGATTACTATTACAAAGATACATTTGTAAATTTCATTTTCAAATTTATTTCATAAAACAAATAATTTAGTTTTTAAATTTACTTACCTAATTCTTTTTCTATAGATTGAAATTCTGAAATAGAAATGCTATATCAGAAATTTTCAAATACAATTGAAAGTTCACACAATTAAATTCATAAAATATATTTTAGTCATTGACTAAACAGTGATTAAAGTTATTAAAAAAAAAGGAATACCATTCAATACTGATTAACTCAAAGCAACCCCCTTACCTTTCAGGTAATTTTCAAGGACATCAAAGATAACTCGAAAGGTTAAAATTTGCCAAAATTGAGATGCAGGGTTTGAAATAGGGCTTGAAATTTAGGAGGGGCATTCCACCTTTAACAAAAATTTTAGTGGGCATTTTCAAAAACATGGGGGGGGGGGGGGGGGGGGGGATTTAAAAATCCAGGATATTTATTTGTAAAGCCTGTAGGGATATTTTTATATTACAATAGTCAATACAAGATTTAGCCTTGATTTGAAAACGATGAACTATATATTATTCTCTATATTTAAAAAAAAGTAGCTGAAGCTGCTGCTGACAAATTTCACATTTCTCTGTCACGTACTGTAAAATCTATAGCATATAAAAATATGAAAGTTGATACATTTGTAGAGAAATATTAGGGGAACATACTGATATAAACCGTTTTTCAATTTAAAATTTAGTTTAGGAAATATTTAATATCAAAGTCAAAGTAAGAGTTTTTGAGCTGCGAGTTCGTGTCCTAGACAGACTAACAATAGGAAGACAATTTTTGTTGACATGTACCTACATAGTTAAATTTTTGCAGGACAAAGCCCTTTTTTTAAATTTCGATTTAGTTAATGAGTTGTTCAATTATTTTATGCACTTCTGAAGTGAAAAATTTCCTTCTTTACAGGCAAAGATTTAATGAGTCAAGACGATTGACAGTTTCTTTCTGATTGGCTTCTGGTAGAAACTATACAAAATGGACGAGGACTGAGTTATTGAAGCAATAAAAACTTTAAAATTATAGATATTTATTTCTAAACATGACTACAACGTTAATAGTGTACTTGGGAAAATGTGAAATGTTGTCAATCATATGACATATTACTTATTCTGACAAACAGAGCATTTCACAACCATTGTTGTCATGAACATCATGATTTCATTGTTATATTGCAGTTGGTGAGCTTAGCGATTTGAAGGCTGAGCTTGGTGACATTGTTCACAAAATTAAGGGAGTTGGTGATCGTCAGTTAATAATGAGATGAAGCCCCCACAAAAACATTATGCCTGAGTCGAGCTCCAATTAATGAGTGGTAGTCAATGAAGGACTGAGTTCCAGGGTTTTGTGAGCATGGGATAAATAGAGGATTGTGTACGTCGTTCGATTTGAATCTAGGGCTAGTGTATATCAGTTAACAAGGGACGGATCCCCAGTGGATGAAGGCCTGCTACGCATGAAGGCTGTGTAGCAGGCAGCAAGAAAATGCTTACAAAGCACACATCACCTTGTAGAAAGCAAAGTCTCCCAACTTGCGAATCCAGTTACGGGAGTAAATGAGTGGCAGCCAATGGAGGACGAAGCCCCTGGGTTCTGCAAGAATCAGTAATTTGGAAGCAAAGTTTCATGACTCGTGAATTGATATACAGGGTTAATGAGCAGCAGCCACTGGAGAGCAGAGCCTTGGAATTCTGCGAGCGTCCATGAGCATAGGACATGTAGGCAGGTGTATACGCCATTCAGATTGGAAGAGCTAGCCAAGCGAGTTTTACAGCTGGTGAATGTCAGTTAACGAGGATGGTACCCATTTGCGTATTACACCTGCGTAGCAAGAGGTACAAAAGTGCTCGCGAAATGCTCAAAAGAGTCAAGTACAACAGAAATTTTTTCATAGGTTCTACGAAAAATGCCTTCATAAAACAAACTATGGAAAATTGCCATTAACTGTCAAAAATTTACAGTGTGATGTCAATCAATGCAATAACAGGAATTTATGCTCACGTAATTCATTAATTACTATCTCATTTTCTTGGACATAATATATTATATGCTTCATAAAGTTTCTAAATTTGGCATAAATCACTAAACGGGTCATCAAGATCATTACCTTCATATAGCACCTCCTAAATTACAGAAGGCTTGCTGTTTTCTGATAAGATTTGAGAAATGTGTCCGATGTTTTCTTCGTCAAAAGAAAATCGCAAAAAATCACATTTTCAGAAAATTCTAACAGGATGCTCGTTTATATGCTACAGTACATAATTTATGCCTATCTCTAAGTGTAGAAGACCCAGACCGTCCGACTCATCCAGAGGACATGAGCGTGTCATACCACTCTCTCCTAGGTTTTCTCTGCCCTCTTTTTTGTCTTTGCTTATGGGCTGTCTTAACGTCGTGCAAATCAATTTGCATCACAGTCGTTCTGCCTCTGCTATTCTTAGCAAAAGGCTGTTAAATGGTAGAGCTGATATTGCTCTTATCCAGGAACCCTGGACCTGCAATGGAAAAATTTTGGGTCTTGGGATCAAGGGATTCGATGTCTTTTATGATACATCTTGTATCAGACCTAGAGCCTGTATTGTTGTCAGCAACAGGCTCAATGCTGTTCATCTTGTAAAATTCCTTGATGGTGACAATGTTGCCATCAGTGTGAATCTTAATATTAATGAACATAAGATGGAATACATCTTTGCCTCGGCCTATCTTCCTTAAGAAGATAAGGAAACCTTTTCAAATGTCATTACCAGCCTAATTGAGCACTGCAATGGCAAAAAAATGATTATTGGTTGTGATGCGAATGCCCATAACACTGAATGGGGCAGAGCAGTGATTGCAACCGTAGGGGTGATGACCTTTTAAAACAGATCATACTTTATAACCTTTTTGTGCTGAATAAGGGTAACTCTCCTACCTTCGTGACAGTTAATTGTCGCGAAGTTATTGATATCACCATAAGCAATAGCATTGCTTATGATTATGTGATTAATTGGAAGGTTTCAGATGATATATCCCTGTCTGACCACCAACTAATCTCCTTTTCTGTTAAAGGTCCTGTAAAACCTACAACAGTCAAGGGTAGGAACCCTAGGAGAACTAATTGGGGTTCCTACAAAGAACATCTTATGGCCAGTTTGGCTAGCCATAATGGTGAGTATTCCTCTATTGAAAACCTGGATTTGGCTGTTGACTTTGTGCAACACACCATAATCCAAACCTTCCATAAAAATTGTAAAACTACAAATGCTGACTCCCCAAGGATTGTTCCCTGGTGGTCGAATGAGCTCAGCTTTGATAAAGTACCCATCGATACCATCCTTGATACTCTTGATAAGAAAGGTGTTAATATCACGATCTCTTATTGGATCAAGAACCTTTTATCTAATAGGTATATTTGTACATCTCTACTTGGTGACAGTATGATGATGCATGCACTTGCAGGTTGTCTGCAAGGAGGTGTGCTTTCGCCAATTCTTTGGTGTATAGTTGTTAACTCTCTTTTGGAGAGTATCAATGTTTCTGGTGTTTCCTGCGTTGGTTACACAGACGATGTTGTTGTCATTGCCAGGGGCAAATTTGGCAACACTGTCTCTAACATGATGTCTACCGCTCTTAGGAGGGTTGAGACATGGTGTAAAAATGCAGGTCTTTCTGTTAATCCACAGAAGACTGCTATGGTTACGTTTACTAGAAAACGCATACTTAATCTTGGTGACATTCGTTTCTTCGGTCAGAAGCTTATCTGCTTCGAGGAGGTAAAATTTTTAGGAATTTACTTTGACAAGGGACTCAACTGGAAGAGAGACACTTGGATTACTGCACGACTAAAGCCAGAAGAATCTTCTACTCTTGTAGGAATACTATTGGGAAAACCTGGGGTTTAAAACCCAAGGCTATCCATTTAATTTACTCGATGGTTATCTGTCCTATCATTTCCTATGGCTCCATTGTTTGGTGGTCTAGAATAAGATGTGAAACGGCTAAATTAGAATTAATTAAGCTCCAAAGGATGGTTTGTATTGCAATCTCTGGATGCATGAAAACTACTCCCACTGCAACTCTTGAACTTTTACTTGGATTGCACCCGCTCTACATGTGCATTGAAGCAGAGGCACTCATCTGCATGAACAGACTTAAATATCTGAAACACTGGAAAGATTACTCAAGGTATTTATCTTGGAGTGAACTTAACAGTAATGTTGCTAGTCATCCTTATTTCTGTATGCCTCCTGATGGCATTCATGTCAAATACACGTTTGACAAGCCTTACGAAATTCAGGTCCCCTCGTGGGATGACTGGAAGAGGACTCTCACCTACAATAAACAGAACTGTATTGTATGGTACACGGATAGCTCGAAGATTGGCACAAGTACTGGTGCTGGTGTGTGCTGCCTGGATGATGGCACAAAGCTGACTTATCCGCTTGGTAGTTATGCTACTGTCTTTCAGGCCGAGGTCTTTGCCATTCTTATGTGTTGTAGAATTTGCTATCACAGGAAGTATAAGAGCAGCCAAATATTTATCTGTTCTGACAGTCAGGCTGCTCTCATGGCTCTTGGGAAGTTCACTATGACTTCTTCCCTTGTATGGGAATGATATAATGCACTCTGTGAAATTGTTAACAATAACAAAGTCATTCTTTACTGGGTGCCTGGACATTCGGGCATTCCAGGTAATGAGTTGGCTGATGAATTAGCTAGAAAAGGCTCAAGTACTCCTTTTGTTGGCCCTGAGCTGGCCTTGGGTATCCCCAATGACCTTGTAAGAAGAATTGCTTATGACATCTTCAGGAAGCTTCAATGTAAGAACTGGCGTAATACTAAGGGTCAAAGGCAAGCGAAAATTCTCAACTGCAATTGCCGTAGTACACGTCAAAAGGAACTTTTCAAGCTCAGCAGAACTGGCATCAGGAGGGCTGTTGGGCTCCATACTGGGCACTGCACTCTCAAGAGACACCTTAACATCATGGACGTCACCAAAGATTCGCTTTGCAGGGGCTGCAAATACAGCGAAGAAACTGCCGCTCACATTCCTTGTGAATGTGAGGTTTACTCTGCTCACAGATTTGAACACATTGGTCGACATGTGATTGAACCCTGGGAGCTGAATAACATTCCTGTCAAGTGCCTGCTTATCTTCGCATCGGCTACTGGTCTCTTTTCGTAAGGATCTGTTCTGT
This sequence comes from Amaurobius ferox, assembly GCA_951213105.1. Lineage (NCBI taxonomy): Eukaryota > Metazoa > Arthropoda > Arachnida > Araneae > Amaurobiidae > Amaurobius > Amaurobius ferox. The sequence goes on along the minus strand of OX578147.1, from coordinate 144,004,642 downwards.
CTGGGGTAGTACAATAGACCTCTGGTCGATGTGCTGGGCTCTTCTTGAGCCATCCGTCTCTCATTTCATTTCAGGTGTGTCATTCCAATGTTTGTGCAATGCAATTTTGGTCTGATATTTTTTTTTAGCAAACGTTTAAAAAAGCATTTTAGAATTCCTATTTCTAAAATTAATTTGGGTTATCTTTGTCCAAAATGCCGAAAGAAAATATTATTGGCTGTAAAATATAATGTAAAACTGATCTCCTTTTACAGATAGTGCGTTTTCTCATGAGACCCTGATATATAAATTTTCTGCTAATTTTAGGGCAGCTATGCAAAAATTCTTTGGTGTTTAAAAAATTGAATGAGAAATTCCCTCCCCACTTTTTTTAAAATGAAAATAGCTCATTTGGCAACCATGGGCTTAAAATGTCAAATTCATATGTTGGTAAGTTTTTAATATGCTGTGTTTTATTTATTTGTTGGCAATTTGGAAAAGAGTCTCTGGCAATATCACGAAAATCAGCATTTGTATGCAATCCTCATTATATTTAAACATTTTCAATTTTTGCGATCTGTTTGCATCGACTAAAATTTATAATAATTTTATGTTTTATGTGGGAAAATTACTTTTCATACATGTAGTTATTGACATTTAGGGTTATTTTCTAGAAAGATGTATTAAAACAATGATTTAGACACTAGAAATATAGCCATTTTTACAGGATATAGTAAAATTGGATGTGCAAACTTGTGGTCTATCAAGCCTCAATAATAAATCTCTTTCATGTTTTGATCCTTTTTCATTTTTTTTAACAACTAGATATGATTCTAATTTAATTACATATATATTTTTAGTAATATGTAATTTTATTTAATTAAGCATGCCTTTCCATTGCAAAATAAAGTTTTATGTAATGTATTTATGTTTAAAAAATAAATTATAATTTTCTACAATAACACTGTAGAACATTCCATTAGATTTTAGGAAAAGTACTCCAAATTAAAAATCTCTTATTTAGAAATTCCAAAGTCCCAAGCATTCTGGATAATAGATTGCGTACTGTATCTAGACAACCTCTGGTCTTAGAAACTCGAAACAGGGACTAAATATTAAGTGGGGCTATTCCAAGGCCACCCACAAAATTTCACGAAATTCAGTGCAGCCATTCCCCCGTGATGATGATACAGACAGATTTTCAATTTTATTTACATAGATGAAATGAAGATATATTTTCAGAATAACGCTATTAAAACATTATTATTTAGGCACTTAAAATGATTTAGGCTTATTAGAAACATCTTTGGAAAACACTCTGAAACCCTCTTGTGGGATTTATTAATTTGCTTACTTTTTGAAAACATTAAATGCAATTTTCAATTGCTAATCAAAAACGCTGAATTGCTATGCAAGATAGATTGTGTAGTAATAGTTGCAGAACAATTTTTTTTCTCTAACTCGAACCCTGCCTAGAGGCATATAGGTTCTTTGTTGATTTGCTGTAGCAAGCTAAATGACATAAGTACATACCCAAAATTTCCATTGTCCATTATAGAAGATTTATTATATATCTAGAAAATGTACCTAGCATTGCCTGGGAGTTAGTGCAGGGTAGTTATCAAATAACGAAATAAATTTTATTCGTATAAATAACAGTGAAAATTGCATGCAATCCATGTACATCATAGCAACACTACAGCCTTGATACGACCCTCTTCCCAAATCATAAAACCAAAACTGTCACTTGCAGAGACTATGTTCTATGTTACAATCTACGACGGACACAATTTAAATCTTAATTTCAACAATCTCTGCACAATTTAGACCAATTTATATATTGGCCATACCTTCCGCAATCAACATAATTTTTATCTAATAAATAGGTGCCCATTACTTAAATAATACTGATACAGAAAAGGGCACTCAATTTCCAAATTGTCTGTTTTGAATTAACACCATTCTTGCAACACAAATAAATGAAAATACCTAAAATCGCAAAAATGTTCCTTTAAGCTCAAAAATTGTTGCTATCTCAGCAAATTTCAGCACAATACTTTTAATCATAATACAATACCAAATATAAAGGATGACATATTTTAAATTCACAAATTTAGAAAACCCCAAAACAAAATGCACTTTGTGCAATTAGTTGTTTTCCTCCTGACTAAATGTCTGCCAACTTGATTGTCTGTGAATCATCGACAACGCTGTGAAGAAGAAAAAAAGGAGGAAGGAAGGCATGGTTAAAATCCACCGGTAGAAGATCGAATCTCCGTTGAAAGTGCGGGGACTTCACAGAAGATCCTTTGTGCTGACTAAATGTGATCCCTTAAAAAATTACAAAATTAAAATTACTTATGAAATCGAAAAGAAATATTGTTAGAATGCTGAGATATATGAGGAATTTTTAGCTAAATTATAGAATTGTGCTAATCATAGATTTTCGGGTGTGACAATATATATATATATATATATATATATATATATATATATATATATATATATATATATATCAGATAACATAAAAAATGCAAATTTTGATGTATTTTAAAAAAATAAATATAATATTCCACAGATTTGGTTCAAACATTGTTGGAAAGAATATTCTTTGATCTTTATAATGGTATCAAAATAGAAACTCTGATAATATTTTTAGTTGCCAAGGAACTGATTTGTATCAAGATGCTAAAACATAAAACTAAAAAACTAATTTTAAAAAAAGGTGCATCTTCCTGTGTTTTGAAGTACCTGTGTGCTAAATTTCAGAGCTGGACAACACTTAAATTTTCCACTACAGACACTACACACACACCAACATCTTCATTTATTATGCAAGATTTGAAAATTACAAATTATACGACAATCCTTGATTTAACTTTGGGATATTTCTGCACAGGCTATATCAGATGCAGTATTGTATAGATTCACCTTAAAATTTGGGACATCAGTTTGTGTAGTCAGTGATAATGGGCCCCAGTTTGTAAGTACAATATTTGCTGAAATGTGACGTAAATTAGAAATAAACCATTTAAAAATTATACCATTTCATCCACAAGCGAACCAAGCAGAATGAATGAACAGAAATATAGTGAAAATGATTGCTTCTTAAAAACTGCCATAGACAAGGATTTGTATTTAGATCACCTTTGACATGCTTTCATACCCTTGAGTATATATACTCAATCAATGATATCTTTGGATATCCTTGAGTATAAATCACCTAATATGAAACAAGGAAATTAATCAATGACTGGATGGCGAAATTGTTCATACAACAGGCATGAGATTGCAAAATAATCAAAAAAGAAGAAATTCTGAATTCATATAAAATAGTGTGCAATGGACACCTGTTTACTTTATCTTGTTTGCAAAATGGAATTAAAAAGGTATCAGTTCTATTGAGTGTTGAATAATTAAATCTATCAAAAAAGAAACATAAATTTAAATACTTAATTTATGAAATTTTAATTTTTCTATGTTACAAAATATCTCATCTTCAACAATTCTTCCACATAAATACTAAGACCTCGACAAATTACAAGTCTTTAGTCTTTTATACAACTGTTCTGATACTTTAAAAATAAAGACAATCAAAAAATTGGCTTAAGTCTTGTATTAAAATCTCCTTTTTACGACATACTAAAATAACATGGCCATAGCGCCTTCAGGCATTATTATTGTCCTTCATCAATGGTGAAGCGAAAATAAGTGGCAAACATGTGCTTAAATATAGGCCATAACTGCCAGACAAAATTTACATATTAATCAATTTAGATTTTTAAATTTTTAAATATGGGGCATTTAAAATATAATTTAATTATAAAATACAAAATACAATAAAAGGAAAAAGGTTCATAAATTAAATGGTAATCAATAGGAATGTCGTCATAAAATGAAATAAATAAAGCAACTACTAAATGTTCAAAAAATCATATAACGGTTTGACAATTAGTGAGTCGAGAACGAGACGTCAAGCGTAACTAAGGGTCTAAACGGGATCAAAATTACAAACAGATTCATGGTAAAGATAAAAAATCTGATGTGGGCAGCACATGACTTTCCTTATGCAATGAATTTACTACTTTTACAGTTAAAAAATAATGTTATTCTTATAGTAGATACTTATATTCTTTCCAAGATATTGAATTTTCTACAATTAGACATCATTTTCATTGATTTACCGTCATTTTTATCCATTTGGCGAGATTTTCATTAACTGGGCAACATTTAAAAATATCGCTAAGTTGGCGACATTCCGTTAAATTCGTCGCCAAAATCTCGCCAAGCGTTATGGACGGAGAAATAAGTTATTCTTACAGCGGATAAATGAATATTGGCATTCAAATACAAAAGTATTACTCAAAGTATCTTTTCTCGTAAATGGAACAAGTTAGATGCACAAGAATGATGTCAGCAAATTTATCGCATGATATTAGATATGACAAGTGAACATGTTTCTTAACAGTTAATATTTTTTTTTAATTTACGGGATTTTTTGATAAATTTATTTGAAAAATGTGCAATATCCATCTGGAGAACAATTCATGCTAGTGTTCTAAAGTTTAGGCCAATCGTTTTCTAAGGAAAAATTACATAGGAAATGTCAATTTGTGTAACTTTATTAAAGGTTTTGATTTTTTGATGATTTTTTCAAAATTTCACTCGCAAATTTAGGGGGCTTCTGAATATTCGATTGTATTTTAAAACAATAGGCTTCCAGTATTCACGGATTATGATTTTTGTACCAAATTTCATTCGAATCGCTCCATTCGTTCATGAGATATCGTCTCTACAGACTCACTGATACACACACACACATACACAGACATCACTTTAAAAATGTTCGATTCGTGATCAGGGATGCTTGAAACGTGCTCTCCCGTCGAAAACTCGAGTTCGAGTTTTCGACCCGTCACAATACTTTCCTTATACATTATGTATATAAGGAAAGTAATAAAAAGGGATTCATAAAGTAATATATTATGGGGGTTATTACAGCTAATTGAAAGTTTTATCAAACACAGGATGAAAATTATCGTTAATAACATACTGGGCTAGAGCCATGGACAGTTTACCATTTTTAACAAACATCGCAAGCATGTTAAGCTAAATTTAAACAGACAGTACATTTAGTTCTACCAATGTAGAATTTAAAGTTATTTTGGGGAGATAAAAGAGGGACAAAGTACACCCCAACCTGACAAAGTTACTTTTATCCTTAAATTTATCTGAACGAATATGAATATATAACATAGTAACGGTAGAATGGGTAGGCTTAAACTTAAATTCAAGACAAAAATGAATAAGAGGATAAAAAATCACAGGGTGATAAGGAAGACTTGGTTTATACAGCATAAGATCAGAAATGGGAACAAGGTTAGTATTAGGATTAATAAAAGTATATTTCCATTTTATTGATGATTTGCTGTATTATATTTTATTCTGTTTGTGTTTTAGAAAGTTAGGTTTATCGTGTTGCATCTTCTTACTTTTCGTTCATTGGATTTTCAAACTACTATTATATATATATATATATATAATTTTAAAAATTACCATAGCAAACTTGTGAGAAGCTGTAACACGAAAATTCAACTATCTAACAGGCTAACGAAATAAAAGTATAAATCAATAAAATAAGGAAAAAAATTAAAAAACAAATAAATAAAATAAATATAGAATCAACAAGTCAATGAAAAGTATCTAAATACAAAGGTATGGAATCGAAAAAAGAATAACAAACGAAATCAAGCACAAACGCTATACACGTGGACAAGGCTCTAAGCCTAAATCACGAATTGTTCACTTCTACAAAAATCGTAATCATGTCCAAGTATTTTGTAGAAACAAACACAAAATGTATGTTTCTAAAGAAATAGATAGATGATATTTATAAACTATTTCTACTTGGACAACATACATAAATAAGAAAAATGAAAGGAAAAATGGATACTAAAAAACTGACTGAAAAAATACACTAACCTAGTAAGCACGGAAACACAGAAAGAAGTGACAAGTGTTGCCATTCACAAAGGAATACGATATATTGTTGCCATTTGTAAAAAATAAATAACAGTAATACGAAAAGACATGTACAAGAGATAATATACCATCAAAAGGGGAAATAATAGAAAGGCTAATGTCTAAGTGGATGTATAAATAAAATATAATTATAACAAGAGAAGGGAGATGTCAGGCTAAAATTTAAAGCAATATTAAATAAATAAAATTCAAGAAAATCCAGCTATTCTAAATTTTTTAATTATATCATTTACAAAATAATTATATCATTTACAAAATTATAAATTGCTTGTAATTTTTAGATTATCAATTTGTAAGTCATGGAATTTTTTATCAGATAATTTACATATTCTAAAAAGCTGATTAAGAATTATATTTCTAAACAATAAAAACGAGTTGCGGGAATTAAATGGTAAGATTTTATTAATTTTAAAATTAAAAGAGTCTTTTTTATATCATATAAATTAGTAACAATTCTATTAGAAGGTTCAACAAAAAGATTTAAATCCAAAAAATTAATATTTTTACTAATAGTAGCTTCATTAGGAATTAATTCCAAATTATCAGGATAGAAATCTATATTAATGACAATTTTCAGTATGTACTAAGCAAATCAGATCATCAACATATCTGTATATTGTATAATTTATTGATGTAAAAGATTGTTCAAAATGATAAAGATATATATTAGCTAACATACTGCTACTGCAGCCACCCTGTGGAATTCCTGAGACTTATATATATATAAGTCTCAGGAATAATTTATTTCCTTGAAAAATATAATTATTGAAAATAACAAAGTGAAGAAGTTTAGGAAAATTAACAAAACTGGATTTAGATGTAAGATTAGTAATATAATCATTGTATAGAGCCAAAATTACATCATACAGGTCAGAGATTTTGATATTATTGAAAAGATCTTCAAAAGTTTGAAATCCTATTAGATTTTTAAGGGATGTTAATCTATTCTTTAATTCTTTACTATTATTAAGAATAAGGTAATTATTGCTAGACTGACGTAAACTATCATTTATTTGATTTAAAGAATTTAGAAGTAATTTACTCGCAGTAGTAGAGTAAGTATTATGCCCACTAGTTACTGTTCGAAATTTAATGGGATTTTTATGAAATTTTGGAATAAGCACAATATATGGAAATTTAAGAAATTTATATTTAATATTTAAGTCACTATACATATTGATAATTTTTAATTTAATACTATTAATAGAATGTAAATCAAGTTTAAAAAGACTATTATTTTTTAAATAATCTAACAGAAATTGTATATAAAATTTTTTACAGATAATAGCATAATTATTAGAGGCTTTATCAACATAGGTGATAACAAACGATTTTTGTAAATGAATAATGGAGGGTTTAATATTATCAAAATTATACATGGATCTAGACAATTTAATACTACTAATAGCATTTTTAATAGATTCTAATAAAGTAAATTTCCACATACTAAATGCCTCTAAAGGCATAGCATATTTAGAAGCTAATTTATAAATATATTTATCAAGATCAAGATTAATGGATTTTAAAACTTCAATAGAATTATGACAAGAGTGTAACCTGAATTTAGTGCCAAAAGACATAATGGTTCTTAACGAAATGTCTTTAACAATGCCTAAGTCTCCTGTAACTATATGCCCCAGGTCCGGATTGAGAAATTTAGCATAATCTTTTACTGTACAATTACATTTATTTTCTAAAATTGATTTTGAATTCTAATCTAAAGAGAGATTGTGAAATTTCATTATAATTAAATACTAATCTACCAATAGGCCTGTTGTATTTAAAAGTCTTAGATACACTCAAATCTCCAATAGGCATTAAATGCTTGAACTTGTTAAAAAGATGACCAAATTTATAGAATTATAAATGGGATGCTTGAAAGAAATAACACAATATGAATTAGTCGATATATTATTAAGATGATTTTGATTAAGTTTTAAATTTAAATACTGTGATCTTGTAATAAATAAATCATAGAAAATATGATTAAAGTGTTCATTAGCAAAATTGCATAAACTCTATTTAAATGTTTTTTCTTTACAGCAAAAATCCAGGATTTAATTAATTTCCACTGAAAAGTGCTATTAAATTTATTATGTAAACATATTATCTCAGCTTTATGATTAAAAATTGAGGAACGTCCATTGCCACATTTAAATATTTTTTGACGTGATCTCTATGAACATTCATACGTAGATGAATGGGATTACTAGTTTGTCCAATATATGATAGATTACAAATATTACAAGAAAGATGATATATGCAATTAAAAACTTTACAGAAAGGCAGATGGCTATTAAGATTCGTAATTTGAGTTTTAGAAACAGAAGGGCAAGTTTTGCAATTTTTATCCTTACATACACTGGAAAGATTTATTGATGTATACTTTTATTTCGTAAGCCTGTTAGATAGTTGAATTTTCATGTTACAGCTTCTCACTTTTCTTTCATTGGTTCTTCAACCCCTTTTTTTCTTATATATATATATATTTATACATACCTGCCAACCTGGGAAAACTGGAATGTGTAAAATTATGCGTGAATGAAATTTATAATGATTTTTTTTTAACTACGCGCGCAAACGACATTTCTAATGAATTTAACTATGTACAAGTACCTGCATTAAAAAAATACTGCATTAAATATCAGGCATAGTACTGATAGAATATGAAAATTTAGGACACCAATTTTACAAAATTTCAGGACAATTATAAAACAAAAATATATAAAGGTTTTATCGGGTGAAAATTACTTTATAATGAAAACAAATATTTATGGTTGATAAAACACAGGTTTTCACTAAAGAGAGTAACAAACATTAATATTTAATAATAATAATAAAAATATATAGCACTGAATTATATTCCTGACAAAATGGTTTCCTTTTTATTTGCCTAAATCATTGCATTAATACCACTTTTCGAAAAATATCCCTTCACAGAGTTCATACTGATTTTTCAAAATAGAAAAATTTGTATTATGCAAATATAATTAAAAAATTAACATTAATAATTATCCATAACATGAAAATATGCTAGTTTAGTCGATCTAATATGCAACATTTAAATGATGGAGATGGATGGGAAAAGATACTAACATACTCTCGGCAATTCACGCAAAGTAACTGACTTGCGTAATCGCACTATTTATGTGAAAATAATTAAGAAATTAATCATAATAATTAATTAGAATATGAAAATAAGTTAGTTTAGTCGAACAAAAATGCGATATTTAGAAGATTGAGATGGATGGAAAAAGATATTTTTTACTCTCGGCAATTCATAAGAACACACTTGAAGTGTTTATGCGAAATTACTGAACAAAATAACATTTTAGCGATTTATGCTGAATTATACAACCTTTGAAGAAGTATATTTATTACTTTCATAAAATAAGCGATCGAAATCTTCATTTACATTACACGCGGCCGTAAATCTCCATTAATTTGATTGGAATTACCCTGTATTTTATTATGAATTTGCTATGATGCCGGCATTGGTAGAAATAAGTGCTAAAAAAGCGGAAAATCGGCGTTTCCGATTAATCATACCATGTCTGGTTAATTGATAAATTTCAAATAATGTATATATATATATATAATGTGTATATATATATAAATTCCCAAAAAGGACAAGTATTTATATACCCATAAAGATGTTAAAAGAGATGTTAAAGATGTATAAAGTGACGGCCGGGGGGGGGGGGGGGGGAAGTAGCGACCCCCAACTCTCTGGTTAAAGCCTTTACTGCCATGGCGAAATGCTCCCGGTAGCCGAAACCTTCAAACCACTTCCACCAAAATGCACACCATTACCTCAAAAAACGTAAAACACACTAAAAACCAAGTCATTAATATACAAAAAACCAAGTCATTACTATAAAAAACCCTAAAATCACTTTAAACAACACTTCTAACAACCTAATGATCTTAAAATGGGGGGAGGGGATAAAAACTCACTACAGCATATTAAAACTATTGTATGGAATCATTAACTAAGTGGTTATATTATGTATTTTCAAAACGATATTAAAACACCATGAAAGAAATGGACAAATACAAGATTATTCCCAAACCCGACTGTAATAGCCATGGAAACCATATTGACACGAACCATAAAACTACTAGTGTATGAAATTATTAACAATGTGGTTATTTTTATATACTACAAATAAAAAACAAATATCAATTTGTGACCATAAAACAACTAATGTATGAAATCATTCACTAGGTGGTTAATTTGTATAATTCAATGCAAAACCAAATAGCAATTTAGCCATTTCAAAAAGTGAATAAAAACCAACTTTTAAAATTCACCATAACTTTCACACTAAAAAACCTTCTTCATTCTCAGAAAACTTTTACAACAAAGCCCTTACAGTCAACTTTGAAAGAAAAACCAGGTATACAATACCCGAAACTTTCCAAAATCCAACTATACTTGACATTCCACTATAACATGACAATGTACCATATGTGATTAACCTATCTACCATTTAGACACTCAAAACACTAGGAGAGTCAATCATCAATAGAACAATAATAATTCCCCAAATGCATCCAACCAGCTCTATTCGAATTCTCATTAGCCTAGGCTTTAAATCATTTTTAAAAAGTCACGGATATCAAAGTTTTTCCAAAATAACGCTTTCTTATCTTGATCACAGTTAATCCATGAAAATCTTAAACAATCTTTATCAAAAATACAGGGGGATAACCCTCCCAAATAGCCTCTCTCAAAAAATGGATATCACTTGTGTATTGATCCATACTTGAAGAATTTAACAACTTATGACGTAATAATTGATTTATAATCAAATTTCTGAAAATGTTACGATGTAAACACGTGGTCCATGACGCCATAAACTTTGTCAAAATTAAAAGATTTACGTTTGTCATAAATTTGATAATGCTGTGAAGTAGAAGGTCGCATTATTGTAATATCTAATAAGTTGAGACTTAGATCTGCATTACAAGGTGTTTCCAGTAAAGTCAATGATATTGGAAAAAAATCGAAATTCAAGGTATAATTATAATCCTCAAATCCACATAGGAGATCATCCACATAACGCAAGAACAATATTTCGTTCAGGATGTGTGTACCCCTTTCATATTTGTCCAAGTAAATATCAGCTAATACAGAGGAATAATTACCTCCCATGGGAATTCCTTTAATCTGTTTATAATAACCCTTTCCATTAAAAAGAACTGTTTCGAACACTAGCCTTACTAATGCCTTAAATTTTCCCAATGCAATATATGACTGTAAGTCACAGCTATGGAAAATTTCCATAACAATACTATTCAAGTCCTCAATGTTAATATTATTAAATAAGTCGGCAAAATCATAGCTCTTGTATATTTTAATATTTGGCATCTCTTTCAGGTTGTTAACTATTTCATAACTATTTCTAATAAAATAGCTGCCCTGTCTGTAAAAAGATTCCGTAATGCAATTTTTAAATAATTCAATAAAGATGTATTAGCCCTAGTTAAATACGTTTTAAAACCTATAGTAACTGGACGGAACTCCACAGGATCTTTGTGTAACTTAGGTATCATTGTAAGGGAATCTTATTCTTCCTACACTTAAGCCAGTCTTTTTATACAAAGCCTGAATACGGTTGCCAATTTCTTTATTTGAATGATTCACCGATAAATACATATTAGTATCATCATATGCTTTGCCTAACATCATAACATAGTACTTTCTACATGTAAATGCAAAATTGGAAGTCACTTTGTCTACATAAGTAATGAAGTATTTTCGTTGCAGTTCCTCCAACTCATCATTATTATAACGCTGATTCAAACTATATATATAAAATAATAAATATGGGGGGAAAAATCCATTTTCAGAATTTTTTTTTTGAAAGATTTTTTTGTCAACTCAACACAATAGTGGGGAAAAGTTGCCTTTAAATCTAAGATGTCGTCATGTAGAATTTAACACTAGAACGGCGGATATTTTGAACTACCTAGAACGACGAGCAGCATTGATTTGTTCTCTTATTATAAAACCTAGAATAATTTTCTTCGGGGTTTTCAATAAGTTTAAGAAAATAAGAAAAGTCAAAATTTCAATGGGCTGGGATTAGTCGTTTTGGAGGAATCGTTTCTCAAAGTAGCTATGCGGTCAAAATGACCGATTCCGTCGTTCTAGTTTTAAACAATTTCAACAATTATTTTTCCTATCATAAAGGTTAAAAATCGGTAAAAAATTCAGAAAAACGATATATTTTAGATATTTCTTCTAATAGCATATTAAAATTTATATAATTTCATCTGTCATTAAAGATGCACACACATAGTTTACTACCTAATCCTACTTCTTTTAGTAATAAAAATGAAATTGTTAGGTACCCTGTTGCAAATAACAGAAGTGTCAATTTTCACATAAAATGCATCTCGCAATTCTTAATTGCAGCTCAACTGGGGAAGTGTTGATTTCAGTATGTCCTTCATGTATAGACATTTCCTAGTCACCTTTCATGTATATAAGGGGTGCCTTATGTTTGCAAGTCAGTGCTTGGAGAGCAGCTGTAAGGGCAGTATAGTTGAATACAGTCTGACACCATGGCTTACTGTGTCAGATGTAATGCAACATGCTCTTATTTATTCAGAGTCCAATACTCCTTTATATGGAGCAATGTGTGTCAGATTTTAGTGTGGTTTGGCCCATATATTTGGATCTTCAAATATGGGTCAACCCTGGATCTGAAGTATCTCAGGAGGGTTCATACCCATTTTTCAAAAAGAAATTATCTGAGTTTTAAAAGTTTTCCTTGTTGATTTCATCAAAATTCCAGGTACTGTGTAATTTTATTTTAATGCCAATTTAAAAAAATAATTTTAGATTTAATTGATATTTACCATGAATACATGACAGTGAGAAAAATAACATTCAAAATAACTCCAAATTTTTTATATTTATATACAATTTTGCTTGCATATACTGTACAACCTTAAAAATTTGGACTCGTTCGGACTTAGCTAATTTCAGATTTTAGAATTTTCCGGATTATAGAGTTTGGATTAAATGTAAACTTAATATTAAATAATTACACCATACACAAACACTACTTTTTAGTAAAAATAATGAAAAAAGTCAAGTTAGCCAATTAAAAAATATACATATACAAAATAGATTACATTTTATAATTTTGTTTAAACATTTGAACTAACATTTGTTGTTCTATTAATTTTGGTTTGTAGGAAAGCAATTTTTCCTGTATCCTGTAGATGGACATTATTTCATGCTCTGTTATGAAGTTTCTTTGTTCAAGACCTTTAATAGCATGCCAATAGGTATATTTCTTGAGTATAAGTGGACCTGTCGACCCCCCCCCCCCCCCCCAATTCATGGACAATCTCCATATTTTTTTTACTATGGTACTCTTTATACTATGGCACATATACATACTATACACTTACCTAGGCACATTTTATTTTTACTATAGTCTCTTCTCCGAAACGAAAAACAAAAAATAAAATTTCAAAGGTTTTATTTATTTCTAGCATTTATACACTTTTGTTATATTTAAAAATGCTGATACCTTTGAAAAAAGGATAAACTTTATCAGAAATAGTCAAATATGTGAAACATATACAAGTAGATAAAAGATATAACTCCACAATAATTTTTCTAAAATACGATGGGTCACTACTTTCCTAATACTCTGTCTTTCCATCCCAAAATAGAGGTGGTGACAGGGAATGCAGAAAAGAGAAAAAAAGGTGCTTGTCAAAACAGCTGATGTTGAAGCCCTGTAAGAGGTCAGTGTGTTAATGGCCTTGTTGCTCTGTGCTTTGCAATAGAATCGTGTTTTGTTATTTGTTATTTACAGTAAATATAGCTTTTGCAGCAAAAAAGCAAAATATACAACAGATTTCAAGTTAAAAGTTGTTACTTTCACTAACATATACAAAATCCTATACTAATATATTTCTTTTCAAATATGCCAAATATATGCATATTGCCACTGGGACTGTGTTCTAACAAAGTACTTCTCGATAACATCATTAGAAAATGCAAAATCAAAACAATCACAGCAAATGGTTTCGTTTTTCCTCTCTACATATGGTTATCCCCACTACAAACCAGCCATGTGGATAGAAAATCAAATGATCTGAAATGTTCCACCAATTTCAATGTACACCATTATGTCATTAAAATTGGTTTTAGTTTGAAATTCTGTATAAGCTACTTTTTATTTATTTTTCAGTTTACGCATTTTAGTTAGAGCAGATCAACAAGTAGAAAATTCCCTGATTTTTTCAGAATTCTAAATAAAAGACACATTTTCCCTGATATTCAAATTCACTCTTAAATCCGCTGTACATTTCCAGTTTCCAGAGTGCACACGAACCCTGTCTTCTACTAATGTTATCCAATAGTCTTTGGTTCCCTTTTGTAACTATATTATTGTTTTATCCCCCTGACCACCAAAATATAGACCTCTATTCTTATTCAATCATTATCATCAACTTCCTGATTCTTTATTGTTTCATCTTCTAACCTGCATCCCATCAATTACTTTGCTATCCTTTTTTGTAATTACGCCAACATCTTGTAGCATTGCTTTCGCTATCACTGCTGCAGACCTGTCAAAAACACTAATTCTGTTGCAAACCAAATCCAGTGACGGCAACTTTAGTCCCATTTGGGAAACAGGTGACACAGTCTTTAATATTGAAGGTATAGCTAAAATTTCTTCATCTGACACTGCACTAGAATATAATTTTCTGCCACCAATTTCTACAACATGACTTTTGCCTTTGCTTTCACTTTTCCATTCTTTTCATCCCCCATCTGTCCCTTCCTGTCTGCTATTATCTGAAAAAAATATTTTTTTCATATGTTGCCAGCTTAATTATACCTATAATCATTTTTCGTTGAGTTGATCTTCCAAAAAGTATTATTCCATTGCTGATATTTTTTGAAGTCTTCACACATGCAGAAAGAAAGAATCACACATCTAAACATTTGCATGCCGCTACATCATATATGTTCTTATATTCGTTTTGAAATGAATTTAGATTGAATTCAGAAATTTGGATATCTGTCCTCTTAATATTGAAATATATTTAGATATTATAAGTTCTTATTATTCACAGTACGAGAAATAGACACTGGTGCTTTTAAACATATATTTTTTACTTTTACTACCAGAATTACTGAAAATTCACTTACCGTTGGATCTTTTGTTGGGCTAATCGATTTTAAATCATGCCGTATTTGAAGATACCATTCCATTAAATTTTCTTATATGTAGGTAGAAGTCTTCCATCAAAGTCCATCAGGCACCCAAATATAGGGCATTCAAGCTTTTTCCTAGTTTGCCCATTTAGTTTACAGGCCATTTTGAATCAAAGAAACTGTTGATTTGTTAGTGAAATAGTAATGATATGATAGTATACGCGTAAAAATAACTAACACTAAGAAACACACTAGTCAAACACTAAAATATACACACACACACACACATTAACAAATGGGAACAAGTTGCATTACACCTGACACTGTAAAACACAATGGTAACTGTACTGCATGTACAGCGTACAGCAGCTCACCAAGCACTAACTTAAAAATATACAGCTTCCCCTACCCCTCTTAATTATGAATGGTGTAAAGTCATTGCATCTAAATTGCAGAAATGTTGATTTCAGTAGGAATTGCATGATAAATGTAATGTGAAATAATGTAGGTCGGATGGTCTGGGCAAGATTGATAAATGTGATGTGAAAGTTGACACTTCTATTTTATGTAACAGGGCTCAGAAAAAATTATTACTGTATAATTTAGTTTTTATTATTAAATGAAACCATGAATCTAACTATGAATAATAAGTAATGGGTAAACTATGGATCTTTATTGTCCAATGAAGTTACATAAAATTAAATATGCTATTAGGAAAAAAATCTGAAATATGTCATTTTTCTGTATTTTTGATCATTTTCAACTCTTTTGTGATGAAGAAAATAATTAATAGTAAACGCGGTGGGTTCTATCTTACATGGGGTTTCTATTCTTTCATATAAATATTACGGTGAGAGCAGAGCCTGCTTAGCCAAAATGCTAGGTTTACCACCCTTCCTTTCAATTTAGAGCATCAGTTTCGGCCACCAAGGGAACTGATGGGCAAAGGCAGTGGGGCATCTCTTGCACTTTTAGTTCTTGTGTAAACAGTGGGGGTCTATTTGCTGAGTGATCTGGCCACCCTTGCTGAGTTGCAACCTAGTCGTCAAAGGCACTGAGAGCACTTGCCTTTTAAGCTGCAATTACCTCACAATGCACCTTCACTTGCCTTCCAAGTTCCAATTACCTCACAATGCACATTCTTGCCATTTTAATCATTTGCTAAACAATTAATTCAAATTCTGAAGTTAATTATATTTTCTAAAAGTTTTCAAATGTAAAGTATAAAAATACAAGGAAAGGTAAAGTAATAATTATATCTATGAAGTTAAAGTAAAATTTAATTTAGAAGTTAATGTAAAGTAACTTTGCTTTGTTTAAATATTTAAGTATAATTAGAAATTGTCAAAAAGTAAAATAAATATCAGGTAAGAAATACAGTGCGCGAAAAAAGTATAAGGACAAGCAAAAACTCACCAAATCTAAAAATCTTTTAGATGGAAATGTATGCAAATTTCTTAAGTAAAAAATATTGATAAAACTTTCTTTTTCATGTAAATTAGTTAAATTTTCCAAAACTAAATATGTATAAATTTACTTTATAAATTTTAAACCCATATGATCTTAGAAAAAAGTATAAGGACAACTGCTTTTTCATCTAAAATTATAGTAAAATTTGCATATTTGAAAGCAGAAAATGACCATTTCAAATATAGAGTTCCTAAACAAAATTCACACTTGCCTCATTTCTTCACGATTTTTGTACGATGCCAAAAGGAACTCATCTGTCTGACCTTGAAAAAGGGAAAATTCTTGCTTTTAAAGAACGTGGATTGAGTGGGCACGAAATTTCGAAAAAAATTAAAAGATCTAAAATTGTAGTTTATAATTTTCTAAAAGAACCTGGAATGTATGGTATGAAAAAACGAACTGGAAGACCAGAAATTCTAACGCATTGACAGAAAAAATTGGTTGTAAGAAGAGTATGCGAGAAAAAAGAAACTGCAAATGAAGTTAGAAGAAATTTGAACTTACCATGTTCCACACGAACAGTTCAAAATGTTTTGAATAAACATCCGAATATTTGGTATGGAAAGTTAATGTCACGTCCGCCTCTTAAAAAGGAACAAAAGGAAAGAAGACAGGAGTTTTAAAAAAAAATACATTTCTTTCGATCCAAAATGGATTGATGTAATCTTTTTGGACGAAAAGAAGTTCAATTTTGATGGACCAGACGGTTTTCGCTATTTTTGATATAATCTGCATGAAATCAAAGAAATTTTTTCCAAACGTCAATACTGTGGGGCCACAGTAATGATATGCTTTTGCAGCAAAAGGAACCACGCCTATAGTCTTTATCAACTACAAAATGAACTCTGACAAATATGTTGATATGTTAGGCGAACATTTGTTACCTAAGGTCCCACTAATTACTTCAGGAGACTATATTTTCTAACAGGATAACACTTCCAAACACGTTTCCAAGAGTGCAAAACTCTGGTTTGAAGCTAATTCAGTAAATTTACTTGATTGACCGATGAGGAGTCCCAATCTCAATTCAAAAGAAAATTTATGGGGCCTTTTAACTCGAGAAGTTTATAAAAATGGCACACAATTTCAGTGTAAACAGGATCTTGTGTTAGCCATCAAACGAGCTTGGAATAACATTTCCATAGACACTTTAAAAGAACTTTCAGCATCGATGACCTATCGGCTTATTCATGTGATTGGAAAAAAAGGTTTTTTTATTATTAAGAGAAATGTTAAGTAATTTAGAACATGTCCTTATACTTTTTTCTTTAGTGATAATCTTTATAAGGTCAACTTTTGTAAGGTTCATATTTGTTGTTTTATGTTGTAAATGTTATTGTATAATTTCATATTAGAGGTCAAATATCAAAATTTAATTTTGATAAAGTGAAAATAAAGTATATTTTCATTCAATTATATGTTGTCCTTATACTTTTTTCGAGCACTGTATAAATCTCTTGAGCAAACTGTTTACAATAAAGTTTAAATGAATGTTTGATTGTCCTGTCAAAAACGGCATGACACTATCGAGGCTGAATTAACTAAAAAGTAAGAAATTACAATTTTTATTTCTAAAAACCCTCATCTAAAAAAAATTATTACACTTATCACTTTATATATATATATATTATAAAAAAAATAAAATTGAAAATCTAATTATAGAATAGAAGTAGTAACTCATAATACACTAACATAAAATTTGCCTACAAAATACAAAGAAATAAAAATGAAATTCAACCATAATGAGGAAATTAAAATGCATATTACTGGTCATCAAGTTAAAGATAATCAACAAATATCAATGGTGTGGAATCGAAAATAGGAATACAAAAAATGCCAAGTATTAAGGCTTGCACGTGGAAAAGCTCTAGGCTTAAGAATTGTTCATTTCGAAAAAAATTATTTTTCAATTTAATCCAAATGAACACAAAAATGCTTGTTTCTGAAACACGAGATATATTTTATCTATAAACTCCTGTTATTTGGATGACAAGCATAAAGATTGAAGAAATAGATAGGAAACATAAATACCTGAAAATACACCTCAAATGTACAACCATGACAAGCAATAAATGACAAGACCAATATTGCCATTCGCTAAAGTTTAAAGTAGAGACCTACTGTTGCCAATTGTGATTAATAAATAACAGTACTGCGTAAAGGCTGCAAAATGTGATATTCTACAGTAAAAGCTGCAAATATATAATAATAGTTTGAAAGTTCAATGATAGAAAAGAGAGAAGTTGCAACTCTCAAAAATCCTAACTTAATATAAAACCTACAAAATAAAAAGAAGTATTAAATAGCGAATGTTCAATCAAATGGGAAAAAAATGTAAATGTCGAGTCATCAAGCTAAAGATAATCAACAAATATCAATGATATGGAATCGATAATAGAAAAACAAATAAAAAAATCCAAGTGCTAATGCAACATACGTGGACAAGGACTAGACCTAAATAATTGAATTGCTCATTTTGACAAAACTCTTCGTCGGGTCCAAGTATTTTCTCAAAATGAACAACGAAGAAATAGATAGACTATATTTATAAACTATTTCTACTTGGACAACAGACATAAAGATGGAAAAATAAAGGAAACAAGAATACCTGGGGAAAACTCTGCATATGCCCAAACCATTGAAACCCAGAATAAAAAGACTAGTGTTGCCATTCACAAAGGATAAAAGAAATGATCTACTGTTGCCAATGTAAGAAATAAATAACAGTAATGCGAAAAGGCATTAAAAGGTAATATTATACAGTAAGAACTACAAAATAGTGGGGCTTATAATAGTAAGGCTAATGTTTAAGTGGATGTAAATATAAAGTATTATTAATACAAGAGAATGTTGATGCCTGGCTAATATAAGATACTAAGAGAATTCATGAAAATTCAGCTAATCTAAACTTTTTAACTATACCATTTACTAAATAAGCTGGATATTTATATAATTTGCTGGTAATTTTTAGATTATTTATATGCATAGCATGAAATTTTTTATCTAATAATCTATAAATTCTAAAAAGCTGATTAACCCTTTCGCGACGGTTGGCACGCCCGCGTGCCGGCTGCGAACTTGCATTCAAGGACGTACGGCAAGCACTGGTGCCGGAGAGAACTTTACCCTAAACGCCGAGTGGCACGTATTGGTGTTTCTACATGGAACGTTTTCATTTGAATTTATTTGTCTACTAGATGGCGTTAAATGCCCGTGGAAGCAACTTAAATGTATTTTATAGATGTTTGACCTTGGCACAAGGAGAATCCAATGAATTATTTATCCATTTGGTGCGGGGTTGGGGGGGGGGGACATGGTTCTGTAAAGTAAACAGACAGCTCACTTCTCGTAGCATAAACAATTTTATAATAGAGTTCCGGGTCTCGTTCTGATTTTAGCTTTTATTGATTTCGTTGCTGAATTAGAGGAATATAAGAGAATATTTTTTTGGCGGTGGGTGGGGGATGGGGTAAAGGAATGTGCGGCAATAAAATGATTAGGTTATTTTGGATAAAAGTATGGCTGGTTTGAAACGTTTTCTTTCTGTGGAAGAATATACGCGTATGCTAAACGAACCAGACAGTAATGAAAGCGCTGCATATAGTGAAGATTCGTGGATGATGAATCTGAAAATGCAATTGATTCTTCAGATTCTGAGCATACTATTATTACAACGCTGCCAGCTTCAGCAGTTGTTTTTTCGAATGATGTTTGGACGTGTGATTTGAAAGATCTGAATTCTTTGGAGTTTCTGAACATACCTGGAATAAATCACAATATCATGCCGTCTAATTTAGATAAGGAACTTGATTTTTTTTAGCATATTTTTTGATGATGAACTAGTAGAATTTATCGTAAAAGAAACTAATGAGTTTGCAAAGAAAAAATGGGAGAAAAATCTCCTCTCTCTTTCCACATCGAAGACTCCACCTAAATGCATTTACAACTGTGACAGGAAATGTATTTACACCTGTGACAGGAACTGAAATGTATTTTCACCTGTGACAATGTATTTACACCTGTGACAGGAAACGAATTTCGTCTGTTTCTCGCACTAGTAATTTTGATGAGCATTTTCAGAAAACCAAATCTTAAAATGTATTTTTCTAAGAATCCAATTATCAGTACTCCTTTTTTTAATTCAATTATGAGTTGCGATCGATTTATAGGAATATTACGTTACCTTCATTTTACTCTTGATAGTAATGCCCAAAAACTAGATAAATTGAAACCCGTGTTAGATGCATTAGTTTCAAAATTTAAATCTATATACACTCCTAGAAGAAATGTGTTCATTGATGAATCTTTGTTCTCATGGAAAGGAAGGTTGGGATTTCGTCAATATATCCCCTCGAAAAGGTCCAGATATGGAATAAAAATATACAAATTGTCAGAATCGGAATCAGGCTATAAATGGAATTTCCTTGTGTATACTGGAAAGGACACGGAATTATCAAGCTCTGATGGTGAGTATGGAGAATGCGTTGTGAAAACATTTCTAAATGAACATTCAGGAAAAGGATATACTTTGTATTTGGATATATTTTTTACCTCTCCTGTACTTGCAAAGTATTTGTTGTCTAAGAATACGCATATATGTGGTACAGTTTTAAAAAATCGGAAGGACATGCCAAAGAATAATCCATCTGTACCTAAAACATATATACACTAAAATTTTTAATATTTTGATAAAAGAAAATTTATATAAAAAATATACATCAAATAGAAAATAAGTATTTCCTTTCTTCCTGAAAAAAGTAGACTGCTGTGTTGAACGGATGATTTTTGAATGAATTTTTTTCGAGAGTTAGGCTTAGCGCAAAAATTAGCCGTCTTTTGGGAAAAGTTCGGAAACAAAGCGCTCTGTCCTTTGGGCCATGGCGGTTTCGGAATGCCGCCGTCCCGAAAGAGTTAAGTATAATATTTCTAAATAGTCTTTTTTATCAAATAAATTTGTAATAATTCCATTAGTAGGTTCAATAAAAAGATTTAAATCCAAAAAATTAATACTATTACTAATAGTGATTAGGAATTAATTCCAAATTGTCTGGATAGAAATCTATATCAATGACATAATTTTCAGTATATACTAAGCAAATCAGATCATCAACATATCTGTAAATTTTATAATCTATTGTTAGTAAAAGACTGTTCATAATGATAAAGGTATAAATTAGCTAAGATACTGCTACTGCAGCCACCCTGTGGAACTTCTGAGACTTGCAAGTATAATTTATTTCCTTGAAAAATATAATTATTGAAAATAACAAAGTGAAGAAGTTTAAGAAAATTGATAAAATTTGTTTGAGTTGATTGATTAATAATATAAGCATTATATAGAGCTAAAATTACATCATATAGATCTGAGATCTTAATATCATTAAAAAATATCTTTAAAATCAAAAGTTTGAAATCCTATTAGTTTTCTAAGTCATGTTAATTTATTCTTTAATTCTTTACTATTATTTAGAATAAGGTAATTATTGCTGGACTGTCATAAACAATCATTTATTAGATTTAAATAATTTAGTAGTAATTTATTCACAGTAGTAGAGTAAGTATTATGACCACTACTAACTGTTCTAAATTTAATAGGATTTTTATGAAATTTAGGAATAAGCACTATATATGGAAATTTTAGAAATTTATATTTAATATTTAAATCACTATACATATGGATAATTTTCAATTTGATACTATTAATGGAATGTGAATCCAGTTTAAATAGACTATTATTCTTTTAATAATCTAACAGAAATTGTATACAGAATTTTTTACAGATAATAGCATAATTATTAGAAGCTTTGTAATAACAAAAGATCTTTGTAAATCATTAATGGAGTGTTTTATATTATCAATATTATATATAGATCTAGACAATTTAATACTACTAATAATATTTTTAATAAATTCTAATAAAATAAATTTCTACATATTAAATGCCTCTAAAGGCAGAGCATATTTTTAGAAGCTAATTTATATATATATTTATCAAGGTCAAGATTTATTGATTTTAAAACTTTAAAAGAATTATTACAAGATGGTATCCTGAATGTAGTGCCAAATGACATAATGGTCCTTAACGTATCGCATTTAACTATACCTAAGTCTCCTGTAACTATGTGCCAAGTCTGATTTATCCAAGTCTGATTTAGATATTTAGCATATTTGTTTACTTTGTAAATACATTCATTATCTAAATTTGACATAGAATCATGATCTATAGAGAGAGTTTGTGAAATTTCATTATAATTAAATATAGATCTGCCAATAGGCTTGTTGTATTTAAAAGTCTTTGAAACACTTAAAATCTCCAATAACAAATGTTTGAACTTGTTAGATAGATGACCAAAATTTATAGAATTATAAATTGGATGCTTGAAAGAAACCACACAATAAGAATTGGTAGACGTATTATTATTATTAAATTAATTAAGTTTTAATTTTAAATACTATAGAGAGAGAGAGAGAGAATATGGCAAACAATATTTAAATGTTTTTTCTTTATCGCAAAAACCCATGATTTTATTAATTTTCATTGATAAGTGCTATTGAATTGATTATGTAAACATTTTATCTCAGCTTTATAATCATGATGTATGGAGGACTGATTTACTATTATTTAAATGGGAAATATATTAATTTACAGATTTATAATCATGGTGTATGGAGTTTCCTTTACCACATTTAAATCTTTTGAATTTGACTGATTTACTATTATTTAAATGGGGTTTCAAAAAAATGTGATTAAAAATAGAATATTTATATACAAAATTATTTTTTACAATATTACCATTTAGATATAATTGATTTAGTCCATATGGAAAAAGAGTTCAATTTGATTTAACATAGAAGTTTTCAAAAACAATCCTATCTGCTGTATTTGTTTTTATATTCAAAATATGTATAGTAATATTTTCAAAACCATGTTTAGCAAGTGTTTATATTCTATTTTATTGGAAGTAGGAAGAACATTATTATTGAAGATATATTTTTTGACGTGATCTCTGTGGACATTCATATGTAGATGAATGGGGTTACTAGTTTGTCCTATATATGATAGATTGCAAATGTTACATGATAATGGGTAGATGCAATTAAAAATTTTACAGAAAGGCAGCTGGCTATCTTGGTTCATGATTTAATTATTAGAAGCAGATGGGCAGGCTTTGCAATTTTTATTCTTACATTTATTGAAATTATAATATTTAGTAGGGTAATTATTATATTCAAAACTATCCATGGCACTATGTTGGTAATTTGATATCGGTCTAGACAATTCCCAACATGAATAGAAAATACCGGGCAATATTTATCAAATTATATATATATATATATAAAATTGTAAATCCAATGTTAGAATGTAAAAAGTAACTCATAATACACTATTCCAAAATTTTCTACAAAATACAAAGAAATGAAAGAAATTCAAACATAAAGAGGAAATTATAAAGCGTAATGCAGGTCATAAAGACAAAGACAATCAACAAATTTCAAAGGTGAGGAATGAAAATAGGAAAATAAAAAAATCAAGCAAAAAAGCTTGCACGTGGAAGAGCTTTAGGCTTAAGTTAAGTTCATTTCGAAAAAATTCTTGCCAAGTCCACATATATATATATATATATATATATATATATATATATATGTATATATATATATATGTATATATATATATATGTATATATATATATGTGTATATATATATATATATGTATATATATAATAGTTTGCAAGTCCAATGAAAGAAAAGTAAGAAGCTGCAACTTGCTAAACCTAACTTTCTAAAACACCCACAAAATAAAATATAAAACAGCAAATCATCAATCAAAAGGAAAAAAATACAAAACACTAGTCATCAAGTTAAAAAAAATCAACAAATTTCAATGGTATGGAAACGAATAAAGAAAAACATAAAAAATCAAGCAAGCTGTATTGCTAAACACATGGACAAGGGTTAGGCCTTAAAAAATGGAAATATTCACTTTGCAAAACTATTTTTCTAGTCCAAGTATTTTGACGAAGCAAACACAAAAAATATATGTTTCTGAAGAAATAGATAGATTATATCTATAAACTATTTCTACTATATATATATATATATTTTTTTAAAAATACCGTAGCAAACTTTAAAAATTATGAAAACTTTGCAATAATGCAAATGTAAAAGTTGCGTAAATAGGAATGACTACTCTACTACTGTGAGTAAATAACTTCTAAATTCATTAAATCAAATAGATAGTTTACGTAAATCTAGCAATAATTACCTTATTCTTAATAATAGTAAAGAATTAAAGAATAGATTAACATCCCTTAAAAATCTAATAGGATTTCAAACTTTTGATTTTAAAGATTTTTTCAATAATATCAAGATCTCTGACCTGTATGATATAATTTTGGCCCTATACAATGATTATATTACTAATCTTACAACTCAAGCCAGTTTTGTTAATTTTCCTAAACTTCTTCACTTTGTTATTTTCAATAATTATATTTTTCAAGGAAATAAATTATTCCTACAAGTCTCAGGAGTTCCACAGGGTGGCTGCAGTAGCAGTATGTTATCTAATTTATATCTTTATCATTTTGAACAGTCTTTTACCTCAATAGATTATACAATATACAGATATGTTGATGATCTGATTTGCTTAGTACATACTGAAAATTGTGTCATTAATATAGATTTCTATCCTGATAATTTGGAATTAATTCTTAATGAAGCTACTATTAGTAAAAATATTAATTTTTTAGAATTAAATCTTTTTGTTGAACCTTCTAATAGAATTGTTTATAATTTATATGATAAAAAAGACTCTTAATTTTAAAATTAATAAAATCTACCATTTAATTCCCGCAACTCGTTTTTATTGTTTAGAAATATAATTCTTAATCAGCTTTTTAGAATATATAAATTATCTGATAAAAAATTCCATGACTTACAAATTGATAATCTAAAAATTACAAGCAATTTATATAAATATCCCTCTTATTTTGTAAATGATATAATTAAAAAATTTAGAATAGCTGGATTTTCTTGAATTTTATTTATTTAATATTGCTTTAAATTTTAGCATGACATCTCCCTTCTCTTGTTATAATTATATTTTATTTATACATCCACTTAGACATTAGCCTTTCTATTATTGCCCCTTTTGATGGTATATTATCTCTTGTACATGTCTTTTCGTATTACTGTTTATTTATTTTTTACGAATGGCAACAATATATCTTACTCCTTTGTGAATGGCAACACTTGTCACTTCTTTCTGTGTTCCTGTGCTTACTAGGTTAGTGTATTTTTTCGGTATCCATTTTTCCTTTTATTTTTCTTATTTATGTATGTTGTCCATGTAGAAATAGTTTATAGATATAATCTATCTATTTCTTCAGAAACATACATTTTATGTTTGTTTCTACAAAAAACTTGGACATGATTACGATTTTTGTAGAAATGAACAATTCATGATTTAGGCTTAGAGCCTTGTCCATATGTATAGCGTTTGTGCTTGATTTCGTTTATTCTTTTTTCGATTCCATACCTTTGTATTTATATTTAGATACTTTTCATTGACTTGTTGATTTGATATTTATTTTATTTGTTTTTATTAATTTATACTTTTATTTCATAAGCCTGGTAGATAGTTGAATTTTCGTGTTACAGTTTCTCACTTTTCTTTCATTGGATCTGGATCTTCAAACTTTTTTTCTTTATATATATATATATATATATATATATATATATATATATATATATATATATATATATATATATATAATCAGGGTTGCCACTCTACCTGAAAACCGGGAAGTCAGAGAATTCCGCGAAAAACCTGGAATTTTTTAAAAATTTAAATAATGCAAATAAAATTCACGATGTTTTCTAAGAACGATTGTTCAAAAGACCGAGGATCGGAAAAACCAGTTATTAGTTCGACGAACACAAACATTTCTGGCTGCCGTCTAGGGTATGCAGAACACGTATTTCATCCCAATATACCAACCATCCAACTTATGACGGTGCGGCGTGGAGCCTGTGTCGTACCGTGCATTTTGCTGGCTTCAGAGTATTGCAGATGTGCCAACTCTCCGGATTTGGGCCGGAGACTCTGTATTTTTCATTACTTCTCCAGCCTCCGGATTACTAACGAAATTCTCCGGCTTTTTTCGTTTGAAATTTATCAATTAACCAGACATACTATAATTTCTCAGAAACACAGATTTTCCGCTTTTTTTTAGCACTGATTTCTACCATTCCCGGGATCGTAGTAAATCCATAATAAAATGCAGGGTAAAGCCAATCAAATTAACGGAGATTTACGGGCGCGTGTAATGTAAATTAAGATCTCCATCGCTTATTTTATGAAAGTAATAAATATACGTCTTCAAAAGTTGTCTAATTCAGCATAAATCGCTAACATGTTATTTTGTTCATTAATTTCGCATAAACACTGCGATTGCACAATTCAGTTTGTTCTCATGAATCGCCGAGAGTACAATAGTATCTTTTTCCATCCATCTCAATCTTCTAAATATTGCATTTTTGATTGACTAAACTAGCTTATTTTCATATTCTGATTAATTATTATGGTTAATTTCTTAATTATCTTTGCATAAACAGTGCGATTGCGCAATTCAGTTACATCGCGTAAATTGCTGAGAGTACGTTAGTATCTTTTTGCATCCATCTCCATCATTTAAATGTTGCATATTAGATCGACTAAACCAGTTTATTTTCATATTATGACTAATTATTAAGGTTAGTTTTTTAATTATATTTGCATAATACAAATTTTTCTATTTTGAAAAATGGGTAGCATGAACTCTGTGAAGGGATATTTTCCAAAAAGTGGTATTAAAGCAACGATTTAGGCAAATAAAAAGGAAACCATTTTAGCATGAATATTTTTTTTTTTTTTTTTTCAAATGGCCAGGCACTTTAGCATGAATATAATTCTATATATATATATATATATATTTATTAAAGATCAATATTCATTACTTTCTTTAGTGAAAACCTGTGTTTTACCAAACATAAATATTTGTTTTCATCATAAATTCACTGGATAAAACCTTTATATATTTTTTGTTTTATAATTTATTGTCCTGAAATTTGATGAACCACTTGCACTATTTCTTTATGAATATGTGACAACTATAGCACAGTCCATTTTGCAGAGATTTGTAAAGCCTTGTGTTTTAGAAAAAAATGCTTCATGCCTTTACAAAATGGATGTTCTTGAAAAAGATTACTTGATCCCAGCCTCTGAAGTGATGCTTAGTTTTACTGTAAAAGATGAATTTAGAAAGATAAAGAATAACAAGAAAGATCAATCATGTTTAAAGCATTGATTATGAAACACTTTCCAACTTCAATGCAATATCAATTAAACATCTCTAAAATGTGATACATTCCTCGGTAATATTTAAAAAATTATCACAATACTACATTAATTTATTATATTTGAAAACTTAAAAGTTCATTGAAAAAAATGAACTTCATTCAAATGACGTCAATTAAATATAAATCGCCTGGATCCTCGCTAATGTTTTTAACATTATCATAATATTACAGTACGCGACCTCTTATTCGGCGTTCCAATATCCGGACTCTCCCAAAACCGGAATACGGCAAAATAATGCCAAATTTTGCGCAAATATTACGCCAAATAACGATTTTTTGTTTAAAATTCTGCCAAATGCTTTTTTGCTTTAATTAGCAATATCAATTAAAAAAATGCATTGAAACTTACTATTTTAGAGGGTTTGAAATAAGACGCGCAAACCGCGCACGAAATTTAAAATTCTTGCACAGAAAAAAATGCTGCGCGCACTAGTTGCCGCTGATTTTTCTTAAATTTCGAAAATTCTCACGATAGCGAATGAAAATATTCCATGGATCGTGTTTTTTCAGAGAAGTTCCACAACTCCTCTTTTCCGGAAAACATCCAAAGTAGCACCGTTTCTCCCGAAAATTTCCTAAGTGGCTGCATCCGGCCATCACCCCTGATAGTAACTCTCACGGGTGACGATCTGGCATGGGTGAGACCATCACATTGACGGAAAGATGCGTCATTCCATTCTTCACTAGTTTCAGATAAGTCTCCTGTATAGTATATAGGAGCCTTAGTTATGGACAAGTCGCGGCAAGGTGCTTTTTCAATGGCGTTTCATTTCTTTTTTGGGTGTAAAGGGCAGAGCACACTAGGCACAAAGGTTTCGATTTTTCCGAATTTGTTACATTTTCTTTTCTGTGCTTTGTTCCGGGACTTTGATTTTCGGTAAAAGTAAACTTTTTCGCTAGAAATATTCAATATTGCTAAAGAAATCCTACACTCTTCAAACGCGACGTACAGCGCAGAATTCACACTATTTTGCACAATTTAATAAACATTTATTGGAAAGATGAAAAAAAAAAAAGAGTCATCAGCGCATTTACGAGATGATAGAAAGTACATTTAAGTAAGGAATTCCCGAAATTAATAAGAGTTAACTTTTGCTGAAATGCAGAGAAAAGTATAGCAGCTATAAAATGTCATTCAGGGCCTTCTGATTGATCTCTTTACATACTTAACCTAAGCAATAAACTTGTCATTTTCTTGTGAAAATCCATTTTTTTTTTCCATCTCCGTGGAAATATACACATCTTCAATATTTTAAAAAAAGTTGATGGAATTCCGAGATCAAAATCATTTTCAATTAAATCCTATTATTTAGATGAAAATGGCTAGTTTGGACCGAAAATTGACCCTAGCAAAAAGTTCCATTGCAGTATATTCATGGGGTTTTAATGTGTTACATTTATTAATTAGTAATTTACAGAAGACAGTTTAACAATATCGCAAATTTTTTCTATTTAAACACGATCGCCGGTATATTTCGTTTCATTTTTAAATATTTTCCATTTTTAACACTTTACAACAAAGTTGAAAAGTGTTTATGACGTTGTTCATTCTGTCTGTCTGTCCGTTAATACGATAACTGCCGTAAAAATGACTTAAAATGAAATTTTAGTATGTTGTTCAGACGGTCTGTAGGACCTATGGGAATATAAATGAATAATATCACCCAATTAGTTTTGGATTAAACCCGGGTTGAAAAAATGAAATACATTGAACCCTATGGGACCTAATTTTTCAAACATTTTTTAAGCAGATTTAAAATTCACAAATTGCTTGGAAAATTTTAGGTAATATTCAAATTGTTCCATAAAATATATAAAAAAAAATTCAGCAAAGTATATTCAATAGTTTTTTTAAATAAAAGTTAAAATAATAATAACACCTCTTATATGAAGCGATCACGTGACCATGATATGAAAAGATCGCCTGACCAAAATGATATATGGCATCCATCTTGTCTCAAAATTGTGGTTTTTAAAGTTCTTTTTAATTCATATTGAGTGTTGTATCCGTCCTAAAAACACTTTATTTTTGCTTAAATTCTGTGCATCTACATACTGAAACAACGCAATTACAATATATTTGAGTTTAAATGGTCATCCAAATTTGATTATTTCTACACCGAAGCCTATTTTTCACTTATGTAAAATGTAAACAGCAAAATATGTAGGATGAGTTGTATAAGAATTGCTGTATTTTTTTAACGCAAAAGTATTTAACTCATGGAGTCTGCATAGGTGATATGAATGAAATATTCATTGATTTTAAGAGAGAAGGACGATTTTTTTCGATGAAGTTTTATGCATAGAGTTTAATTACTTGTAGCTCCATGGTCTTAATTTTTAAATAAAATAAATTATTATAGTATTGTGATGAATGACATGAATGGGAAATTATTTATGAATGAAATGCTGCTTTTATAGAGAGAGCCAGGTGTGTTATTTTTTCTATGATGTCATTTGAATTAATTTCAGTTGTTTTCGATAAAGTTTTCAAATATAATAAATTATCGTAGTATTATGATAATTCTAAAATTATTACCGAGGAATGTATCACATTTTAGAGATGGTTAAACCAGGCAATTTATAATTCAATGCTATCATTTACATAAAGTTCATTTTTTTCGATGAAGGTTTAAGTTTTCAAATATAATAAATTAATGTAGTATTGAGATAAGTTTTAAAATATTACCGAGGAATGTATTGCATTTTAGACATGTTTAAATAACATTGCATTGAAGTTGGAAAGTGTTTAATAATCAATGCTTTACGCATGATTGATCTTTCTTGTTTCAATCTGCTTCCATCCACTAATATTTTTATATTTTTTGTGCTTTTTATGCTGGGATATTATCTTTTAAACATATTGTTGATGAAAATGAGATATATGTTTAAGATAACGAAATTAAAATTTTTTTTATTTATACAGACATTTAGAATTATAAGACTTATTAGAAATACATTTGAAGAGCATAAATTAGAATTTGATATATTTGCACCCATAGTTGAACCTGTCATTTCAATTAAAAATGAACATCCTTCTCACCTTAATTTTATTAAAAGTACTTTAAAATATTTTGAAACATATGAACAAATGTGCTTCTGTCAAAATATTAGATGAATATGGTGAGGGCCCACTTTAGTTGAAATGTTAAAAAAAAAAAAAAAACTAATAACTACCCTGTATAAACAACTTTTTTCAGGCATTTTTTTCTTTCAAAAGTTTTCTTAATCAATAAATTTGATAGTATAATTACATGTAATTTGCATAATTAACCAAGTATATCCTTTCATTCGGATTGTAAAAAAGCTTTATTTAATACATGTTTTTAAAATGAATTATAATTTTTTATAACATTTTAGACCATTCCAGTAAGTTTTAGAAAAAGTGTTCCGAATTACGTAAAAACCCCTTATCCAGACTGCCTGAAGTCCCAAGTAGTCCGGATAATAGATCCTGTATTGTACAATAATTTATTAAATTTGAAAACTTCATCAAAAACAACTAAAATTTATTCAAATGATGCCATCGAAATATAGCACGCCATGCTCTCTCTATAAAAGCAGCATTTCATTCATAAACATTTTCCCATTCATTTCATTCGTCATAATACTATAATAACTTATTTTATTTAAAAACTCAATAAAGGAGTTACAAATAATTGAGTTACAAGTAAACTCTATGCTTAAAACTTCATTGAAAAAAGATCGTCCTTCTCTCTGTAAAATCAATGAATATTTCATTCATATCAGCTATGCAGACTCCATGGGCTAAATAATTTTACGTTAAAGAAATGCAGCAATTCTTATACAACTCATTCTACATATTTTGCTGTTTACATTTTACATAAGTGAAAAATAGGCTTCGTTGTAGAAATAATCAAATTTGGATGATCATTTAAACTCAAATATATGTAGATGCACAGAATTTAAGCCAAAATAAAGCAGTTTAAGGACGGATACAACACTCAATATGAATTAAAAAGAACTTTAAAAATCACGATTTTGAGACAAGATGGATGCCATATTTCATTTTGAAGTGGGTGATGTGACCTCTTCATATAATGGTCACGTGATAGCTTCCTATAAGAGGTGTAATTATTATTTTAATTTTTATTTAAAAAAATTACTGAATATATTTTGCTGAAATTTTTTTTTATATATTTTACGGGATAAATTGAATCTTACCTAAAATTTTCGAAGCAATTTGTGAATTTTAAATCCGCTTAAAAAATGTTTGAAAAATTAGGTCCCATAGGCTTCAATGTATTTCATTTTTTCAACCCGGGTTCAATCCAAAACTAATTGGGTGATATTATTTATTTATATTCCCATAGGTCCCACAGACCGTCTGAACAACATACTAAAATTTCATTTTGATTAAGTCATTTTTACGGCTTGTTTACGGTTATCTTACTAACGGACAGACAGACAGAATAAACAAAGTCATAAACACTTTTCAACTTTGTTGTAAAGTGTTAAAAAGAATATAGACATTTTGAAAATGAGACAATCATGTCTTGCATATCAAAGATTTGTGCATAAACTTTTTGAGCATTCACCTGTACGATTTCCATTGACTAAAGCAATATTGTTTCTTGATCCTACAGTTTTTCTTCAAACTGATTTGGCGATTGAGCGTTTGTCAGCATGTCTAGAAATATTGGTTTCTAAAAAATGGATATCAGGATTAAAAGCTGGCAACATTCATCAAGAGTTCCAAAAATTATTCAATGAGCCTTCAGTAGTAAACATGATGAAATCTTACAAAAGAAGTGATACTAGCCTTGACGATCATTAGATTAGTATACTGCATTTAAAACAAGCTTCTAATGATTTGACCTTTTTTATAAAATTACTTTCCATTTTATCACATGGTAATTCATTTCTTGAAAGGGGATTTTCCATTAATGCAGAATGCATTATTGATAACCAAACAGAAGAATGCCTTGTAGCATTAAGACAAGTTTATGGGGCAATAAACAATGCTCTGGGGGAGTTGAATCAATTGATATAACAAAGGCCATGATTCAGTCAGTAAAATGTGCACATTCCAGATACATTGATCCTATGCAAAGAAAGAAGCAGAAAGTAATAAAAAAACAATTGGAAGACAGTCGAAAACATATTGCTTTAAAGCTCAAAAGTTTAGAATGGAAGAAAAGCAAAATAATGGTAGATACTAAAAAAGAAGCTGCACTAATTGAAGACAAAATAAGAAATCTCCGTAATAATATTTTTTCTACATACTATATTCACTCACTATCACATAACTTGTATATTAACATTATTGGTAAGTGTTAATTTATTTTACTACGTTTATTATAACAAGTGTACATGATTTGTCTAATTTACCAAAGCAATTAGATTTTTTTATTTGTATATGTCAAATACTATTTATTTGTCCCAATTTGTAACAAATTTTTAATTGAAGTGTATTAATATTTACACTCCAATTACTATATTCCCAATTATACTGTTATATTCTCTATGTTAAAACACAGAGAAAAGGTATACGTGTAAACCTAGGTTAACTGAATAGTTTATTGTGCTGTTTTTTAAAAACCTGGAATTTGTCCGGAAAACCTGGAAAAGTCAGGGAATTTCATATTCTCTGGAGATGATACCCTGATATTATATATATATATATATATATATATATATATATATAAAATATTTCAATATTGTTTGAAAAATATATTTTACACACCTGATGGCAGCAGTAATTATAAATCAGATGAAAAATACTATTTAAAATTTTGTTCCACATTTGTTTGAATTTTTGGCACATTGCTATTAACTTATTAATTAAATGAAAAAAACAATTGTATTATTCAATTTTGATTAGGATATTTATTACCTGACATTTTTGACATGACTTTTATTGTTATTAACACGAATGGAAATTTATAAGTACAATGTCTTCAGTGAATTATGCATAGTACATACTCTATTTCCAAATGCTTGTTTTGATTACTGTATGGAACAAAAATAAATGCCTATGTCAATTCTGACATGTGAATTTAATAAATGAAACATTCAGAAACAATATAAAATATTCTGAGTTACCATTTCATACCAAATTACCATTTCATACTGTTTGTTATATTAACTATGTTATAAAACTATGGTTAATCTAAACTAATCTGAAACTGCAACTAAGTTCTGAAATTTCAGTTAAAAAAGATAAATTCAGTGGATTAATGGTATTTCTAACTTTGCCTAATTACCTTGGGAAACTAAATATTATATTGTCTGCATCTAAACTGTAAATTAAACATTATATGTTAACTTAAGAGTAAAATCGAAAACAGCATAACATTTATGTGGGCACATTGCTACTAAGTAATGTTGTTCTAAATAAATATCTAATTAATTGAAAGTATGATAAAAAAAAGTACTAAAAAATGTAGCCATTCTCGGCACCATGTCTGCTGTGTGGATCAGTTTATATCACACCTTCAATGCCCATTCAGGTCGACTTCTTAAGAGCTCTTAATTTAAAACAGCTTTATGGCCAGTGCAGCGGGATTAACACACCCTAAATAAGCATCTTTGACCTGCTGCAATGGTGTCACGCAATGTTTCTCAACCACCGGGCCGTGAAATATCCTCTTGGAATTTGGCATTTTAGTTTTTTAAGCATTTTGCATGAATAAATATTTCATAGTAGAAATATTCTAAGGAGAATAGTATTTGTGAATATGTTGAAAAGTTCAGAACCAGAATGCCAAATAACATCTGTGTAGAAAATATCAGTGACCAACTTGCATTTCAATTTTAATATGAATAAGAGACTGCTCAGCTGACTTCTATGATGAATTACAATGGATAATTATTTTCTCTCTCAATACCATTTACTTTTTCAATCCAACATCAGTAAAATCAATTTAATATTACAATAATCCATTTTATACTGAATAACATTATAAATTTTTGCTGATAAGAATGGGAAATGTCAATGAAAATCAGCAAATTAATTTAATGATGTTAGTCAGAGGAAATTACAGTATGCTACATGATTTCATTAGTCCAGTGATTTATAACTTATTTAAATGTAATTTTATGTTTGTCAACATTCCACACCATACACATAAATGTATTAATACATTTTATAATTATGCCCTAATAAATTATTAATGATTATGTTAGTTTAATGTATGAACTTAAAAATAAACACTTTTCACTTGCCTTTGCAAGGACACAGGGCACTTTGGCCCTATGCGGCCTTTATTAATGCATGCCTACTTAGTGGTAGTAGGCCACTATGTAGCTATGACCTAACTCAATGTTTCCCAAACTGTATGCCGCGGCGCACAAGTGCGCCGTGAAGTATAGTTGGGTGCGCCGCGAAAGAATTGAAATTATATTAAAAATGAGTAAAATATGAAATAAAACTCTTAATATAAATTAATATTAAAATAATATAAAATCTTGCATATTTGTTGTGTAGTGCTTGGTTCAGTATGAATGTTAGTTTCCTTTAAAAAAATTATATATGGTATATATATATATATATATATATATATATATTATGTTGAAATATATATAATTATTATGAATACATAACCCTTATGCTTGTTAATTCCTTCAACATATTATATAATCAATTTATGGTTATACGGTATTTTGGGTACAAGAGTGTTTTTAATGATCACAATTGGTACGTCTGTCTGTGTCGCTGACAATTATTCTTATACGTTTTAATATGTATTAATTTTGATTAAAAAATTCATGTGGTATTTCCTGGTATATTTATTTTATTTATGTAAAGATGTTATAAGTTAATTATAAAATCTACTTACTCATTAAAAATTAAATTCATGGAAAAAGCAAATACGAATGCAAAATTGTAAATTGAATTAACAACAGTCATTGGTATGCGAGTGGAGTCTGCACATTGAGGGTCGAGTCCTCATTGGCTAATACGGCATTCTGTTGTCTACTTGTCATTGACTCATTTACCTTAGTTTTATAATTGATTTCAGTCAGATTGGAAGTATTTTTTGTTTTGTTTTTGTGCAAATAATGCATATTTAGTGTGAATGCTTCATAGCAGAGTATTTCATTTTTCTGTAATCATTTTTTAAGTAAAATATATTTCCCATAAAAATGGTAAGTTTATTAAGAGGAAAAATAATAGTGACGATTGTGAGCCTGAACATGAACGTTTGTCAAGAGTAACTAAGCCTTGTACTAGTAATATGGTAAAAGAAAGGCCTAATCGTCAGTACTGCAATACTTATTTAAAGTTTGGTTTTACTTGGACTGGAAACGATGATCATCCATTCCCTCTTTGCCTTATCTGTGGCAAGAAAATGTCTAACGAAGTCATGTTATCTAGCAAGTTAAAAAGACATTTTACAACTAAACACCAATATCTTCAAGGAAAAGATTTGAATTATTTCAAAAGACTGTCAGAACAACAATCAAAGCAGGGTAAATATTTAAAAAAAAAAAAGTTTACAATTGCAGAAAAGGCTCAAATCGCTTCTATTGAGGTAGCCGAAATGATTGCATTAAAAATGAAGTCTCATACTTTACCCGAGTCTATTACCTTGCCCACATGTAGAAAGGTGGTTAAAACAATGTTTTTGGGGATGAGGCAGAGCAAGAAATTAACAAAATTCCTCTCTCAAATAATACAATTCATAGGTGAATTATGAATTTGTCTGCTGATATAGAAGAAAATGTGTGGAATAAACTTCAGAACTCAGAATTTGCTTTGCAAGCTGGTGAATCAACTGACATTACCAATA
Organism: Amaurobius ferox; assembly: GCA_951213105.1. NCBI lineage: Eukaryota > Metazoa > Arthropoda > Arachnida > Araneae > Amaurobiidae > Amaurobius > Amaurobius ferox. Next base: position 143,967,801 of record OX578147.1, on the reverse strand, counting down.
AGGTCCAATTACTTACATTTATTCGATTTATTGATGAAGATCAAATCATAAATCAATTTTTTTGCTGCAAAGAAATGTCAAGCACTACAAGAGGTCAAGATATATTTGATATTTTATCTGGCTATCTTAAAAAATGGAATTTTTCATGGAAATCATGCGTTTGAATATGCACTGATGGTGCTCCATCCATGGTAGGCTCGATGAAAGGTTTTTCATCATTAGTAAAACAAGAAAATCAATATGTTATCCGAACTCATTGCTTTCTACATAGAGAGGTACTAGTTTCAAAAGCATTACCAGTTGAATTAAAAGACGTATTAGATCAAGTTGTTGAAATGGTGAATTATATATAAAAAGCAAACCATTAAAGACTCGTTGAACAAATTTGTGTAGATATGGATTCCCAGCATAAATGCTTAATTTTACACACAGAAGTCAAGTGGCTATCAAGAGGAAAGGTTTAAAGCCGCATATATGAACTCCAGAAATAATTACTTGCTCTTTTTGAAGGAGAAAAACACAAACGTTTCTGTGACTATTTAAGATGGAAAGTTTGGACTTCTAGACTGGAATATTTAACAGAGATATTTACACATCTTAATAGTTTTAACACAAGCATGCAAGGTAAAAATGAAAATATTCTTATTTCGACAAATAAACTGATTGCATTTCAGAAAAAAATAGCAATTTGGAAAACTAGAACTAAAAATGGTAACTTTGAAATGGTTTCATTACTTGGCAAAACCACATAAAAAAAAATGATTCCTATTGTAGTTGAGCATTTGACAATTCTAGAAGAAAAATTAAACTATTATTTTCCATCACTGAATACAGAAGATTATGACTGGGTCCGGACACCATTCATAAAAATTTTACCTGATATTGGTTTGAACTTAAAAGAAGAACTGGCTTCTATTTCCAGTGACCGGGGATTTAAAATCAAGCATGCAGAATTATCTATTGATGCATTTTGGATTTCTATTAGAGAAGAATATCCCTCGGTAGGTAGCTAAAAAAGCATTATTCATTTTTATGCAGTTTTCCATGTCAAATATATTTGAATTGGGATTTTCTTCGCTCACTAACATTAAATGTAAAAAAAGAGTGAGACTTCATTGCATTGAAGATGAAATGAGGGTCTGTTTATCCGAAATACATCCAAACATAGAAAATGTGGCGAAAAAACATCAAGCCCATGTTTCACATTCATCATTTTTTTTATTTACCGAACAAAAAGTAAGTACTGTACTTAATAATTTTCTTTAGTTTCATTTTTTATGTTCGTATGTGTAAATACTCATTTTATATATATATATATATATATATATATATATATATATATATATATATATATATATATATATATATATATATATATATATATATATATAATAATACTTTTATTTTTACATCCTCTTAAACATAAGCTTTACTATTATTTGCACCACTGTTTTGTAGCTCCTTTTGTATATTATTACTTTTTCTTACCTTATCGCATTACTGTTTTTCATTTCTTACAAATGGCAACAGTAGATCATTTTTTTTTTCTTTGCGAATGGCAACACTGGTCTCTTCATTCAGGATTCCAGGGTTCAACTGGTTCGGGCATATGCAGTTTTTTCCAGATATTCATGTTTTCTTTTAGTTTTCCTTTTTTATGTATGTTGTCCAAGTAGAAATAGTTTATAGATATAATCTATCCATTTCTTCAGAAACATACATATTTTGTGCGTGCTTCGTCAAAATACTTCGACCCGAAGATGAGTTTTGTGAAGTGAACATGTCATTTTTTAAGGCCTAGCCCTTGTCCACATGTATAGCAATAATGCTTGCTTTTTTATGTCTTTCTATTATCGTTTCCATACCATAGAAATTTGTTGATTTCCTTTAACTTGATGATTCGTAATTTGTATTTTTGTTCATTTGATTGAAGATTTGTTGTTTTATGCTTTTGTTTTGTGGGTGTTTTAGAAAATTAGGTTATTTGAGTAGCAGCTTCTCACTTTTCTTTCATTAGACTTTCAAACTATTATATATATATATATATAATAAGTGCGTCGCAAACTCTTCATTTGTTGTAAAGTACGTAGTGAATTAAAAAAGTTTGGGAAATACCGACCTAAATACAAAGCCTAATTTAAAAGTACATATCTGAAAAGTACATATCTGAAAAGTACATATCTGCAATACATTCCTCGGTACAATTCAAAACTATTCCATAAGCATGGGGTTCAGAAGGGAACAAAATAAAGCTGGAAAAATGAGTGGTTAAGTGCAAGTAAGCACAATCGAAATGGAAACTTCTGGTAGCTGCAGAAACCATAAGATATTTCATCATTTAGAATTCAATTATTGAAAACATAATTTCCTACCCTAGTTTCCATTTTAGAAGGGTGCGGTACACTGCCATTTTCTTTTTACAACAAAATATCTCTTTTTATACTACCCTGTTTTGAGGATGCGTTGGATTCTATTTTTTAGTGTTAGATAGATTAATCACTGGACTCATGAAATCATGTAACACATTGTAATTTCCTCAGACTAACATCATTAAATTAATTTGTGCTGATTTTCATTGGCATTTTCCATTCTTATCACCAAATATTTATATTATTCAGTATAAAATGGATTATTGCAATATTAAATTGATTTTACTGATGTTGGTTTGAAAAAGTAAACGGTAGAGAGAGAAAATATTTATTCATTATAATTCATCATAGAAGTCAGTTGAGCAGTATCTTATTCATATTAAAATTGAAATGCAACTTGGTCACTGACATTTTCTACACAGATGTTATTTCGGCATTCTGGTTTTGAGCTTTTCGACACATTCACAAATACTATTCTCCTTAGAATATTTCCACTATGAAATATTTATTCATACAAAATGCTTAGAAAACTAAAATGCCAAATTCTAAGAAGATCTTTTGCAGTCCGGCAGTTGAGAAACACTGCCCTACACCATTGCAGCAGGTCAAAGATGCTTATTTGGGGTGTGTTAATCCCACTAACCTTAAGTAAAAAAAGACAAAATTAGCCCATTTCGTCTTTTGACTTCAAGTTCTGTGGTCTGTCTAGCACTGAAGAAGGAGATCCAATGTATTCTTGAAACAGTGACATTGTATAATAATGGGTCAATGGCGCACCCGGGGGGGTTGAAACCCCAAAATGGCAGAAAAAACACAAAAAATGGACATTAGCTTGAAATAATATCAGTGATTATGATATAACTTCAATAAAAAAAGTTAGTATCGATTGATTATGTAGTTTAAATTATTCAGTAGGCATACGTATAGGTGGGGGAATGCCACAAAATACATGATAGAAATTCTAAGAAACAATTTAATTTTCACTTTTATATGCAATAATTGCTCTCTATAAGTTAGGAAAATCGTGCCCCTGTGTTCTCCATAAAAGAAGCTCTGCTTGTAGGGAAAAGAAAAGAATGAGAAAAACAATATATCATTTACTTCGTTTCGAAGTGACCTGCTCCCTACCCTGAGATTACTTTTTTGGCTAGGACACTTGGCCAGCATGTCTCTCTGCAATCAACCAGAAAGAGTAAGTACTCGAGAACTATACTGACCGGTAGAATGTTTATAACCAAAATTTTGAAGCATTTTGCTTTTGGAATGTGACATTGTCAATAGACTCTTTGCTACAAAAGTAGTACATAAACATTTTAACATCAATCATGCTTTTTTTTTTTACATAAGACGTTATTGTTTGCCTTTTCATGCATTTCAAAATTTAAATTTGTAAGTAGGCATGCTAACCATGTGTAGATTAAAAATATTGAAAACAAGCAAGAGTTTTAAAGAAATTAAAACATTTTGTTTACACTGTTTCATGGCAACCACGTAGCTTCAGATTATAAAACTAATAATATAATTTATAAAACTAAACACAAAGTAGGATACTACAAATAGAATAGAAATAATAAAAACAGAACTAACCCATTCCTAAAAAATTTGTTATTTCTGAGAGATTGAAGTTCTTGGTATTAATTTTAGTCTCACTATAGTAAATAGTTTTACCATTACCATAACATACAGTTCTTAAATGACTAGAGGATTCACTTGAGAGATCAGTAACAGTTTTAATTGGAACAGTTAGAGAAGATGAGCTAGAGGAATCATTAGCACTCTGAGTCTTATTTACAACACTAGCTTTAGAACAGTTAGAGGAAGGTGTTTCAACCCTCATTCTTAGTTCTGATTGTTTAGTAGGCGTCATTTGGAGGACTTCCTCAACTCCAAAACCAAAAGAGACATTGCATGCATTTGTTTCGACAGGCATATTGTCCATGATTACAGGGGGGATATTCATTTTTTGGCGAAAGACAGTCTGAGATTTAGAACAAAAACAATTTTTTTTCAGAGAACTAGAACAAACACTGCACATTGCTTTAGGTGATTCTTCACCCCTTTTTGCCTTGATGCTTTCGGTTTCATCATTGGATGTCTCGGGCTCCGTTTGAGTATTGATCTCTCGAGTTGATTTGGCATAAGATCTAATTTTGACTTCAGAGTAACCACTTTCATCTATCATCAATGTACTAGCAGTGGTCTTACTTGTCACACATTCCCGCATATCTCGTCGTTTACCACATGAAAAACTATTTGTGGAGCTATCGAGTTTCTTAAACTCTTTATCTACCTGCTGCTTGGCTGCAGATGCTTGAGTAATTATACAAGGAGATGGAGAATTGAGCTTTGATATAGGCATACGAGCAATATCAGCATAAGATGCTTGAGGTGTTGATGATGAAGAGGAGGGTGTAGTATGGGGATGAGGCTGTGTAGGATGTGGCACAGATCCTCGTACTGGAAGAGAATGGACACTATCTAAGTCAGAATTATCAGCTGAGGAATGTTCAGAATGGGGGACACTGCTAGTTGATTTTCGACGTGAATCTTGCTTTCCACATTTGCTTTCAGCTAATGGTATCATCATTCCTTTTTTACGCTGAGCCTGATTTGTGCGTCGCCTAAAGGAATCTAATCTTTTACCTGGAGCTTTTTTACGCTGTTTCTTTTTAACAACTGAAAAGCCAGATTCTTCAACAGTTTGGGAAGAATTATCAGTAGTCAAGTAAAAGTCTGCAGCAAAACTTGATACTTTAAGAGAATTCTGATCTGAATTTAAGACAACTGAATTATCTGTTTTACTAGAATCTCCGTTTTGGGGAGGTGTATAAGAAAAAGGTGTTTCAACATTGCTACTGAAGTCAAGATCCTTTCTATTGGAACTTTGAAGAAATGTTTTAGGCTTCAGTTTCAGAGGCTTATCCAAGATAGCACTAGATTCATATGATAATGCATCACCAGTTTCACTATGAATGGTGCTGGACACTAGGTTTTCCATAGAGTTAGATCGAGAAAGCTTCTTCTGTATCATGTTTTTATGGCAATTTTTCATATCTTTTCCAAAAACTTTCTTTTTATCATTTTCATGAAGCATGCTTTTTGGACTATTTCCTTTCATATGTTTGACTTTTTGGTCAGAAGAATTAATATACTGCAAAAGTGTATCTATATCTTCTTGACCCCGATGACCAGCTATACTTTCGGATAAAACACCTTTATTGACAGCATTTCTCAGGCGCTTGTTCTTTCGATTTTTACAATTTTCTGTAACTACAGTACTATTATTGTAATCCAATACCGATGTTGATACAAAAGAGGTTATAGGGTGGGATGATCGAGAAAATGGATTCCCATTTAAGTCTGAATTAGACAGTTGCTTCTGACCTGAAAAAGTAAAGAAAAAAAAAATCAATTTAATTTTACTGTACATCACGCAAAAAGGGTAAAAAAAAATTAAATTGTGTAGCTTTCTTCTTTGAGAATATAGAACTGTATAAATTAGGTGAAATGCTCAAGTAATCAATCATTAGTTTGAACAGTTTTATATAAAAAATAGCAAAATAGCTTCACATCAAATATTCACACAATTAATTCAATTTTAACCATTGCCATCAATAATTTACCTCAAAATTGATAGAATAGCCAATTCATATATACTAATGTCGATAATGTCAATATACTTTGTTTTAGTTTAAATCAATGAAATAAACTAGTTAAATTTAAAGGTAACCTATTTTTTTTTTACATAAGAACCACGCATTTGATGCTTTACTTAAGTTTGAAATTGAAATTGCTTAACTTCTTTTGTGTATGAACAGAAATAATCTACTGAAATTAAAGAGGTGATGCTTCATTTTAGTTTTTTCATCACAGAAATTTATAAAAAGATAAGTGACTTACAACAATTAAACAAGGTGACAAATTTTTGAAGAGGATCACTACCCTGAGATTATTATTATTACTTATTAAGTATCATTCATAAACACTTGGCCAGAATGGTTTCTCCTCCTGTAGTCATCCAAAAAGGGAGAGACTTGAGAACTATACCAACCTGCGGAATGTTTATACCCAAAATTTTCATGCATTTTTTGATTTAAAAATGAGACACTGTCGACAGTGAATAGTGAAGGGAATTTAGGGAGACAATATCTACCCAAACAAGCCAGCAACTTTTAAAAATTGTACATTATTCAAAGTAAGTAAATGAAATATTTTGAATAGTTTATATATATATATAAGTGGGAGTTGCTAGGTACTGGGTTGTTTGGGTAGATGCTGTCTTCCCAAATTCCTTTCATGCTTCGATACTGACTGCCAATATGCTCTCTGCTGCAAAAGTAGTACATAAACAAATATTTTAGCTCCATACTTTTTTTTACATGTGTCGTCATTGTCTGCTTTCAATTTAACAGAATGCCTCTTAATTTAAAACTTCATATTCAAAAATAGTTTAGTTAAAAAGTTGTATATTCAAATCAAGCTGTAGAATCACAGTTAAGCGTAACTGTTTATTTTTATAATTGCAAACTTTTAAACATCTATTATAAATTAGCTGTAGTAGTTGAACTACCAAAATGGTAGTCCTGCAGTAAAATGGAGAAGTTCCTAAATTGTTTTTCTCAAGAAATACTGCTTAACAACAATCTTGTATTGCAAAGTGACAAGTGTACAGATGGACAAAAACAAGGAAGTGCTGAAATAATTATCCATTCACAGACCGGAAATATTTTTTACTTTAAAACCGGAAATATTTTTACTTTTAAATGTCATTTTGTTCCCCACTGACACTGAAAAAAATAATTTTAAAAATCCAATATTCTTCAATAACTAAAGCCAAAAGAGATGAGCAAACATTAAAAGAACGATCAAAATAAGCAATAAAAGATGCCTTTTTAGAAGAAATTGGGAGAGAGGAGTTAGCATACAAGAATTAGAGAACATAGGTTTAAGAAAAACAGAAGTATGAAAGGCAAGTAAATCCGGACTCGTCCGGACTTTGCCGATTCCGGATTTTCGATTTTTCCGGATTATAGAATTTGAATAAAATTCAGATTTAATATTAACTAAATACACTATAAAGCACTATTTTTAGTAAAAATAATGCAAAAGTTAAGCTAATCAATTAAAACATATTATTTAATCTAAAAAATAGGGCAAAACAAATTTCCAAGAAAAAATACACACATTAATAATTTAGAATGTGTGAAAGAAACGAAATGATAAAATTCCATTTAATCATTTCGTTTAAATATTTGAATTAACATTTGTTATTTCATTAATTTTGGTTTATGAGAAAGCAGTTTTCTTTATCCTGTAGATAGACATTATTTCTGCTCAGTTATAATGCTTCTTTGTTCAAGACCTTTAATTGCATGATCGATTGTTTGCATAAGATTATCAATGGGTATTTTTTCTTCTCTACATTTATCGTCGCTACTTCGATCTTTTTTTTTATTTACTATCATATCACGAATTTCGCCATCATTCAATTTATTTTTGATTGGCGCATCATCATCACAGTGCAGAACTTCCGTTATATCGGCTTTTTCGAGATTTAATGAAGCGCCAGAAGATTTAAGGAAGTGCCGAGATTTAATAAAGATCGAGGATTAGCACTTTTGACGATATATTTAAAGGTGTAAATGTGTGTAAACCATTTTCTCTATTAACGAACGAAAAACAAAAATTAAGAACTTAAAAGTTTATTTATTCTCTAGCATCTATATAATGTTATGTTTAAAAAGGCTGATGACTCTGAAAAAAGTAAAAACTTTATTAGTAATAGTCAAATATGTAAAAAATATCGCAGTAGATAAAATAAATATCTTTTCCAAAAAAGAAAAATATCTCTCCACTCAATGATTTTTCTAAATTACGATGAGTCATTACTAGGTTACAGCAGCATCCGGACGTGGTGGGGCAGGGAAAGCGAAGAAAGGAATTTGCTTAGTTCCTAATCGTAAACTCAGCTGACTGTCACCGGTGACGAACCGACCCCTTTGAGAGGGCTGTGTGTTAAGGCGAAGCTTCAGTTAGCTTTTATGCCCATGTTAACCTATGGGGAAAGTTCTCCGCTACACATTAGCAAATGAATAATTTAAAATTCTGTTTTTTGCACATTTGTAGACAGTTTAATGCATTGAACTCTGTCATCAATTTCTTAAATTTTATTTTAAATATATCTTGAAATGGAATTAATTTGTCAAAATTTCTTAGATAAAACATCACCTTCTTAATTGCACTATAAAAAATTAACTATCAAACGTTTCACATTTTGAAAAACAGCGTTCAATAGATAATACTTCTGGCTTCTTTTTAAGATTTTTTAATTAATTTGGGATTAGTATATTTGAATAGTAAATAGTGTTTCAACTGCTGAAACTTCCGATTTTCAACGTTAGCCACACCTCCTATCCTCCCAGGGGAAAAATGGGGGTGAAAATTCTTGGTGTGGAGATTTGAGGGGTGGGTGGATGATTAACTGGTAACGGGGAAATGAACGAAAAGATACATTTGCATACCTGCCCCTGGGAAAATTGGAATGTGTAAAATTTTGCGTGAATGACATTTATAATGATTTTTTTTTTAATTACATGCGCAAAAAACATTTCTAATGAATTTAACTATGTACAAGTACCTGCATTAAATATCAGGCATAGTACTGGTAGAATATGAAAATTCAAGACACCAATTTTATAAAATTTCAGGACAATAAATTATAAAACAAAAAATATATAAAGGTTTTATCCGGTGAAAATTACTCTTCTTTATAATGAAAACAAATATTTATGTTTGGTAAAACACAGGTTTTCACTAAAGAGAGTAACAAATATTGATCTTTAATAATAAAAAATATATATATAGCACTGAATTATATTCCTGTTAAAATGGTTTCCTTTTTTATTGCCTAAATCATTGCTTTAATACCACTTTTTGGAAAATATCCCTTCACAGGGTTCATACATAAATAGAAAAATTTATCTTATGCAAATATAATTTAAAAATGAACCTTAATAATTAGTCATAATATGAAAATATGCTAGTTTAGTCGATCTAATATGCAATATTTAAATGATGGAGATGGATGGGATAAGATACTGACATACTCTCGGCAATTCAAGCGAAGTAACTGAATTACGCAATTGCACTGTTTATGCGAAAATAATTAAGAAATTAACCGTAATAATTTTTCAGATTATGAAAATAAGCTAGTTTAGTTGTTCTAATATGGAACATTTAAATGATGGAGATGAATGGGAAAAGATACTAACGTACTCTCGGCAATTCACACGAAGTAATTGAATTGCGCAATCGCACTGTTTATGCGAAAATAATTAAGAAATTAACCATAATTAATTAGAACATGAAAATAAGCTAGTTTAGTCAATCAAAAATGCAATATTTAGAAGTTTGAGATGGATGGAAAAAGATACTTTTGTACTCTCGGCGATTCATAAGAACAAACTGAATTGCGCAATCGCAGTGTTTATGCGAAATTAATGAACAAAACAACATTTTAACGATTTATGCTGAATTAGACAACCTTTGAAGAAGTATATTTATTACTTTCATAAAATAAGCTATCGAGATCTTCATTTACATTACACGCGACCGTAAATCTCCCTTAATTTGATTAGTATTACCCTGCCTTTTATTATGGATTTGCTACGATCCCGAGAATGGCAGAAATAAGTGCTAAAAAAGCGGAAAATCGGTGTTTCCGAAAAATTATACCATGTCTGGTTAATTGATAAATTTTAAACAAAAAAAGGGGGAGAATTTCGCCGGAGATTGATTTCCTAGTAATGTTAAAAAATTCAAATAAATGCGGAAATGCGAAAAATATAGCAATATATGCGTAAAAGTGTAAAGAGCAGTTAAAATGCGTAAATTTTACGCATAATGTGTAAAAGTTGGCAGGTATGCATTTGTTGTGTTTAGCAGGTGTCTTTTGACTTTGGTCCAGTAAAGAAAGAGAAGTCCTTTTCGTTACATTTTGTTGTATCAGTACAGATAATTCGGCTCGCGCTGGTTTACTGTTTTTCTTCTTGCATATATTTGTTCCATACTTATTTAATGTAAATATTATATTAATTGCAGTCTTTTAGGTCACCAGGGCTTCTGGATTGTAAATAATTTGTTATAGTATGTATAAAATTTTGGTGAACTAGTCACATTTTTCTCATCAAAAATCCTGCTTTGATGAATTCTGCCCCATAGTTGAATTTATGAGTAAAGATTTAGTCTTGGCATAAAGGCTGCACCGATTTTCGACAAATTTTGTGGGTAGGTTTTGGAATAGCCCCACTTAAAATTGAGTCCATGTTTCAAGTTAGATATTAATAAAAAAAAAAATGCACAGTTAAACCTTTTATAGACATAGCATTATGCAGACAATGTTTTTCCGCAAATTTAGTTGAAGGAAATGATATCATGTCACTTAACAAAAGATTTAAAACCAGTGTGTTTATGTAGCTCAGAAGTTTTTTTATTATTTTTTTTCCAGATTTAAATAATAAAGAAATGCATATAAAACAAATTTTATCGAAATTGCATTTTTGACTGGATTATATCAAATACGACCTTCAGGTTTAAAGATTGAGGGGATTATTGATATTTTCAATTTATTATGTCACTTGTTTTTCTTAGCAAAAATTTTTGAAACTCATAAAAGTAGTGCGGATAACCTTCTACTAATATACAGGTATATCTACTAATCTACGAGAATATAAGTAGTACGGGTATGTCTTCCCATACGATTTTGCACTTTCATTTTGACATACATTAATTCAATTTCATATTTTTTGTAAATTTGTTTACGAAAGGGACCAGGATGTTTTATTCTTTAGACTTGCCTGTGAAGATAACTTTGAATAGCAAAAAGATACAATCTGAAACACACTATATGTGAAAATTTCGTACTCACAGATTGTGATAATCGTTGAGACTTTAAAATTGATACACGGATAGTTCGTTAAATAGAAATAAAGTGTATAATTTAAACTTTTAAATATTCACTAATTTAGGAATGCCGCACACCACTGGGATATTTTAATATTCAATTTGGCGAAGTTTATATATTAAATTCAGGTCGGATCAAGCCGTATCAAAATAAATAAAAAAGCTTAAAATAAATCAAAACCGTAAAAGGAAAATTTGAAATTACATATGAAACAAAATTCTCAATTGATAAAGTTCATTTGTTTAATAAAGTTCATTTGTTTTTGATAAAGTTTTCAAATATAATAAATTATTGTACTATTGTGATAATTTTAAAAATATCACCGCTGAATGCATCGCATTTTAGAGATGTTTAAATAAAATTGCATCGCAGTTGGAAAGTGTTGTTGTTGAGACCCAGACCGTCCGACCTACCAGAAAGGTGTAAGGTAACAGTTTGGACGGCCGGGAAGTGCCACCCAATTTGGACCGGAACCCAGTGGGGAGGCATCCACAGGGACCGTACCCTCCTTCCCTTACCACCAACCTCTCGGAAGGACTTACGGACCCACATGTTTAACGTGATCGTACTCCGCGTGAATACGGCGGCAGTTTTGGCAGTGGCTGGAATCGAACCTGGGCCTACCGAGTGCAACTCCAGCGCGCTAACCAATGGGCTACCGCGCCCCGCAGTTGGAAACTGTGTCATAATCAATGATTTATACGTGATTGATCTTTCTTGTTAAATCTTTTCTGATTTGAATAATAAAGATATGTCTGTAAAATAAATTTCATTGACATTGCATTTTTGACTGGATAATATCAATTATGTTCTTCAGGTGTAAAGATTACGGGTTTATTGATATTTTCAACTTGTACATGTAATCTACTAATATAGAGAATATCTTCTAATATTTGCGAATATAAGTAGTAAGACTCCCATAAAATTTTAACACTTTTATTTTTCATATATTGAATCAATTTCATATTTTTTGTTAATTTGCTTGCAAACGGGGCCGGGATGTTTTATTCTTCAGATCCACCCATGAAGATAATTTTGTATAGAGAGAACAGAAATTCTCTAACTTCTTTTCAGGGGCATTAAATTAAATATTTTAACAGAATATTTTGATTAACAATGTCATTTAGTATACTATAGTAATTTGCGCATGATTGCAAATTTTAAGTTTCTTTATATTATACTAGCAGCGAATACCCGGTGTTACTTGGGATTTACCATGCAAAACTGTGAAAAAAATTACACCTAAACATATACGGCCGTGAATCTTATACGTTGTTTTGTCACTGTGAAAGATTTAAATTCATTGCATTATGTAAGAAAAAAAAATCATTGCATTAAGTCATAGCAGCAAAAGAAAGAATCTTCCTCATAAAATACTGATAATTAAATAACCATTTTTAACACTTCACAACATAGTTGGAAAATGGTTATGACTTTGTTCATTCTGTCTGTTTGTCCGTTAGCGCGATAACTGCTGTAAAAAGCCATAGAGAGCCAGGCGATTTATATTTCGATGACGTCATTTGAATCAAGTTCGTTTTTTTTCGATCAAGTTTTTAAGTTTTCAAATATAATTAATTATTACAGTATTGTGATATATTACCGCTGAATGTATCGCATTTCAGAGATACTCCATACGAAGAACGGGCATACTGCTAGTTAGGTAATAAAATTTTACTCTGCACGGTGAACGCAGATGGGTCAATTAGAACCCGACACAGAAAAATTGAAATTTTGGATAAGAAATTGAAGACTGCTTTATTCCACTACCTTCCGTAGTCAAAATAAAACATTGCTCTTCACAACATTCAATTTGTTTAAAGCTATAGTAAGAGAACAAAAAATATGTTCTGGCCTGGATACAGCAGTATAAATATACACTGATGCACCAATTGTTATGTTTTGTAACATCATGTGATTTATAAATTGAATAGGGAAGAAATACATTCCAAATTTAATTTTTGAGGAAGTGATCATTAGATTATTATCATTGGTCAAGTGCCAGTTTCAATTTGCTTTATTTTTAAATTTGTCGCAAAAAGTTTAATCTCTTTTGTACTGTGATTGTCTGGTGGTGGAAATATGAAATCCAATAAATAAATGAAAATAAGAAATCCAAGATACTGTTTACTTTAAAATTTATCACTGATATTTTATTCAATTTCTTCTATGATTTTAATTTCTGTTCTTAGTTTTCGAATGTTTCTAAATTATCAAAATTAAATAAATTTTATTCCTAAACACAGTTCCGGTGATTTCTTTCCTATAACAAATCTTGAATAAAAATTTATCTGAGCAAACTGTCATAACTTGAAATCAACATATAGATAATGCGAATTATTGTCCTTGAATGTATTTATTCCAAACATCTTACACTTTTACTAAAATTATTAAATTTTAAAAATATTCATAATTATGTCATAATTAAAGAAAATATTATCTATCTATACTTACATAGAAAGTTTAATCGCAATGAAAAGTTTTTAACAACACTAACAATTGTGGCATATGGCATGTTTGTTTTGCTACTGCTGCAACGAATCTTTGATGCTGATGAGTTCTAACTAAATAGTCATTGCACTGTTCACTGATAAATGAAGAAAGCATTTTTAAAAACATAATCCCAGTAGCCGTAACTTCCGCGCGTAGCTGAGGTGTGTGTGTGATTCTTGGAAAATTTAAAATTTGAAGATAGCAAAGCACGCACTGTCAGAGTCAATAAGTGTTGGCTGGGTTATGAAAGTATACAAGTCCAGTTTTAAAGAAAAACTTCGTTCACTTTATTTGGTGAAAAACACAACTCGGCATATTACACGTACCTGGTAATTTTCCATGCCGTAAAACATCAAAAATATACTATGTACAAAAGATTTTTAGTTGTAAATGACTAGACAGAGATTCCTTGAAGCATCTGGTAGTAAGTTACTATACTACCTCTATCACTTGCGTGTATTTCAGCCACTATCACTTGGCAAAGGGAAACCAAAGGATAAAACATCAGGAAAATATTTAAAGCGGCTTCCGAACGTTTGTAAGTAAATTTAACGTTCAATACATGCTGGTCCAAACTGACCACATCTGCATCCGTTTCGACTATTCACCGTCGTCAAACGATATTCCGCAGTACTTCAGTCAAAAACATTTCTGTCTGCCTGCATCAGACCATCAGTGTCTATCTCGTCTGACTTCTTCAGACGTCTGATCTCGATCGACCCTTTCGACCTTCTCCTCATTGCTTCAAGAAACCTCTGCCCTATATATCCGAGAATGGACAGTTCCGGAAACGCCCCCGGATATGCAAATCAGATGCGTACGCATTGAGAACTGATTTGCATGAAACCTCATGTTGAAAAACGTCACGGTTCACGCCGGTGAACGGGAAGAGTCGTTCATATTAAATTTGCATAAACGCCCGTTCACGGGAACGTGAATCGCGATGTATTGATTATTTCCAACAATCGACCCCCTCATGCAAATCCTTAAGTCTCAATGCATATGCAAAAGAAAACTTACTCTGAGAAACCAAGGTATATCAATAAACACCAAGGCCCCCAGTATCCTATCAAACATATAATGAAGGAAAAAATTTAAAGTAATATATCATTATTAAATTTAAAATAAAATGCATAAGTACTTATAGCATCTGAAAAATAGTTAAGTATTGTCGACAATATTGTAACAACAACATTTCACATCAAGTAGAAATTTATATACAACACAACTTCAATGCTTAAGTATCAGCATTCAAAAATTGAAATTTTAGTTTAAATTTAATTATAAGTATCCAAAATTTAAGTATAAGCACATTATCATATTAAACAAGTCAACTTTAAAAGATTAAGATTTTGTATAAGCATAGAATTTAAGTTTACTTTAAATTTGAGTATAAACACTATAATTCAAAAAGCTTAAAAAAAAAAATTTAGTCTATTAACACAATATAAGTATACATAATTAATACTATTAGACTGCATTGATATACCAAATATTTAAAAATACATGATGCAAGTAATTAGATAATAAAATTCCTTTATCAAAACTTTCAACACATACTTTTTACCAAGTTGAAAAATACAAAATTTTATACACATAAGCTATTATTTAGCATCATGCGGGTCATGGAAAATGGATGTATATACAAAGGTGTAAAGTGAAAAAGATTCAATATCACAAAAATTTATACTCAAGATATACTATCTTATATCAATGAGGTTTAAGATAAACAATAATGTATATATATGACATCTTTTTAAAAAAATTCCCAAGTTGTAAATTCAATTTAGTATTTAAAATTTTCTTTAGACTAAACATTTAATCTCAAAAAGTTTTGATTTAGTTTTTAAAAATTTTATTACAAAATTTAAGTATTATTTCCTTAGTCATTGGTTTAGTAAAGTGATCTGCTAAGTTATCTTTACTATTTACAAATTTAACATTAAAAGATTCATTGACTATTAAATTTCTTAGGAAATGATATCTAACATCAATATGCTTAGTTCTATTGTTTTCAATTGGAGAGTTAGAAAAATTAATGGCTGCTTGGTTGTCGCTAAAAATAACACTGTTACTTTTATTAAAATTTAACCCAAGTAAATGACATTCTTCAATTATGTTTTGTACCCATACCATTTCCTTAGCGGCTTCAGTTAGTGATACGTATTCAGCTTCCATGGTTGATAAGCTGACACACTTATGTTTAAAGGTACGCCAAGAAATAGGTACATTGTCAATAAAGAGTATCATGCCTCCAAGTGAAACACGGTCATCTCTGTTTGCAGCAAAGTCAGAATCTGAATAACAATTCAATTTTAACTCCTGAATGTTAGATAAATTCAACATATAGTTTTTAGTCTTTTCAACATATCCTAAAAGTCTTAACAATGCATCCCAATGCTTAATTCCAGGGTTTTCTTGAAATTGAGATAATATATTGATGGCGTAACAAATATCAGGTCTAGTCCTACTAGATATAAAAGCCAAACACCCAATTAAGCTCCTGTAAGGAAAACTTTGCATTTGCTTTATTTCTTCACTTGTCTTTGGACAATCTATTTTACTTAGAATATTCCCTTTAGAAATGGGAAGTGAAGTAACTGGATATTTATACTGTTGAAACATTTGACATACTTTATCTATATACTGACTTTGATGTATAAAAATTTTGTCACACTCTTTAAATTCCACGCCTAAAAGTTTTCTAATTTTTCCTAATACCTTGATATCAAATTCTATGCTAAGTAATGAAACAATGTGGTCTATGTCCCTTTGATATTTTGAGAAGAGAATTATGTCATCCACATAGACTAGCATAAGAACTTTGCTATTGTAAATATATGCACAATTACACCATTGAAGTTTTAAAAAATTTAATTCTTTTAATTTGGTGTCAAGTTCATTAAACCATTCTCTTCCACTTTGATGAAGACCGTAAATGGCTTTCTTCAACAAACAAACATAATCAGGCTGTTCCTGATAGACATAACCTTGAGGCTGTTTCATATATACCTTTTGACTCAATTTAGCATAGAGATAGGCAGATTTGATATCTAATTGGAAATGCATCCAGCCAAGCATGCATACGAAAATTGAGAAGAATGCTCTAATTAAGTTGAAGTTAACAACAGGGCTAAAAACTTCATCGTATGATTCTCCCTTTTTCTGACCATACCCCTGGGCTACCAAACGAGCTTTAAACCTCTTGATTTTCCCTTTCTCGTCTTTTTTAATAGTGTAGACCCATCTATTGCCTATATGCTTTTGTGAGGTGGATGCAGGAACTAGTTCCCAGACACCCCTCTCTTGCATTATGGCCATTTCTTCATCCATAGCATTACACCATTTTTCGGACTGGGAAGATTTAATAGCAGCGTTGTACCCTTTTGGTATATTTATTTCAATATTGCTTGCTTCTGGTCTGCCTCTGACCCTTTTAAGACCTTTATTTTCCCGAAAATTAAACAGTTGCTGATCAAATTGTATATTCCTTTTATCACAATATTTCTTAACATCATTGTGCGACCTCAGCCTTTTATTATCTCCTTGAGCGTAATAATACGTATCGGTTCTACTCCCATCGGGTCTTGGAACCGTCTTTCGCTGCCAAGCAATATCCGAGCAAGGAGTCATACTGGAGTCAGCAGGAGAGTCCGTTTCCTCACTGGATTCAGACGGATCGTCACCAGTGTCTTCACTCTCTCCCGCCCCCCCATCAGACTGCTCTCTCGGATATTCCCCGTCGGAGTATTCTGAAAGGTTATCTCTTGATATCCCTGAGGAGATATTTCTGGGACAAATTGGGTCCAGGATGCCTTCCACTACATCACCCTCATCAAACCTCACATTGCAGGTCTCAATTGTTCGTTTCTCCCCTGACAAAAATATCCTATATCCTTTAGTTTTAGTAGCATAGCCTACCATCACCCCTTCTGTAGCTTTCATGTCTAACTTCTTTCTGAGCTGACTGGGTTTGCCTACATATGCTCTACAACCAAAGGTTCTAAGATGTTTGACTGAAGGTTTTCTACCACTATAGAGTTCATGTGGTGTTTTAGTCTTAAATTTGTGACATATTCGATTTTTAGTGTATGCAAAACACAATATTGCTTCCGCCCAGAATCTGTCATGTAATTTGCTGTCGTTCAACATGGCTCTAACACAGTCAAATGCGGTTAAGTTGAATCGCTCTGATACTCCATTTTGCTGTGGGGTATATGTGTTAGTCCTTTCAGCCTTAATACCGATATCCTTCAGGTAATTTTTGAACTTATCATGGCAGAATTCCATCCCATTATCCGTCCGGATACATAGAATTTTAGTACCTAACTGCCTTTCTTCTCTGGCCTGAAACTCTTTAAAATGTGAAAATACTTCTGACTTCTGTTTCATGAGGTAAACAAAAACTTTTCTACTATAATCATCTGTTATAGTTAAGACATACTTGTTCCCACCATATGAGGCTGTGGGTAAGGGACCACACACATCTATGTGTAACAATTGCAATGGTTTAGTGGACCTTATCCTACCGGTGGGTTTATACGATACTCTCCTAGACTTAGCCAATTTACACGATTTACAATTTAACTTTTTGTATTTAAGCCTAGGAAGTCAGTTTACAGCAGAAACTTTGCTGGTTTGGAGGAGATATTCAGCGTTTATGTGGCAATATCGTTTATGCCAAAGACAGTTTGTACTATTAAGTTCAGTTACTGAACTGCTAGGCTTAGATATTGAACTATTCACATTTTTATTCTGCTTAGTTTTTGTTTTGTCAGATTTAAATTTAGTTTCTTTAAGATTAGGTGCTATTTTTACTTTGTCTATTTTTCTGGAAGCACTAGGATCCCTATCCTTGGATTTCTTATCCTTTTTGTGTTTCTTGTCTCCATCTCGATCCCTATCTTTAGATTGACGGTTTTCTACGTTATGTTGTTCCTGGGTACTATACTTAGGTTTTAAAAAATACAACCCATCCTTTCTTTTTGCATAAAAGAATTTCTCCCCTTTAGGTGTAAAAAACCATAGAACCCCATTAGCTCCATTAAAACTAAAATTTTGTTCCTCAAGAACAGATGCAGCTAATAAATTTCTCCTAAGTTTAGGAGAATACATAACATTTTCCAATTTGATAATACTTTGCTTATCCTTAAATTGGACATACATTTCCACCGTCCCGATAGCCTCAACTGGACTTTCGACATCCCCTACTGCTAGCGACATTGAAGTGCCTTTGCACTCATTAAATTTTGAAAATAACTTAATGTTATTACAGAAATGTCGCGTAGCAGCAGTGTCTACTACCCAGCTGAGTCTATCGCTAGGATCGATTACAGTATTAGCCTCAATCTGTGGAGACCCAAGAAATTCCACAATACTAGATCCATTATTTCTACTGCAATTAGATTTAGTATGACCTAGTTTGTTACACTTAAAACACTTAATTTTACTTTTAGAAATATTTACATTATGACTAGAAGTATTTACATTAGACACATTATGAGATACATTTGGAAGTTTAGACACTTTTACTCTATTTACAAATTTCTTAGAAGTAAAATATACAGAATTTGAACTCACAGTTTTGGAAAAGTCACTTGCTTGCTGCCTCAGCCGGCTCTACTCCGCTGCTAGCTCTGCTTGTATTTTGCTGAGCTTGAAGTCCGAGTCATTCCATCGATATATAATTTGAACGATACCTCGGAATTCTTCCGGAAGGTACCGAATCGACTGGAATGCTACATACAGGTCTTCAATGGGGTGTTTCGCGTCTTTAAGCCTCGTCACGACCTTCCGCAGTCTTGAGCAAAAAATGTCAACAGGCTCGTCTGGCTCCGGCCGAACGTCGAAGAACTCATCTAGTAATCTAATCAGGTTGGCTCGGGAAGGCGCTTAAAAATGTTCTTTCAAGGTATTCCATACTTGACTAGGTTCGTCGGTGACGTTTATCAACTCCTTGTATTCCGAGGATAAACTTTGATAAATGATGGCGAGCGCTCGGTCTTTCCGGCGATAAAAATCATCGTAGTCGCGACGACTCGCGGTTGCGTCTTCTTCGATAGGCTTAGCACTTCCATCTACGTGTCCGAAACATCCTTCTCCCTTGAGGACAAATGAGATGTCGGTACGCCAGGTGACGTAGTTGTCCCGCGTCAGCAACTCCGTTCTACTTGCCTCCATGGCCACTCGTAGTTTTGAAGAAGCAGAAGCAAAAGTTCTTGTACACTGTTTACGTTTACACTGTTGCGTTTCGTTGTTCACACGAACTTCAAAATGGTGCCATGTGCGGCCCCCATCTGAACACTGGAACGATTTCTTTAAAGATACTTGTACTTATGACTCTATTGGGCGTTGAACTGGCCCAGTAACCGTTTCTCTTGGAAAATTTAAAATTTGAAGATAGCAAAGCACGCACTGTCAGAGTCAATAAGTGTTGGCTGGGTTATGAAAGTATACAAGTCCAGTTTTAAAGAAAAACTTCGTTCACTTTATTTGGTGAAAAACATAACTCGGCATATTACACGTACCTGGTAATTTTCCATGCCGTAAAACATCAAAAATATACTATGTACAAAAGATTTTTAGTTGTAAATGACTAGACAGAGATTCCTTGAAGCATCTGGTAGTAAGTTACTATACTACCTCTATCACTTGCGTGTATTTCAGCCACTATCACTTGGCAAAGGGAAACCAAAGGATAAAACATCAGGAAAATATTTAAAGCGGCTTCCGAACGTTTGTAAGTAAATTTAACGTTCAATACATGCTGGTCCAAACTGACCACATCTGCATCCGTTTCGACTATTCACCGTCGTCAAACGATATTCCGCAGTACTTCAGTCAAAAACATTTCTGTCTGCCTGCATCAGACCATCAGTGTCTATCTCGTCTGACTTCTTCAGACGTCTGATCTCGATCGACCCTTTCGACCTTCTCCTCATTGCTTCAAGAAACCTCTGCCCTATATATCCGAGAATGGACAGTTCCGGAAACGCCCCCGGATATGCAAATCAGATGCGCACGCATTGAGAACTGATTTGCATGAAACCTCATGTTGAAAAACGTCACGGTTCACGCCGGTGAACGGGAAGAGTCGTTCATATTAAATTTGCATAAACGCCCGTTCACGGGAACGTGAATCGCGATGTATTGATTATTTCCAACAGTGATCGACAGTAACTTCATAAACTGCATCATTAGCCGTGAATTGCGCATGTTGCTACATCGTTAGTGTTAGAAACTTGGTTCTGTTTTCGTCGCGATTCTCATTATCACGGGAATGTTGGAAACTTGGTTTTGTTTACATCGCGATTCTCGTTTCGCGGGAGCGTGACGTCATTTCTCTAAATGATTTTTCCGTTCTCGTGAACAAAACTGGGCTGATCATGCAAATCACCTTCTCGCCACTCAAGCATCCTGATTTGCATATCCAGATGGCGTTGCCGGCAACGATTGTTCCGGAACGCACTCATCGTCGGATATAAAGGCTGGACACATTTTTGGTTTAAGCATACGGATCTTACGGATCGCAGATGCATTCAGATACGATGCAGATCAGATCATAGATCGCTGATGGATACGAATTACAGATGGTGATCGTATCAGACTTGACCTGATCGCAGACGGATCTACATAAAGTCCTGTTCAATGTAGTTGAATGTTATGATAATGTTTATCGGTTGACGCAGATGTTTAATCTAAGTTATAGTGGAAATTAAAGATTTTGTAGTTCTCAGTTAAGGAGAGCATGTTTTTCCGTGTTGTGGACTTTATGCAATGTTAATCCGTGAAGTTTAAAGTTTTTGCCGTAGCGTGTGACCAGCTAAAGGTCGCATCTGGAAATGCACGTAATTACGTAAGTTTTGAAAAGTTTGTTCTACTTACTCGTGTATTTATGCTTTAACCAGAAATGTGTCTCAGCATGGAACTTATACTGAAACCTTACGAATGAGCTTGAGAGCTCACGTTTTTGTACATGTTATGCTTTGCTTTGTTTTACATTGCCAAGAATATTTTGTAAGCAAATGCAATGGATTCGCTTCATAATAAAAGTGATTTGAACTAAAATTGGAACTGTTATTTTCAACACCTCTACAGTAGTATTTTTACAACTACTATTTTTGACGTTGTTATCACTGCTACTTCTGCTTAAATTCCAGCGAAGTTTTTCAATTTGTACCTCATTTAAATTTCATGAGTGTATCGTCATCTATCTTTCTGCTGGACCAACAGGTCTATGAATGACCCAACAAACTTATTGCTATTATTAATTTCTATCAGGTTATGAGCCCTAGCTCCCCCATAACAACGTTCAAAATCTAATTTAATTAGTGTTAGTGTTCCATAAAGAAGCAGAGAATACTGTCGACGGGGGCTGCGGACGGTGCCATTTGCATGTCGATGAAAGTGTAAACAAAAACTGTTCAGTTCAGTTCTAAGAGACCATTTTGCCATGGAGGCAAATAAAATTAGTGCATTGACGAGAGACAATTACGTCACATGGCGAAACGAAATTTCATTCGCTCTGAAAGGAGAGGGCTGTTTTGGATTTGTAGACCGAACAGCGTTACCGGTGGATGATAAGATGTCACGGTGTGACTATGACGAGTACATGCACAGAAGGGACCGCACGTTAGCTATACTGTTCCAGAACGTTTCATCTGACTACCAGGAGTTAATAGATATTAACGACGATCCAGCAGATGCGTGGGACAAGTTAAAGACACACTTCGAAGCGCCGACTCGTGCTAATCTAGTGCGCTTATTAGATGAGTTCTTTAGCCTGCGTCCGGAACCAGATGAACCTGTGGATATCTTCTGCACGCGTTTAAAGAAAGCGGTCGCCAAGCTGAAGGACGTTAAGCATCCGGTGGAAAGCGTCTACGTGGCATTCCAAGCCATCAGATACCTCTCGGACGACTTTCAAAGTATTGTGCAGCAAATATACAGATGGGAGGACAAGGATTTCACATTGGAAAAGATCCAGTGTGAGTTATCCAAGGAAGAAGGCATTATCCGGCAACTCCGTAATGACAGAATTCATTACGGAGACAAAAAGTCAGAATTCATCTGCATTTTTGTCTCAGTCTAATGTAAATGTAAAAAGTAAAAATAACAGTGTATTTTAAACTGGAAAACCAGTTAAAAAGGTCATAGGACCGTGTTATTTTTGTAAAAAGGCAGGTCACATAAAAAGAAATTGCCCTACTCTTAAGTCTAGCTCTAATATAATAGAATTATATTCTTCTGCTAGAATTGAAGCAAATACTGTGCAGGATCCTAGCGATAGACTCTGCTGGGTAATTGACACCGCTGCTACGCGGCACTTTTGCAATGACATTAATCTGTTATCAAAATTTAAAGAAAGCAAAGGTGCATCATAGTGGGTGATATTAAGAGCCCAATGAGGCTATCGGTACGGTCAAAATGTTTGTTCAGTTTAAGAACGTAAGAAGTGATATTGTTCTTTCTGATGTTATGTTTTCACCTAAGTTAAGGCAAAACTTATTAGCTGCATCTGTTCTAGAGGAACAGGGGTATACATTTAAAGGGGCTAATGGGGTATTGTGGTTTTAACACTCCAATGGGGGAAAAATACTTCTATGCTAAAAGAAAAGAAGGCTTATATTTTTTAAAACCTCAATATGAAACTCAGACTGTAAATAACAATATCGAAGACCGTAAAACTAAAGGAAAGGATCAGGATAGGGATAAAAAATCTAGGAAAGATAAAAAAACCCTAAATAAGAACAGTATTAACAAAATGAAAATTTTGCCTAGTGTAAATAAAAGTAAAGATAACTCTGAGGTGAAGTCAAGGTCAAAGGGAAAAGTTAATGATAAACCAAGTTGTTCGGTTTCAGAAGTTTTAAATAAAACTGAACTCTGGCATAGGAGATATTGCCACCTTAACACTGATTATTTATATCAGACAAGTAAAGTTTCCGCGGCTAATGAACTCCCTAGACTAAAATATGCAAAAATTAATTGTACACATTGTAAATTAGCAAAGTCTAAGAGAATTTCTTTTAAGCCAATTGGTAGGATAAGGTCCACTAAACCTTTACAATTACTCCATATGGATGTGTGTGGTCCCTTACCTACAGCTTCAATGGGCGGAAACAGATACTTTTTGACAATCACTGACGACTTCAGCCGGAAAGTGTTTGTTTATATAATGAAACAAAAATCAGAGGTGTTTAAGATATTTAAAGAATTCCAAGCTAAGGAAGAGGGGCAGCTAGGCAAAAAGATTTTGTGTATCCGTACGGACAATGGTATGGAGTTCTGTCACAACCAATTCAAGGCATACTTAAATAAATTGGGGATTAAATCAGAAAGGTCAAATGTATATACGCCCGAACAGAAAGGGGTTTCTGAGAGATTTAATCTAACTGCACTAGATTGTGTAAAAGCTATGCTTGATCAAAGTCAGGTTGGTGACAGGATGTGGGCAGAGGCGATTTTATGTTTTGCACATACAAAAAACAGGATATGTCACAAGTTTAAAACCAAAACTCCACACGAGTTATATTATGGAAGGTCAGCCAAACAACTTAGAAACAAGTTGGACATGAGAGCCCAAGTTGGAATCATGGTTGGTTATGCCGAGAGCACCAAAGGCTATAGGATATATATAGCAAACAAAAAGAAAGTTGAAGAAACTAGTAATGTAAGATTTGAGGAGGAAGAGGCAGCGGAAGGCGTCCTGGGCCCCCTAATTACCCTAAAGGGATTACCTTGAGGAAATCGAAAGTTACTCAGTCGATTGACTCAGAATCAGAATGCTTGGGAGGAGTGTCAGAGGAAGAAGCAGATGAGAGCCATCACACTAGCAAGTCTAGTGGGGATGAGGACTCTCCTGCTGATTCTGATCTGACACCCTGCTCAGATATTAACTGGATACGGAAAGTAGTACCTAAGCCTGATGGGAGTAGGACGGACGTTTACTACTCTGTAAAAGGTGACAATAAAAGACTGAGATCTCATAATAATATCAGAAAATATTGTGAGAAATCCAATATTCATAATGTTTAATTTTAGAGAGAAAAAATCTGATGTGGGCAGCACATGACTCTCCCTGCAGACGTTTATATTCACGTTCTCTTTATTTATTTTTAAATTTATTTCACTTTTAATTCAATTTTCGTTCTCATTCGGTAACCGGACTTATTATTAAAGGTGGCGTAGTGAAAATACGAAAAACTAAAATATCTCGAGAATGGCTAGTCCTAGTGTCGAAAGCCCAGACCACCCGACTCGTTCGAGGACTTAGAGCAGCATATTGGATGGCCGGGGAGTTGGCTAGTCCTAGTGTAATGGGGTTGATCTTTTTCTTTTCGTCGTTAAAAATTACGTATTAAACGAGCATTTAATGGATATATTTGAGTATATCTAGTTCATTAGTTTAGATTTTGACGATTTTTGCGGGCCATTTTGCAAAAAAAAGGCAGGTTATTTTTTTTCAAATTGTATCAAAATCTAATCAGCACCAGGGTAACCTACAAGTGACTTATCTACCAAATTTTGTGGAATTCGGTTCATTAATTTTTCAGTTACAGTGGATACAAGCTTTTGCGGGCCATTTCGCAAAAAAAGGCGGGTTCTTTTATCCCGAATCGTACCCAAAACTAATCAGCACCAGAGTCGCCCACAAGTGACTTAAATACCAAATTTTATGAAATTCGGTCGATTACTTTTTTAGTTAGAGTGGATACAAAATCTGCACAGACAGACACACACACAGACGTCACGCTAAAAATGGTTTTATCGTATTCTACAGGTCTCGAAACGTGTAGATCCGTCGAAAACTCGAGTTGTGATTTTCGGCATGATTCCAATACTTTCCCTATACATTACCATGTATTGCAGGGAAAGTAAAAAGGGGTAAGTGATATCAAAGGAAAACCGGAAGCAAGCAATGTTGAGATCTTGATACCCAAAAGCTATAGATCGGCAATTGAATCTCCCCAGTCCGATAAATGGCAAGAGGCCATGAATGATGAAATAGCTACAATGCAGAAGAGGGGTGTCTGGGACTTAGTGCCTGCACCCATCTCACAACAAAAAATAATCGGTAGTAGATGGGTTTATACCATTAAGAAGGATGAAAGGGGAAATGTTAAAAGATTCAAAGCTCGCCTAGTAGCTCAAGGATATATCCAGATAAAAGGAGACTCATATGGTGAAGTGTTTAGCCCTGTGATTAATTTTAGTTTGATCAGAGCCTTCTTCTCCATATTCGTTTGCATGCTTAAATGGAAACATTTTCAACTGGACATTAAGTCCGCATATCTTTATGTAAAACTTAATGATAAAATTTTTTATGAAACAGCCACAGGGATATGTCGATCCAAACCAGCTTCAACATGTTTGCTTAAGAAAGCAATATATGGCCTTCATCAAAGCGGAAGGGAGTGGTATACAGAACTTGACACCACTTTGAAAAATTAAACTTTTTTAAATTTAAATGGTGTAACTGTACTTATATATACCAGAATAAAGTATTAATGCTGGTTTACGTAGACGACATAATTTTGTTTGCTAAACAAATAATGATATAGACCATACTGTTTCACTTTTGAGTAAAGAATTTTGATATCAAAGAATTAGGAAAAATCAAAAGACTTTTGGGTGTGGAATTTAAGGAGATTGAAAACAAATTTCATATACATCAAGGTGATTACATTGACAAAGTTTGTCAGATGTTTAAAAGGTTCAAATATCCAGTTTCCTCACTACCTATTGCAAAAGGAAGAAGCATCTTAAGTAAGATTGATTGTCCAATGAATGATAGTGAATTAACACAAATGCAGGGTTTCCCATACAGAAGCTTGATTGAATGTCTAACCTATCTGTCCAGTAGAACTAGACCAGACATATGCTATGCAGTTAATATTCCAGGGTTCATACTCTTTTGCAAGAACCTATTTCCAGGAGTTTTTAAGGAGTTTTCCAGGAGGGTTCGAGCATTTTTCCAGGAGTTTTTCTAAACATTAAATGTAGAAGCAAAACCAAGATTCTATAGATGTTTCTCTTTCAGCCACGTCACTTGGTTTTATACCAACTACACCATTCCGGCCATACCAAAATTTATCTTGAATCACATTATAATGCACCAATAAAGGAAAAGTTTGCCAATTTACACTCCATAATTTATTAAATATCAGTAATGAAACAGGGTTCATTAGCAAATTTCTTCTTAACCAAGTCTTTTAAAATTTTTTAAATGAATCCAGCATCAACTTGGTCGGCATGGTTGGTAACCAAATATTTTGTTTTCCATTTTTGCATATATAATTTCTTTGAAACTCAAGGGGTTCTTGGGGAGGGGGATTCCTCCCTCAGCAATGTCACTGCTCACATTTGCTTTATATTGCTGTATATTGTTACTTTGTATTTTCACAATATTTATATGAATAATGGCTGCTTATAGTTTCTAATCTAGGCAGGAAATTTTCAATAATGACTAGAGTGGTTAAATTTGCGATAAGCCTGCTCTAGCTCAGACTTCAATAATTTCTTCCTAAAACATGAGAAATAAAGAACATTTAACATGGTCCTTATTTTTTTAAATAATAAAAAAATGTAATGTGTCTGCACTTAAATTTAACCTAAAATCAGCACCATATTTTCTAACAATACAGAATATACATTTTGACACAACATTATTATGGTGAACAAATAATATTGCTTTCATCACCAGATGATATTAAATTCTTCTAGATAAAGTGTTAAATTTCTCTGGGCAAATTGAATTGTACAATCGCACTATTTATGCAAAAATAATTAAAAAATTAACCTTAATAAATAACCAAAATGTGAAAATAAGCAAGTTTTGTCAATCTAATGATTAATATGTAGAGGATGGAGATGGATAGAAAAATATACTTGAGGACTCACAGGACTCTCTGAATTGCGTAATCGTATTGAATATGTCAAAATAATTATAAAATTAGCATGAATAATAAACCAAAACATAAAGATAAACAAGTTTTGTTAATTTAATGTGTAATAATTACAGGATGGAGATGGATGGAAAAAGATACTAGTCAATGCTCGGCAATGTACGCGATACTATCTGAATTATGCAATCTCTCTATTTATAAGAAAATAATTGAAAAATTATTCTTTACAATTAACCAAAATGTGAAATTAAGCTAACTCAGTTCATTTAATGACTAATATTTAGAGGATGGGGATGGATGGAAAAGGATACTTGTGGACGCCCAGGACTACAGGAGAATTCCCCGAATTGCGCATTCATACTAAATGTGTCAAAATAATTAAAATATTTACATGAATAATAAACCAACATAGAGAAATATGTAAGTTTTGTCAATTTAATGTGCAATAAGTACAGGATGAATGGAAAGAACAAGATAGATATTTTCCGTACTTTTACGGGTCCGTAGTCCGTAATTTTGTTCCGAAATCCATAAGAATTATTACAAATCCGTAACGATTAGCATCTATGTACTTCCAATATCAATATTTGTGCATCATCATTAGTTTGGTGGCGCCACCTATCGATCATACTATGAAATAAAAGATCGCGATGTTGATTTTCCAGGAGTATTTTCCAATTTTCAAGGAGTTTAGCGCTAAAATGAATAAAATAAGGAGTTTTCAAGGTCCCTTATAAGAAAAATCTTAAATCCAGGAGTTTTCAAGGATTTCCAGGAGGCGTACGAACCCTGATATTCTGTCTCAGTTTCAAGAGAATCCAGGGATAAAGCATTGGGATGCATTATTAAAATTGTTGGGATATGTTGAAAAGACCAGAGAGTATATGTTAAATTTGTTAAATATTTGTGATTTAAAGCTAAACTGCTACTCAGACTCAGCTTTTGCAACCAATAAAAATG
Organism: Amaurobius ferox; assembly: GCA_951213105.1. Classification (NCBI taxonomy): domain Eukaryota; kingdom Metazoa; phylum Arthropoda; class Arachnida; order Araneae; family Amaurobiidae; genus Amaurobius; species Amaurobius ferox. Next base: position 143,939,110 of record OX578147.1, on the reverse strand, counting down.
ACAGAGTGTCACTTGGTGGTATGTTGTTCTTGATTGACAAAGTACCAATTTCTTGTCGAGCGTTTAAGCACAAGTGTGTTAGTCTGTCAACGATGGAAGCTGAATATGTTTCGTTGGCAGAGGCCGCTAAAGAAATGATATGGATGCAAAACGTTATTGAGGAATGTAAAAAACTAGGTTTAAAATTTAACAAAAATAATTATATAATATTTTGTGACAACCAGGCAGCAATAAATTTTTCAAATTCCCCAATTGAGAATAGTAGAACTAAGCACATAGATATAAAGTATCACTTTTTATGGAACTTAGCTGTAAATGAGTCTTAAAATTAACTTTGTCAATACTAAAGATAACGTAGCAGATTACTTCACCAATGACTAAAACCAATGACTAAAGATAGAGTTTTAAAATTTAGTAATGATATCTTTAAAATGTAAATTTAACTGTTTAAAATAGAAATTTTTCCTTAAAATTTTTTTACACATTTTCCAAAGTATAAATGGTTAGGGTATCTTATGATTTATTCCTCTCTCATTGATACAAATGAAATGTATCTTGAGTAAATATTGTTATGTGACAATGAACTGTTACTTTTCTCACATTACACTTGAAAAATATATATCCATTCTTACTACACGCATAATGCATTTTTTGCTTATGCGAATAAAATGTGTGTCTGATCTCAAGAATGTACATCATTGATATAATTCACATAAATCAAATTTTTTAATCTGTGCTTATCTCATATGTATGTTTAAATTCTGTATCTTCTTTTATTATCATTGCCATTGTATTTGGTATTTATAGTGTATACTAGTCATGGGCTAAGATAATAAAACTTATATTTTTTTTAATCTTAAATGTTAAATTTAATAGTTATACAATAAATTTTTTACAACTTGAATTTGATATGTATAATAATTTTTTTTTAATCTTAAAATTTAATAATTATACCTAAATTTTCTAGAATAAAAATAAGAATTTCTAGAATAATTTTCTTAAATTTTGATATCTTTAGATTTTTAAACTTAATGTTTCGATAAATTTTCAATATAGTAAAGAAATAGTTTTCTTTAGTATGAGCTAGTACTTAAAAAGGGCAATAGTATGGTTATACTCAGTTTCTTTTACTATGTTATCCTTAAACATGTAATTTGAAGAATGCTTAAGATCTGCATAATAGAGAAGTGTACTTATTTGATTGTTGCCATTTTGAGATATAGAAAAAGGCTGTTCACTTTCTAGAATGTTATAAGTATTATAAATTTTTATAAATGTATTAAATTTATATATGTATACACTATGTTTTTAGGATACTAAGGACCTTGACATTTTTGGTCTTGATCTTTAGAGTAACCTTTTTTTGGATGAGAGCATGGGCGCCGAGAGTTGGTGTTTTTGCATGAGGGGGCCGATTGTTGAAAACTTGGTTTTGTTTACATCGCGATTCTCGTTTCGCCGGAGAATGACGTCATTTTTCTAAATGATTTTTCCGTTCTCGTGAACAAATCGCGATGTGGACAAAACTGGGCTTATCATGCAAATCACCTTCTCGCCGCTCAAGCATCCTGATTTGCATATCCAGATGGCATTGCCGGCAATGATTGTGTTCCGAAACGCACCCATTGTCGGATATAAAGGCTGGACACATTTCTGGTTTAAGCATACAGATCTTACGGATCGCAGATGCATTTAGATATGATGCAGATCGGATCATAGATCGCTGATGGATACGGATTACAGATGGTGATCGTATCAGACCTGACCTGATTGCAGACGGATCTACATAAAGTCCTGTTCAATGTAGTCGAATGTTATGATAATGTTTATCGGTTGACGCGGATGTTTAATCTAAGTTATAGTGGAACTTAAAAGATTTTGTGGTTCTCAGTTAAGGAGACCATGTTTTTCCGTGTTGTGGACTTTATGCAATGTTAATCTGTGAAGTTTAAAGTTTTTGTCGTAGCGTGTGACCAGCTATAGGTGGCATCTGGAAATGCACGTAATTACGTAAGTTTTGAAAAGTTTGTTCTACTTACTCGTGTATTTATGCTTTAACCAGAAATGTGTCTCAGCATGGAGAACTTATACTGAAACCTTACGAATGAGCTTGAGAGCTCACGTTTTTGTACATATTATACTTTGCTTTGTTTTACATTGCATTTGCTTACAAAATATTCATGGCACAATGGATTCGCTTCATACTAAAATTGGAACTGTTATTTTCAACACCTCTACAGTAGTATTTCTACAACTACTATTTTTGACGTTGTTATCACTGCTACTTCTGCTAAAATTCCAGGGAAGTTTTTCAATTCGTACCTCATTTAAATTTCATGAGTGTATCGTCATCTATCTTTCTGCTGGACCAACAGATCCATGAATGACCCAACAAACTTATTGCTATTATTAATTTCCATCAGGGAACGTGTCTTCATTTTTAGAATGGTTTTACCGTTCCCGTGAACGACTCGTGACGAGAACAGAACATGCCATTCATGCAAATTGTGCATTTGCATATTGTGAGGGCGCTGCCGTCAACGGTTGAGTTCCGGAGCGTACCCATCACGGTGTATATATGATAGGACAGATTCTCATTTACTTAGGAGATCTCTCTCTCTTCTATCTGAGGTCTCATGCTCTTTGAGAGACTCATTTCTGTTGTCTTTGATAGACTGGTTGTCTGATCGATAGGTTGATCATATGATCTGATGCTTAGCAAATACTTGGTTTGAGTATGTTGCGATACGTTAGCATTTTCAGATAAGTTGCTTAAACTAAGTAGGAGTAAAGTTCCGATGGTTATTTCGGAAAGTGCGATAAAATGTTTTCTAGTGTTTGACTCTTTCAATTTTAAAGAGGCCAAGTTAATTTTTCACAGTCTTGGACTCAGTGTAATGCCATGACTTGTGACCTGACGATGGTAGCTTCGTTAACGTGCACGGCATTTATGGTAATGTAGCTTTTCTCTACTTACCAATGTTATAACAGCTGTACGAGTAACTGAGAGTGTATGCCTAGTCATAAACTGTTTACAAACCATTTTTTATGAGCTTGCTAGCTCATTTTTGTATATACTATTTGCTTTGCAACGAATGTTACAGTGCTTTTGTAACTATAACTTATGCAATGGATCTCACAAAATAAAAGTTGTATTTGTGTTAGACGAACTTGCCTTTTAATGTAGTACACTTCACGACTGCATATCATCCTCTGCTAAACTTCTACTCTGCTAATAGTAATACCAGCACGTCAGAATTATAAGGAATGGGCAAACGTCGCTGAAAAATTTTTAAAATACTTTCCAGTCGCCAGCAGTTAGCCATAACTTGCGCACGTAGCTGAGGTGTGCGATTGACAGCTAATTCCTGAACTGCACAGTTAGTCATAACTTGCGCGCGTAACGGAAACGTGCGATCTGATGGAAAATTAATCAATAATAAAGCTTTGTTGGGTCATTCATAGACCTGTTGGTTAGCAGAGGTAGCAGTGATAACAACGTCAAAATGATAGTTGTAAAAATACAACTAACTGTAGAGGTGTTAAAAATAACAGTTCCAATTTTAGTTCAAATCACTTTTATTTAAGAAGCAAATCCATCGCATTTGCTTACAAGATATTCATGGAAATGTAAAGCAAATCAAAGCATACTATGCACAAAAACATGAGCTCTCAAGCTCATTCGTAAGGATTCAGTAGAAGTTTCATGCTGAGATACATTTCTGGTTAAAGCATAAATACACGAGTAAGTAGAACAAATTTTTCAAAACTTACGTAATTACGTGCATTTCCCGATGCCACCTATAGCTGGTCACACGCTAAGGCAAAAACTTTAAACTTCAAGGATTACCACTGCATAAAGTCCACAACAAGAAAAAACATGGCCTCCTTAAATGAGAACCACAAAAACTTTAAGTTCCACTATAACTTAGTTTAAACATCCGCGTCAACCGATAAACTTTATCATAACATTCGACTACATCGAATAAGACTTTATGTAGATCCGTCTGCGATCAGGTCAGGTCTGATATGATCACCATCCATAATCCGTATGCATCTGCAATCCGATCGTATCCGTATGCATCTGAATGCATCTGCGATCCGTATGATCCGATCTGCATGCATATGCATCGTATGCATCTGCTTAAACCAAAAATGTGTCCAGTCTTTATATCCAACGATGGGTGCGTTCCGGAACACAATTGTTGCCGGCAACGCCCTCCGGATATGCAAATCAGGATGCGTGAGCGGCGAGAAGGAGATTTGCATGATAAGCCTAGTTTTGTCCACATTGCGATTCGTTCACGAGAACGGAAAAATTATTTAGAATAATGACGTCACGCTCCCGCGTAACAAGAATCGCGATGTAAACAAAACCAAGTTTCCAACACGATCAACAGCCACTTGATGAACTATATCATTAGCCGTAACTTGCACGCGTAGCTGAGATAGATAGCTACTTCATCAACTGTACCGTTAGCCGTGACTTGGCCGCGTAGCTGAGGTGTGCAATTGACAACTGCTATATCAACTGCACCATTAGCCATGACTTGCACGCGTAACAAAGGTGTGCGATCGACATCTGTTGTAGAGTATGCATTGCATGCATGCGGATGGCAAATAGAAAACTTAAATAGATTTGACTCGAACGAGATAGTTGAGTTTCGTTCAGCAGATATGTGCAGTAAAAACCTCCAGTGAAAATGTTCATTTGCAGATTGAAGACAGATGAAACATGTTAAGTAGAAATTAATTTCACTTTAATTTGTGAAATAGCATATTTAGGCAATTTTACAATACTCTGTAAAATCCATGCCAAAACGTAAACAAGGCTATATACATGAAGCTCGAAAGCTTGTAAAGATTGAGTTGGTTATAGAACTTCCTTGAAACATTTATTGTAGTATATAATAAAACGTATACTACCATGATAACGTGCATATTTCTCCGAAGCCACCACCGCTGGTATCACACTTGGCAGGAAAGATTCAATAACTTGAAGCACTGATACTCCATGACTTTATACTATTCAGCATTAATTAACGTCGTGAACAACTAAACATATCAAAATGCCGTCACTTTGCAGAATTTACAAGTCTGTGTTATAAAAGAACACATCCGACTTAAGCTAGCATATCAAACATGTCGACTAAGAACAAAGTCCATCTTATCGTCGTAGTATGTTAGCAATAGCCTGCTAACATTGTCCTAACAGATCGAAGAAAGATCGATAGAGCGATCAGAACAGCGAACAGAACTGAATTGCGAACTAAATGAGATTAGAACTAAATGAGCAAGCTGAATGCTTCAAGAAAGTTCCATCTTATATACCCGATACTGGGTTGTTCCAGAAACACCCTTGGATATGCAAATGAGATGCGTACGCATTGGGAATCCGATTTGCATGACTCCTCATGATGGAAAAACGTCACGGTCCACGCCGGTGCACGGAAAGAGTCGTTCACAAGAAATTTGCATGAACGCCCATTCACGGGAAACGTGAATCGTGATGTTTACATTCAATTTTTCTAACAATCGACCCCCTCATGCTAATCCCTGAGTCTCAATGCATACGCTACAAAAATTTATTCTGAAAAACCAAGACATATAAATAAACACCTAGGTCTCCAGTATCCAAAATTAAAATGAAAGAAAAAAAAAACATCATTACAAAAATGTAAGTCAAAGACATAAATACCTACAGCCATGAAACATTGTTAAGTATAGTAAACTACTTTGTAAAATCAACATTTACATCCAGTAGAAATTCATATACAACATCATTTCCAAATTTAAGTATAGGCATTCAAAAATTTAAATTTAGTTTAAATTTTAGAGTATAAATTTTAAGTATAAGCATGTTTAATGATTAGTATAAAAGATCAAAAAAAATTTTAGTATAAGCACAGAATTTAAGTTCACATTAAATTTGAGTATAAACATTATAATTCAAAAGTTTAAAATTTAGTCTATTAATACAAGATAAGTATACATGATTAATACTACTAAATTGTACTGACATACTAAAAGATTTTTTTAAATACATGAGTAAACAGATAATGTATGTCCTTCATAAAAATTTCAACATTTACTTTCAACTAGCTTGAACATTACAAAAATTTATACACATAAGCTACTCATTGGCATTATGCGGGAAATTGAAAAAGAATGTATATAGACTATAGTGTAAATTTGGACGATATTCAACATTACAAAAATTTAAACTCAAGATATATTAGCTTATATCAATGAGGTTGAGCTAAACAATAATATATATATAACATCTTAACAATTCTTAAAAGTTGTAAATTCAAATTTAGTTTTTAAAGTTTGGACAAAATCATTAACCCTAAAAGGTTCATTTACTTTTCAAATATTTTACTACAAAATCTAAATATTCCTTCTTTAGTCATTGGTTTAGTAAAATGATCTGCTAAGTTATTTTTACTACTTATAAATTTGATATTAAATAACTTATTGACTATTAAGTTTCGTAGGAAATGATATTTAACATCAATATGCTTAGTCCTGTTGTTTTCAATTGGAGAGTTAGAAAAATTTATTGCTGCTTGGTTATCGCTAAAAATGATACTATTATTTTTATTAAGGTCTAACCCAAGCGTACGACATTCCTCCATTATATTCTGTACCCATACCATTTCCTTAGCTGCTTCTGTTAGAGATACATACTCAGCTTCCATTGTTGACAAGCTGACACACTTATGCTTGAAGGTTCGCCAAGATATAGGTACATTTTCAATAAAAAATATCATACCTCCAAGTGAAACATGGTCATCTCTATTTGCTGCAAAGTCAGAGTCGGAGTAACAGCTTAATTTTAATTCTTTAGTATCAGATAAATTCAACATATAACCTTAGTTTTTCCAACATATCCTAAAAGCTTTAACAAAGCATCCCAATGCTGAATGCCAGAGTTTTCTTGAAACTGAGATAATATGTTAATTGCATTGGTCTAGTCCTACTAGCTATAAAAGCTAAACACCCAATTAAACTTCTGTATGGAAATCTTTGCATTTGGTTCACTTCCTCACTTGTCATTGGACAATCAACTTTACTTAAAATATATTCTTTAAATTCCACACCAAGTAGTTTCTTAATTTTCCCTAATATTTTGATATCAAACTCATTGCTAAGCAGTGAAACAATGTGATCTGTCTTTCTGATACTTGGAAAAAATAATTATGTCATCCACATAAACTAGCATAAGAACTTTGTTATTATGTATATAAGCACAATTACACCATTTAAGTTTTAAAAATTTCAATTCCCTTAATTTGGTGTCAAGTTCAATAAACCACTCTCTTCCACTTTGATGAAGACCATAAATGGCTTTCTTCAACAAACAAATATAATCAGGATATTTTTGACTGACATAGCCTTAAGGTTGTTTCATGTAAACTTTCTGACTTAATTTAACATAGAGATAAGCTGATTTGATATCTAATTGGAAATGCATCCAACCAAGCATACATACAAAAATTGAGAAAAATGCTCTAATTATACTGAAGTTCACCACAGGGCTGAAAACTTCAACGTATGATTTTCCCTTTTTCTGACCATACCCTTGAGCCACCAAGCGTGCCTTAAATCTTTTAATCTCCCCTTTCTCGTCCTTCTTGACAGTGTATACCCATCTATTGCCTATATGCTCTTGTGAAGTGGATGCAGGAACTAGTTCCCAGACACCCCTCTCTTGCATTAAGGCTATCTCTTCATCCATTGCATTACACCATTTACTGGATTGGGAAGATTTAATCGCATCATTGTAACTCCTTGGTATTTTAATTTCAATGTTGCTTGCTTCTGGTCTACCTCTGACCCTTCTTAGATTTTGCTTTTCCCGAAAATTAAATAACTGCTGATCATATTGTATATTCCTTTTTGCACAATATTTTCTCACGTCATTATGTGATCTCAGCCTTTTATCATCTCCCTTAGCATAATAATATACGTCAGTTCTACTCCCATCGGGTCTTGGTACTGCCTTTCGCTGCCAAGTAATATCCGAGCAAGGAGTCATACTGGAATCAGCAGGAGAGTCAGTTTCCTCACTGGATTCAGACGGATCCTCACCAGTGTCTTCACTCTCCTCTCCTGCCCCTCCATCAGACTTCCCCCTCGGATATTCCTCAACGGAATATTCTGAACTGTCATCTTTAGACATTTTAAAGGAAATAGTTTTGGGACAAATTGGGCCCAGGATGCCTTCCACTACTTCACTCTCTTCAAATCTTACATTGTAAGTTTCAACGGTACGTTTTTCCCCTGGCAAATGAATTCTATAGCCTTTGGTTCCAGTAGCATAGCCTACCATAATTCCCTCTGTAGCTCTCATATTCAACTTCTTTCTGAGCTGGCTAGGTTTACCTACATAGGCTCTACAACCAAAAGTCCTAAGATGATTTACTTACTGAAGGCTTTCTACCACTGTAGAGTTCGTGTGGAGTTTTGTTTTTAAATTTGTGACATATTCTATTTTTAGTGTATGTAAAACACATTTTGTCACATTTTGTCTGCCCACAATTTGTCATTGAGTTTACTCTCAATGCTCGCTTTAACACAGTCAAATGCGGTTAAATTAAATCGCTCTGACACACCATTCTGCTGTGGTGTATAAGTGTTAGTTCGTTCTGCCTTGATTCCAATATTACTCAGAGAAGCTTTGAACTTGTCATGACAGAATTCCATTCTATTATCTGTTCGGATACATAGAATCTTAGTACCTATTTGCCTTTCTTCTGTGGTTTGAAACTCTTTAAAATGTTTAAAAACCTCTGACTTTTGTTTCATTAAATAAACAAAGACTTTTCGGCTTTATCAGTGATGGATAGAACATACTTATTTCCACCATATGAAACTGTAGGCATGGGACCACAGACATCCATATGTAACAATTCTAATGGTCTAGTGGACCTAATCCTACCAATAGGTTGATATGAAACTCTCCTAGACTTAGCTAATTTACAGTATCTTCCTGTATCTAAGCCTAGGAAGTCCATTTACTGCAGAAACTTTGCTGGTTTGGTACAGATAGTTAGCATTTATATGACAATATCTCTTATGCCATAGACAATTTGCATCATTAACCTCACTTATTGAAATGCTAGGCTTATTTTTAGATTTAGTCATATTTCTTTTCTGCTTAGTTTTTGCCGAATCAGATTTACTTTTAGTTTCTTTAGGTACTATATTTACAGTATTTACACTTTTGATAGAACTAGTATCCCTTTTACTAGTTTTCCTATCCTTTTTAGGTTTTCCCTCTCCCTTTCGATCCTTATCCTTAGATTCACCGTTTTCTGTGTTATTTGGCTCACTGTTACTATACTGAGGTTTTAAAAAATATAACCCATTTTTTCTTTTAGCATAGAAAAATTTATCACCTTTGGGTGTAAAACACCAAAGTATCCCATTAGCTCCCCTAAAACTGTAATTTTGTTCTTCTAGAACAGAGGCAGCTAATAGATTACGCCTAAGTTTAGGCGAATACATCACATCTTTACTATACTCCACACAATAACACTTTTAATGTCCTTAAATTGGACGTACATTTCCACCATCTCGATAGCCTCAATGGACTTTAGATATCCCCTACTGCTAGCGACATTGAAGTGCCTTTACACTCATTAAATTTAGAGAATAATTTAATATTATTACAAAAATGTCATGTAGCAGCAGTATCTACTACCCAGTTGAGTCTATCGTTAGGATCGATAACAGTATTGGCTTCGATACTAGGAGACCTAAAAACTTCAATAATACTTGATCCACTCTTTTTAACTTTAGGACAATTAATTTTTACATGGCCTGGCTGTTTACAGTAAAAACACTTCGCATTACTACTCTTAGAAATATTTACAACATTACTCTTAGTTTTAAAAACATTTCTAGTATTAGCAGTATTTCTAGATGTACTAACATTTGGGAATTTAAAATCAGATTTTTTTGCACTATTTACAATGCTTTTAGATATAAAATAGGCAGAAGAAAAGGACGAAGTCTGCTTTCCTCGAATGATAACTCGGCTTGTATCTTGTTTAGCTTGAAATCCGTCCTTTAATTTAGTCACTGCTTTCTGGAGTCTCGCACAGATGTCGACGGGCTCATCCGGCTCTGGCCTGATGTTGAAGAATTCATCTAGCAGTCTGACGAGATTCGCTCTACTCGGAGCTTCAAAATGTTTCTTCAAAGTTTCCCAGACTTGACTCCGTTCGTCAGAAACATTAACAAGTTCTTTGAACTCTGGTGTTAAACTTTGATAAATGATGGCGAGAGCTCTGTCTTTCAGACGATAGAAGTCATCAAAATCACGGTCAGAAGCATCTTCTTCGAGTGGTTTCACGGTTACCGCTAAGTGACCGAAGCACCCTTCTCCTTTAAGGATGAATGAAATTTCCGTGCTCCATGTGACGTAGTTGTCTCGGGACAGCGGCTCGATTCTATTTGCCTCCATGGCTAGTAGAAAAATGAGGAAGAAGCAAACAAGTCTCTTGCATACTTGTTTACTAATGTCCGTAGATCAAAATGGTGCCAGTCGCGGCCCCCATCTGAATACCTCTACGCACTCGAAATTTCGCTTAACACTCACTGTGGTTTTTGGGTGGTAAAACTGGGCCCGTAACCTGTTGTATAATTTGCATGCATGGAAATAGAATATTTAAATAGATTTGACTCAAACGAGATAGTTGAGTTTCGTTCAGCAGATATGCGCAGTAAAAACCTCCAGTGAAAATGTTCATTTGTAGATTGAAGACAGATTAAACATGTTAAGTAGAAATTAATTTCACTTTAATTTGTGAAATAAAACATATTTAGGCAAATTTACAATACTTGGTAAAATCCATGCCAAAACGTAAACAAGGCTATATACATGAAGCTCAAAAGCTTGTAAAGATTGAGTTGGTTCTAGAACTTCCTTGAAGCATTTATTGTAGTATATAATAAAACATATACTACCATGATAACGTGCATATTTCTCCGAAGCCACCACCGCTGGTATCACACTTGACAGGAAAGATTCAATAACTTGAAGCACCGATACTCCATGACTTCATACTATTCACCGTTAATTAACGTCGTGAACAACTACACGTATCAAAATCACTTTGCAGAATTTACAAGTCTATGTTATAAAAGAACACATACGACTTAAGCTAGCATATCAAACATGTCGACTAAGAACAAAGTCCATCTTATCGTCATAGTATGTTAGCGATAGCCTGCTAACATTGTCCAAACAGATCGAAGAAAGATCGATAGAGCGATCAGAAAAGCGAACAAAACTGAACTGCGAACTAAATGAGATTAGAACTAAATGAGCGAGCTGAATGCTTCAAGAAAGATCGGTCTTATATACCTGATACTGGGTTGTTCCAGAAACACCCTCGGATATGCATATGAGATGTGTACGCATTGGTAATCCGATTTGCATGACTCCTCATGATGAAAAAAAGTCACGGTTTATGCCGGTGCACAGAAAGAGTCGTTCACAAGAAATTTGCATGAACGCCGTTCACGGGAAACGTGAATCGCGATGTTTACATTTGTTGGAAATAATCAATACATCGCGATTCACGTTCCTGTGAATGGGCGTTTATGCAAATTTAATATGAACGACTCTTCCCGTTCACCGGCGTGAACCGTGACGTTTTTCAACATGAGGTTTCATGCAAATCAGTTCTCAATGCGTACGCATCTGATTTGCATATCCGGGGGCGTTTCCGGAACTGTCCATTCTCGGATATATAGGGCAGAGGTTTCTTGAAGCAAATGAGAAGGTCGAAAGAGTCGATCGAGATCAGACAGATCAATGAGATCAGATCCGACGTCTGAAGAAGTCAGACGAGATAGACACTGATGGTCTGATGCAGGCAGACAGAAATGTTTTTGACTGAAGTACTGCGGAATATCGTTTGACGACGGTGAATAGTCGAAACGGATGCAGATGTGGTCAGTTTGGACCAGTATGTATTGAACGTTAAATTTACTTACAAACGTTCGGAAGCCGCTTTAAATATTTTCCTGATGTTCTATCCTTTGGTTTCCCTTTGCCAAGTGATGGTGGCTGAAATACACGCAAGTGATAGAGGTAGTATAGTAACTTACTACCAAATGCTTCAAGGAATCTCTGTCTAGTCATTTACAACTAAAAATCTTTTGTACATAGTATATTTTTGATGTTTTACGGCATGGAAAATTACCAGGTACGTGTAATATGCCGAGTTGTGTTTTTCACCAAATAAAGTGAACGAAGTTTTTCTTTAAAACTGGACTTGTGTACTTTCATAACCCAGCCAACACTTATTGACTCTGACAGTGCGTGCTTTGCTATCTTCAAATTTTAAATTTTCCAACAGAAACGGTTACGGGGCCAGTTCAACGCCCAATAGAGTCATAAGTGCAAGTATCTTTAAAGAAATCGTTCCAGTGTTCAGATGGGGGCCGCACCTGGCACCATTTTGAAGTTCGTGTGAACAACGAAACGCAACAGTGTAAACGTAAGCAGTGTACAAGAACTTTTGCTTCTGCTTCTTCAAAACTACGAGTGGCCATGGAGGCAAGTAGAACGAAGTTGCTGACGCGGGACAACTACGTCACCTGGCGTACCGACATCTCATTCGTCCTCAAGGGAGAAGGATGTTTCGGACATGTAGATGGAAGCGTTAAGCCTATCGAAGAAGACGCAACCGCGAGTCGTCGCGACTACGATGATTTTTATCGCCGGAAAGACCGAGCGCTCGCCATCATTTATCAAAGTTTATCCTCGGAATACAAGGAGTTGATAAACGTCACCGACGAACCTAGTCAAGTATGGAATACCTTGAAAGAACATTTTCAAGCGCCTTCCCGAGCCAACCTGGTTAGATTACTAGATGAGTTCTTCGACGTTCGGCCGGAGCAAGATGAGCCTGTTGACATTTTTTGCTCAAGACTGCGGAAGGCCGTGACGAGGCTTAAAGACGCGAAACACCCCATTGAAGACCTATATGTAGCATTCCAGTCGATTCGGTACCTTCCGAAAGAATTCCGAGGTATCGTTCAAATTATATATCGATGGAATGACTCGGACTTCAAGCTCAGCAAAATACAAGCAGAACTAGCAGCGGAGGAGAGCCGGCTGAGGCAGCAAGCAAGTGACTTTTCCAAAACTGTGAGTTCAAATTCTGCATATTTTACTTCTAAGAAATTTGTAAATAGAGTAAAAGTGTCTAAACTTAAATTTCCAAATGTATCTCATAATGTGTCTAATGTAAATACTTCTAGTCATAATGTAAATATTTCTAAAAGTAAAATTAAGTGTTTTAAGTGTAACAAACTAGGTCATACTAAATCTAATTGCAGTAGAAATAATGGATCTAGTATTGTGGAATTTCTTGGGTCTCCACAGATTGAGGCTAATACTGTAATCGATCCTAGCGATAGACTCAGCTGGGTAGTAGACTAAAGGTCGAGATTAGCGGTCGCCACATCGCCAGTGGCGACTAAGGAATTACTCTTGGCGACCGTAAAATGTAATGTCTATCGCCAAAAATGGCGACCTGAAAAATTTACATGTTTCTATATCAGAACGTCAAAAGTCTAATCTCTGTGGAGTTTCAGGAACACCCGCACGGATGAGCCTAATTTCCTCTGAACCAAACCCAAATTAGACAGTCGGTAAACAAGACTGGTATCATAAAGGGTTTTTCATTGTCGTCCCCCCCCCCTCGGGAGAATATTCCGTAGGCAAGGTATTTCCGTAGGTATCCTATTTATTTCTCCCCAACCCAGCCGTTAAAAGTCTTACTTGCCCATGGCGATTCAACTTAAACGATCTATTAACGAAATCGTGATCGGCCTAACTGCGATAGTCTAAAATGACTCTTTTCCTAAACAATCCCTCTGGGGAGTGAGAAAAATCTGTCAAAAATCACCACAATACTGCTACGGCTGTTAATTTATTGCACCTGCAGCCGAGAATGAGTGCTACTGCTATCCACATTCCTATCTCCTTCCTCCCCGTGATCTCCGATATGTTTACTTTTGAGGCATGCCCGGGCGCAGCGCATTCTATCAATTGACCCCAACAGCACCTTACCGAAATTCGGAGTGGCCCCACTTTTACATACTGTACTAATAGAGCTTTCATCATTTTTACATTTGCCTTAAATTTTTAAACTGTTTCCGAAAGCGGATGCGCAAGCGGAATTAAAATCGCGCATTAAAATAAAAATGCCCCCGCTATTTTCAGCTTGTAAAGTTATTTATTGGTTAAATATTCATAACGTATTTTGCATCATGATAAATTAAAAAAAATAATCCATGTACAATAGTTTTGGGTATACGCTGTAGCTGGGAATGCCAGGCGCTAATAAAAGGCGTCAACCTTCGGGATGCTTTTGTTGGAAACTTGGTTCTGTTTTCGTCGCGATTCTCGTTATCGCGAGAACGTGTTTACATTTTTAGAATGGTTCTACCGTTCTCGTGAACGACTCGTGACGGGAACAGAACATGCCATTCATGCAAATCGCCATCTCGCCGCGCGCGCATTCTGATTTGCATATAGTGAGGGCGCTGCCGTCAACGGTTGTGTTCCGGAGCGTACCCATCACAGTGTATATATGATAGGACACATTCTCAGTTATTCAGAGACTTTACAGACCCTGACTGACCATGTAGTAGACGTGGGAGACTTTTCAGAGTTTAAGATCTTGTAGTTATGCAGACTTAAGACTCGACGTATAGTCAGATCGATCAGACGGTGATCGACGGTGAAAGACCTTGTATGGAAGGCAGACCTTGATCGGTAGAGAGTAGTCTAACTTCTAAAGCCATGACGTGTGACCTGATGATGGTGGCTTCATTAACGTGCACGGCATGTGTGGTACAGTAGCTGTTTTTTCTACTTACCGATGTTATAGTAACTGAGAGTGTGTGCCTAGTCATAAAAACTGTTTACAATCTTTTTCATGAGCTTGCTAGCTCATTGTATATAATTTTGCTTTGCAACGAATGTTACAGTGTTTTATTTTGTAACTTCATCTGATGCAATGGATCTCACAACAAATAAATTGTGTTTGTGTTTAACGAGCTTGTTTTTTTGAGAAAACACATCACTACTGCATATCATCTGCTACAAATTTTTCTTTACCAGCACTTCAGATATGGATATGGCCAAAACACTGCTAAATCTGCAAATGACTTTCAAATTTTCTAGTCTAGTCGCTCAGCTAACACAGCAATAGCAGCCGACATTTTGGTTATGGGCCGTAGTATGTCAAGGCCATAACTTTTATCCGTGATAAAGCAGCAGTGAAGAGTTGTGAATTCCATCGACGGGGGCCGCGACCGGCGCCATTTGCATCAAGCAGAAAGGTAAACAACGCACTCTAGTCACAGTTAAAGACTATGGAGGTGAGCAACGGCATAGAAGCGTTAAACAGGGACAATTACGTCACCTGGCGTAATGAAATTTCGTTTATCCTGAAAGGAGAAGGATGTTACGGCCACATCAACCGTACTGCATTACCAGTCGACGAATCTACGTCACGCCGCGAGCGAGAGGAGTACATGCGCAGCAGCGACCGCGCACTTTCCATCCTGTTTCGAAATATCTCGGCGGAGTACAGAGAACTGCTCGACATCGACGACAGCCCGGCGGATGCGTGGGAGAAGTTGGAGGCGCATTTTGAGGCCCCAACGCGCGCCAATCTAGTTCATCTGTTGGACGAGTTTTTCAGTCTACGCCCGGAGATCGAGGAGCCCATCGACATATTCTGTACGAGGATAAGGAAAGCTGTCACCAAGCTCAAGAACGTGAATCACCCCGTGGAGGATGTGTACGTGGCATTCCAAGCCATCCGGTATCTCCCAGCCCAGTACCAGAGTATCATCCAAATCATTTATCGCTGGAGCGATACTGATTTTAAATTGGATAAAATTCAGAAAGAACTGTCTTTGGAGGAGGGCAGGATTAGACAGTTGAGGAAGGATCATGACAATAATAATGTAAGTTCCAATTCATCTGTATATTTTTCAAATGTTAACGCTAAATGTAAAAATGTTACCAAAGTTAAAAAGTCTATTAAGGTCATAGGACCATGTTTTATGTGTAATAAAAATGGTCATGTAAAGGCACAATGCCCAAAATTGAAAAAGATGACTAGCTCTAGTATTATTGAAGTATTTTCAAATATAAATGTAGAAGCTAATATTGTTGATAATCCTGACAATAGGCTCAGCTGGGTGATTGACACCGCTGCTACGCGACACTTTTGTAATGATGTTAAAATGTTTTCAAAATTTGATAAATGTAAGGATACATCTATGTCGCTAGCAGTGGGTGATATGGAAAGCCCAGTTGAGGCTATTGGAACGGTGAACATGTATGTTAAATTTAAAGATCATACAAATAATATTGTGCTACAAAATGTTATGTATTCACCAAAATTACGGCGTAACTTGTTGGCCGCATCTGTATTAGAAGAGCAGGGCTATTCTTTTAGTGCAGCCAAAGGTATTCTATGGTTTAAGACTCCTGAGGGAGAAAATTTCTTTTACGCTAAACGTAAAGAAGGATTGTATTTCTTAAAACCACAGTACTCAACTAAAAGTTTAAATAGTAGTGTTGAGGGCCGTAAAGGAGATCAGGATAGGGACAAAAATTCTAAACAGGTTAGAAAAACCCCTGCAACAAATAGTCAAAGTCAAAACAAAATTAGGCCTAACTTGAATAAAAGGAAAAACAAATCTGATTTAAAATCAAAGTCAAATAAAATTAGTGGTTCAACAGTTGAAATTCTGAACAAAACTGAATTATGGCATAGAAGATATGGCCATATTAACTCAGACTACTTGCACCAAACAAGTAAAGTTTCCGCGGCAAACGGACTCCCAAAATTAAAATATGCAAAAGTAAATTGCATTCATTGCAAACTTGCAAAATCTAAGAGAGTTTCGTACAAACCAATAGGCAGGATTAGATCTACAGAACCTTTGCAATTACTGCACATGGACGTTTGTGGTCCAATGCCTGTAGCTTCATTGGGGGGAAACAAATACTTCTTGACTATTACAGACGATTTTAGCCGCAAGGTGTTTATTTTTATTTTAAAACAAAAATCAGATGTGTTCAAAGTTTTTCAGGATTTTCAAGCTTGTCAGGAGAGACAATTAGGCAAAAAGATTTTGTGCATCCGTACTGATAACGGCATGGAATTTTGTCACGGTCAATTTAAAGCTTTTTTGAAAAAGTTAGGGATTAAGCATGAACGATCTAACACTTATACACCCGAACAAAACGGGGTATCTGAAAGATTCAACCTGACAGCGTTAGATTGTGTCAAGGCAATGCTTAATCAAAGCAAAGTTGGTGACAAAATGTGGGCAGAGGCAATCCTATGTTTTACTTATACAAAGAACAGGATTTGCCATAAATTTAAAGTTAAAACTCCACACGAATTGTACTATGGGAAGAAGCCTGCTGTATCCCATCTCAGAGTTTTTGGATGTAAGGCTTATGCTGGTATTGCAAAACAGCTTAGGAAGAAGCTAGACCTAAGAGCTCAACTGGGAGTTATGGTAGGATATGCAGAAAATACCAGGGGCTATAGAATTCTTCTTGTGAAAGAAGGAAAAATATTAGAAATAAGCAATGTCCGTTTTGAGGAGATGGAAGCAGCGGAAGGCGTCCTGGACCCCATTCGACCTAGAAACTTCACCCAAAAGAAATCGGGTTTTACTCGAACATCAGATTCAGGATCGGGATGTTTGGATAGTGAGTCAGAGGAAGAAGCAGGTGAGAGCCATGACACTAGTCATACTAGTGAGGAAGAGGACTCTCCTGCTGATTCCGATCTGACCCCCTGTTCAAACATAGATTGGGAAAGGAAAGCTGTACCCAGGCCTGATGGAACTCGAACTGATGTTTACTACTCAGTGAGGGGTGATAAACATAGGCTGAGAAGTCATAATGATGTTAAAAAATTCTGTGCTAAGGCTAACATACATTATGACCAAAATTTGTTTAACTTCAGAGAAAAGAGGGATATCAAATCCAGGCCAGAGGCAAGCAACATAGAAATAATAGGTGATATTGATCATGTAGTTTCTTTGCTAAAGGGAGAATTTGATATCAAATCTCTAGGGAAGGTCCAAAAACTGTTAGGTGTGGAATTTGCAGAAATCAATAACAAAATTTTTATACATCAAAGGCAGTATATTGATAAAATTTGCCAAATGTTTGAGGAATTTTTAGCATTAAATTTTTGTAATCAAATTTCCAAAAACAAAAATGATTAAATTTGTAACTTCTAAATTTTTTTTTCTTTCTTTTACAAAATATGGTTAGGATATCGTATAAATTACTCCTCCCTCTGTGATGCAGATAATTGTATCTAGAGTATATATATGTGTATTGTTTACAATGAACTTTCTAAAATTTTTCACATTACACTGAATGTATATATATATCCATGTTTTCAATTCCCGCATAAGACAGTTATGCTTATGTGTATTATTTTGTGTGTTTACTCCTTGTTATCATACACTTGGCTATGATTCATTGACAAACCACTTATTCAAATTTGTATATGAATACAACACAGAAAAGAAAAAAAAAAATCTTTCATTATCTGTGTCATTGCTATTAGTATTAATTATGTATACTGGTCTTGGACAGAGATAATGAACAGCCATAATTGAATTTAATATTTATAGTAAATTTTTTTTAATCTTAAATGTTAAATTTAATAGTTATACATGAAATTTTCTACAAATTGAATTTAATATTTATAGTAAATTTTTTTTTATCTTAAATGTTAAATTTAATAATTATACATAAAATTTTCTACATAATTGAATTTGATATTTATAGTAAAATTTTTTTAATCTTAAATGTTAAATTTAATAATTATACATAAAATTTTCTACATAATTGAATTTGATATTTATAGTGAAATTTTTTTAATCTTAAATGTTAAATTTAATAATTATACATAAAATTTTCTACACAAATTGAATTTGATATTTATAGTAAAATTTTTAATCTTAAATGTTAAATTTAAATTATCATACTTAAATTTCTTGAAACTTAAATTTTGACTTAAATTAAATTTTTTGGAACTTAGTGTTTCAATGATATCTAAATTTTTCTTTCAATGATAAATTTTTTTTTGCTTAACATGAAAAGTAATATATATACTTTATGTTTTTGCTGGATACTAAAGAACTTGACATTTTTGCTGTTATGTTTTTTAGAATAATTTCATTGATTGATAGCACGTGCGCCGAGATTTGGGGTTTTGCATGAGGGGGCCGATTGTTGGAAACTTGGTTCTGTTTTCGTCGCGATTCTCGTTATCGCGAGAACGTGTTTACATTTTTAGAATGGTTCTACCGTTCTCGTGAACGACTCGTGACGGGAACAGAACATGCCATTCATGCAAATCGCCATCTCGCCGCGCGCGCATTCTGATTTGCATATAGTGAGGGCGCTGCCGTCAACGGTTGTGTTCCGGAGCGTACCCATCACAGTGTATATATGATAGGACACATTCTCAGTTATTCAGAGACTTTACAGACCCTGACTGACCATGTAGTAGACGTGGGAGACTTTTCAGAGTTTAAGATCTTGTAGTTATGCAGACTTAAGACTCGACGTATAGTCAGATCGATCAGACGGTGATCGACGGTGAAAGACCTTGTATGGAAGGCAGACCTTGATCGGTAGAGAGTAGTCTAACTTCTAAAGCCATGACGTGTGACCTGATGATGGTGGCTTCATTAACGTGCACGGCATGTGTGGTACAGTAGCTGTTTTTTCTACTTACCGATGTTATAGTAACTGAGAGTGTGTGCCTAGTCATAAAAACTGTTTACAATCTTTTTCATGAGCTTGCTAGCTCATTGTATATAATTTTGCTTTGCAACGAATGTTACAGTGTTTTATTTTGTAACTTCATCTGATGCAATGGATCTCACAACAAATAAATTGTGTTTGTGTTTAACGAGCTTGTTTTCTTGAGAAAACACATCACTACTGCATATCATCTGCTACAAATTTTTCTTTACCAGCACTTCAGATATGGATATGGCCAAAACACTGCTAAATCTGCAAATGACTTTCAAATTTTCTAGTCTAGTCGCTCAGCTAACACAGCAATAGCAGCCGACAGCTTTTCGGAGCTAAATTGCCGATATTGCGACGTTATGAATTGTTCTATTTCAACTTACATATATATGTACTGTTCATTAACGATCATATAGTAAATATGAACGACGATGGCAAAAATTGCGCGTAGTTGCTTCTATGCTGCCTAGATATAATCGCAAAAAATTCGCAATTGTTAAAGTTTCGGCGCGCAATAGTTTCTCCATCCGAGAAATTTCAGATTTCCTGTTATAGATGATACCTTGTTTTATGTTATTAATCTGTCATCGATGATGTAAAAAACTAAAAATGTTTGTATTCTTAAACTGTTTACCGCTTAGTTGTGTTTTCATTAGTGCCAACGGTAAACAATTATCAATTCAAAGTTAAATTGGCTCAATTTTCAACTTATCCGCGGCCAAAGTTGGTTCATGCCCCACCCCGTTGATTAGAAAATTCGAGTAAAGCAATAAAACGGCCTATGTTTTTAGCGATACAAACAGATATTTTTTAAATTCAAAAACGTCAAAATATTAAATAAAATCAAATTTCTTCAAACGGATAAAGAATTTAGTTGTTATAAAATAAACATATTAGAGAAATTTTACAATAAAAATGGTTGCTAAGTTTATAACGTCCGATAATATAACGGGAAAAATGACCGAAATATCGGGATCGCGATAATTTTAAAGTTACAGACTAAGTGATCAAAAGGTAGAAACAAGAATATAGATTATTTAAAAATCACAGAAACTCATTGGTAAAATCCCATAAATTAAAAAAAAATGAGTGGCCGGATTTCTTAATAAAAAAGGCATAAATATTAATAGTAAATGCTTCATCAGCTGTGAAAAAAAAAGATCAAAATAAGAGAATTTAAAAACTTAAGAAACAGGCATATTCAGAAATAATCTGTAATTTTGGCAAAAAATTAAAGCTGACAAAATGTAAGTGTTAAAGTTGACAAAATGTAAGTATAAGTAAAGTGTTATGGGAAAAAAGGAATTTAACATTGACCCCAAAAGTATTTGAATCAGCTTCATGGTAAATGAATTTTTTTAGATGACTTGGTAAACAGTTATAAAACACTGAAAAATTCCTATAATAAGAAAAACTTCGGTAAGATTTAAAACAGGGTTAAAAAATGAGTGACAATAAATGTTTAAAATATTCAGAAAATGATAAATGAAAGATCAAAATTTTGAAAACTTTTAGGAAATGGAAAAGATGGGGATACTGACAGCGACTTGCAGAAAACTTAGATTTAGAAAAAACACCTGAAATAAAGTTTTGAAAATGTATTCAATATCCAAAATGAGAAGTTAGCAATAAATGCATGTTAACAATATTACTCATTAAAAAATAAATATATATTTATAAATTTGTGTTATCATAAAAATTAAGTTTTGCATTTTGCCAATCTCTTAAATTTCCCCTAATTTTTACCCCACCTCCTCATCAAATAATAGATCTTAATAATAGAAAAGTAGATCTATTATTTAGTTTTCCTTGTTAACATAGTAGTGTCTTTCACCTAACTGAAGTACTCGCCATCTTAAGGTATGGAGAGAAGAATCTGTTGTTTTACTTATGTCTACCATATAATAAACCTGTAAATAAGTATGGGTAATATATCTGTAAATTTTTTAATTATAAAATATTTAAACACAATTTTGCATAACATCAAACAACTTGAAAAAAAAAAATCGCACATTTTTCAGTTGTCAACAATTGGCCTTATCATGAACCTACCAGCCAGTGACTGACTGCTTTGAACCCAGGCATTGTTTACAATGGGTTTTATTCCTTCCCTTTAATTAATGTTCCTTATTATTTCCTATCAATAAGAAATGTATTAGCACTTGCATTACACATGAATATTTATAACCATCATTGTTCTTTTATGAACCCCTTATAAATATCCTCCGCCCCCATCCCCCTTATATTATAAAAATTTATGTTTGTGTACATAAAATGATGCATAAGTAATTAAGTATTTCTATCTACTTTTCTGATCTTAAGTAAGCAGCCTAAATTATGAGGATTCTAACTATTATCTTCAATTTGTGCAGTTAAAAAAATTAATTTATCAAGAATATATTTTAAAGTAAGAGATATGTAATTATAAAATTTTCTGTATATTTGCAATTTTGTTTTGTTAATTTTTTTTTTTATGCTTTGAATTTAAGTTTTGAAATAGATAAATTACCTGTATCTTTTTTACTACATGTGGGCCACATTATGCAATGCATTCTTTAGCTAAAATTTATAATTGTGCCCTTTCGTATGCAATGTGCTCCTTTTTTAAAGTCAGCAACCTGCTCTTTTGAAATCCTAGAATGGACCCTGTAAATATATATATATATATATATTAGAAAGAAGTAATAATAAAAATAATTAATTCAAGTAATCTTGAAATATTAACATCACCATAGAAGCAAAACCACTACCATAATGCCGATAATAGAAAAGATCAGCACCGGCTCAAATTCGGAGATTAAAAAGAATTAAATTCATCTTCAGGTCTGAGTATTTAATTCTATTTAACCCAAACAAATGCCTGTTTCAGATTGGAAAATAGTACATTACTATAAATATCCAAACTCGGACTAGAGGCACCATAAGATAAAAAAATGAAGATAAGAAGCATTAGGAAAATTTGTATTAACATGTGGCAGGAATCCTTCTTCTTTCACCACATGTATATGTGACCAACCTCAACAGTATAATAAATATCTAGAAGTACCGGAATGAACATGACGAAATACAAACTAGGAGGCAGTACGAACGTTCACAGCGACACTCCCAGACCCATCCAGTGAGTCAGAACAGGAGACAGGACTATTACCCGTATAAGCAAAATAGAATATGTACATGCAGCAAAGATGAAAATTCTTACTAAACAAGAGATTCATAGAAGAAATGGATAAACGAAAATGCCACTATACACCATTATAAGGGCCCTCGAATCGTAGTTTCAAACTGGTTAAAGTTACAAAATTTTAGCAAAAATATAATTGAAAACATAATATTAATATATCTTATTTTCAGATGTTTTTGATTTTTCTAATTTTTTTAGCTTATTTTATTACTTTTCATTTTTATTTATTTATATAATTAATAAATAATTATTATATATATATATATATATATATATATATGCTTAAAGCAAATTGAATGTGTTCGTGGAAAAAAAAAATTGTTAGAAAATTGGGGAGAGGGGGGAGATCAAAATCGAGTACAAAATTATGTCCACTAACATCATCAAAGTGGCCTCTGAGCTTTATGAGGTCACTGGCCACTGGCTACTGTTGATTTTTTTTTAATCTAAAGCCTTATAGTAGACACTGCTGCTACGCGACATTTCTGTAATAACATTAAGTTATTTTCAAAATTTAATGAGTGCAAAGGCACTTCAATGTCGCTAGCAGTAGGGGATGTCGAAAGTCCAGTTGAGGCTATCGGGACGGTGGAAATGTATGTCCAATTTAAAGATAAGCAAAGTATTATCAAATTGGAAAATGTTATGTATTCTCCTAAACTTAGGAGAAATTTATTAGCTGCATCTGTTCTTGAGGAACAAAATTTTAGTTTTAATGGAGCTAATGGGGTTCTATGGTTTTTTACACCTAAAGGGGAGAAATTCTTTTATGCAAAAAGAAAGGATGGGTTGTATTTTTTAAAACCTAAGTATAGTACCCAGGAACAACATAACGTAGAAAACCGTCAATCTAAAGATAGGGATCGAGATGGAGACAAGAAACACAAAAAGGATAAGAAATCCAAGGATAGGGATCCTAGTGCTTCCAGAAAAATAGACAAAGTAAAAATAGCACCTAATCTTAAAGAAACTAAATTTAAATCTGACAAAACAAAAACTAAGCAGAATAAAAATGTGAATAGTTCAATATCTAAGCCTAGCAGTTCAGTAACTGAACTTAATAGTACAAACTGTCTTTGGCATAAACGATATTGCCACATAAACGCTGAATATCTTCTCCAAACCAGAAAAGTTTCTGCCGTAAATGGACTTCCTAGGCTTAAATACAAAAAGTTAAATTGTAAATCGTGTAAATTGGCTAAGTCTAGGAGAGTATCGTATAAACCCACCGGTAGGATAAGGTCCACTAAACCATTGCAATTGTTACACATGGATGTGTGTGGTCCTTTACCTACAGCCTCATACGGTGGAAATAAGTATATCTTAACTATAACAGATGATTATAGTAGAAAAGTTTTTGTTTACCTTATGAAACAGAAGTCAGAAGTGTTTTCATATTTTAAAGAGTTTCAGGCCAGAGAAGAAAGGCAGTTAGGTACTAAAATTCTATGTATCCGGACGGATAATGGGATGGAATTCTGCCATGATAAGTTCAAAAATTACCTGAAGGATATCGGTATTAAGGCTGAGAGGACTAACACATATACCCCACAGCAAAATGGAGTATCAGAGCGATTCAACTTAACCGCATTTGAGTGTGTTAGAGCCATGTTGAACGACAGCAAATTACATGACAGATTCTGGGCGGAAGCAATATTGTGTTTTGCATACACTAAAAATCGAATATGTCACAAATTTAAGACTAAAACACCACATGAACTCTACAGTGGTAGAAAACCTTCAGTCAAACATCTTAGAACCTTTGGTTGTAGAGCATATGTAGGCAAACCCAGTCAGCTCAGAAAGAAGTTAGACATGAAAGCTACAGAAGGGGTGATGGTAGGCTATGCTACTAAAACTAAGGGCTATAGGATATTTTTGTCAGGGGAGAAACGAACAATTGAGACCTGCAATGTGAGGTTTGATGAGGGTGATGTAGTGGAAGGCATCCTGGACCCAATTTGTCCCAGAAATATCTCCTTAGGGATATCAAGAGATAACCTTTCAGAATACTCCGACGGGGAATATCCGAGAGGGCAGTCTGATGGGGGGGCAGGAGAGAGTGAAGACACTGGTGACGATCCGTCTGAATCCAGTGAGGAA
Organism: Amaurobius ferox; assembly: GCA_951213105.1. Lineage (NCBI taxonomy): Eukaryota > Metazoa > Arthropoda > Arachnida > Araneae > Amaurobiidae > Amaurobius > Amaurobius ferox. The sequence goes on along the minus strand of OX578147.1, from coordinate 143,913,977 downwards.
ACGGACTCTCCTGCTGACTCCAGTATGACTCCTTGCTCGGATATTGCTTGGCAGCGAAAGACGGTTCCAAGACCCGATGGGAGTAGAACCGATGTGTATTATTACGCTCAAGGAGATAATAAAAGGCTGAGGTCGCACAATGATGTTAAGAAATATTGTGATAAAAGGAATATACAATTTGATCAGCAACTGTTTAATTTTCGGGAAAATAAAGGTCTTAAAAGGGTCAGAGGCAGACCAGAAGCAGGCAATATTGAAATAAATATACCAAAAGGGTACAACGCTGCTATTAAATCTTCCCAGTCCGAAAAATGGTGTAATGCTATGGATGAAGAAATGGCCGTAATGCAAGAGAGGGGTGTCTGGGAACTAGTTCCTGCATCCACCTCACAAAAGCATATAGGCAATAGATGGGTCTACACCATTAAGAAAGACGAGAATGGGAAAATCAAGAGGTTTAAAGCTCGTTTGGTAGCCCAGGGGTATGGTCAGAAAAAGGGAGAATCATACGATGAAGTTTTTAGCCCTGTTGTTAACTTCAACTTAATTAGAGCATTCTTCTCAATTTTCGTATGCATGCTTGGCTGGATGCATTTCCAATTAGATATCAAATCTACCTATCTCTATGCTAAATTGAGTCAAAAGGTATATATGAAACAGCCTCAAGGTTATGTCAATCAGGAACAGCCTGATTATGTTTGTTTGTTGAAGAAAGCCATTTACGGTCTTCATCAAAGTGGAAGAGAATGGTTTAATGAACTTGACACCAAATTAAAAGAATTAAATTTTTTAAAACTTCAATGGTGTAATTGTGCATATATTTACAATAGCAAAGTTCTTATGCTAGTCTATGTGGATGACATAATTCTCTTCTCAAAGTATCAAAGGGACATAGACCACATTGTTTCATTACTTAGCATAGAATTTGATATCAAGGTATTAGGAAAAATTAGAAAACTTTTAGGCGTGGAATTTAAAGAGTGTGACAATAAATTTTTTATACATCAAAGTCAGTATATAGATAAAGTATGTCAAACGTTTCAACAGTATAAATATCCAGTTACTTCACTTCCCATTTCTAAAGGGAATATTCTAAGTAAAATAGATTGTCCAAAGACAAGTGAAGAAATAAAGCAAATGCAAAGTTTTCCTTACAGGAGCTTAATTGGGTGTTTGGCTTTTATATCTAGTAGGACTAGACCTGATATTTGTTACGCCATCAATATATTATCTCAATTTCAAGAAAACCCTGGAATTAAGCATTGGGATGCATTGTTAAGACTTTTAGGATATGTTGAAAAGACTAAAAACTATATGTTGAATTTATCTAACATTCAGGAGTTAAAATTGAATGGTTATTCAGATTCTGACTTTGCTGCAAACAGAGATGACCGTGTTTCACTTGGAGGCATGATACTCTTTATTGACAATGTACCTATTTCTTGGCGTACCTTTAAACATAAGTGTGTCAGCTTATCAACCATGGAAGCTGAATACGTATCACTAACTGAAGCCGCTAAGGAAATGGTATGGGTACAAAACATAATTGAAGAATGTCATTTACTTGGGTTAAACTTTAATAAAAGTAACAGTGTTATTTTTAGCGACAACCAAGCAGCCATTAATTTTTCTAACTCTCCAATTGAAAACAATAGAACTAAGCATATTGATGTTAGATATCATTTCCTAAGAAATTTAATAGTCAATGAATCTTTTAATGTTAAATTTGTAAATAGTAAAGATAACTTAGCAGATCACTTTACTAAACCAATGACTAAGGAAATAATACTTAAATTTTGTAATAAAATTTTTAAAAACTAAATCAAAACTTTTTGAGATTAAATGTTTAGTCTAAAGAAAATTTTAAATACTAAATTGAATTTACAACTTGGGAATTTTTTTTTAAAAAAAGATGGCATATATATACATTATTGTTTATCTTAAACCTCATTGATATAAGATAGTATATCTTGAGTATAAATTTTTGTGATATTGAATCTTTTTCACTTTACACCTTTGTATATACATCCATTTTCCATGACCCGCATGATGCTAAATAATAGCTTATGTGTATAAAATTTTGTATTTTTCAACTTGGTAAAAAGTATGTGTTGAAAGTTTTGATAAAGGAATTTTATTATCTAATTACTTGCATCATGTATTTTTAAATATTTGGTATATCAATGCAGTCTAATAGTATTAATTATGTATACTTATATTGTGTTAATAGACTAAATTTTTTTAAGCTTTTTGAATTATAGTGTTTATACTCAAATTTAAAGTAAACTTAAATTCTATGCTTATACAAAATCTTAATCTTTTAAAGTTGACTTGTTTAATATGATAATGTGCTTATACTTAAATTTTGGATACTTATAATTAAATTTAAACTAAAATTTCAATTTTTGAATGCTGATACTTAAGCATTGAAGTTGTGTTGTATATAAATTTCTACTTGATGTGAAATGTTGTTGTTACAATATTGTCGACAATACTTAACTATTTTTCAGATGCTATAAGTACTTATGCATTTTATTTTAAATTTAATAATGATATAATACTTTAAATTTTTTCCTTCATTATATGTTTGATAGGATACTGGGGGCCTTGGTGTTTATTGATATACCTTGGTTTCTCAGAGTAAGTTTTCTTTTGCATATGCATTGAGACTTAAGGATTTGCATTAGGGGGCCGATTGTTGGAAATAATCAATACATCGCGATTCACGTTCCTGTGAACGGGCGTTTATGCAAATTTAATATGAACGACTCTTCCCGTTCACCGGCGTGAACCGTGACGTTTTTCAACATGAGGTTTCATGCAAATCAGTTCTCAATGCGTACGCATCTGATTTGCATATCCGGGGGCGTTTCCGGAACTGTCCATTCTCGGATATATAGGGCAGAGGTTTCTTGAAGCAAATGAGAAGGTCGAAAGAGTCGATCGAGATCAGACAGATCAATGAGATCAGATCCGACGTCTGAAGAAGTCAGACGAGATAGACACTGATGGTCTGATGCAGGCAGACAGAAATGTTTTTGACTGAAGTACTGCGGAATATCGTTTGACGACGGTGAATAGTCGAAACGGATGCAGATGTGGTCAGTTTGGACCAGCATGTATTGAACGTTAAATTTACTTACAAACGTTCGGAAGCCGCTTTAAATATTTTCCTGATGTTCTATCCTTTGGTTTCCCTTTGCCAAGTGATGGTGGCTGAAATACACGCAAGTGATAGAGGTAGTATAGTAACTTACTACCAAATGCTTCAAGGAATCTCTGTCTAGTCATTTACAACTAAAAATCTTTTGTACATAGTATATTTTTGATGTTTTACGGCATGGAAAATTACCAGGTACGTGTAATATGCCGAGTTGTGTTTTTCACCAAATAAAGTGAACGAAGTTTTTCTTTAAAACTGGACTTGTGTACTTTCATAACCCAGCCAACACTTATTGACTCTGACAGTGCGTGCTCTGCTATCTTCAAATTTTAAATTTTCCAACAACATTCAATTTTTCCAACAACATCTACTCCATGAGCTGCACAGGTAACTATGATTTATGCGTGTAGCTGAGGTATGCGATAGACAGCTACTTAATGAACTGAACCATTAGTTATGACTTGAGCGCATAACGGAGACATACGATCGACAGCTACTTCATGAACTACATCGTTAGCCGTAATTTGTGCACATAGCTGAGATAGACAGCTACTTCATTAAATGTACCGTTAGCCGTGACTTGCCCACCTAGCTGAGGTGTGCGAATGACAGCTACTTCCTTAACTGCACTGTTAGCCATGAGTTGCGAGAGTAGCGAAGGCGTGCGATCGACAACTATTCCATGAAATGCACCGCTAGCCACAATTTAAGCGTGTAGCTGAGATGTGCGATAGACAGCTACTTCATGAACTGAACCATTAGTCATGACTTAAGCGCATAACGGAGACGTACGATCAACAGCTACTTCATGAACTACATCGTTAGCCGTAACTTGCGTACGTAGCTGAGGTACAAGATCAACACTTCATAAACTACACACTTAGCCGTGACAGGCCACACTAACAGCAACCATAAGCCTTCGGGTTGGTCGTGTGGTCTAGGCTTTCTACACTTAGCCGTGACTTGCGCACGTAACGTAGGTGTGCGGTCGACAGTTACTTTATGAACTGCCCCGTTACTTATGGCTTGCATCGCAGAGGTGTACAATCGACAGCTACTGCAAGAAAGGTATTGCAAGTTTAAAAACTTTTTCAAAAACAATAGGGCTGGTCGCCGAAGGCAGTAATTAAATAATATGAGGGAAATAAGTTATCCTATATTTCATCAAAGCTACTGCAAAGCATTAATCTAGACGCAGCTATTTCCCTTCAATCATCCTCTGTTTTGATAGAATCAACAAAAACACATACACAAGTTCCTGCGGCTCAAAAGAACTCTAATCCAGAAAACTATATTTTTAAATATTGGTTTTTGAGAAAAAATTCTTACAGAGTTCAAATCCTTGGTACTTTTCATCCCTGATGCATACTAAACATGGAATAATTTGACAAAATTTTAAGTTTAAGAAGAAATGAAAACTGTTTAAAAGTTTTATCTGTTGGAAGCGGGAATGTGTTTATTTAACATTTTTCACATTTCTGCTCTTTCATTGTTTTTAATTTATCTTTTATGGGGAGTGTGGCGATCCAATTGAGGGACCTCCCTACTATGCCGTATTTTATTTTATCCATTGCTTTTCTTCATAAACTGCTATGTGGTCCTGGCCCCTAAGCAATGCATCCTTTTGAAGAGACATCTTTTAATATTATCAATGCCTAGAGAGGTTGCTAACAGCAGACAAAAATTCCTTCTCTACTCTCCTGTTTTGACATGATGTTGATCAAATATTACGTAATGAGGGTCGTAAGAGAATCAGAATCCGACTAACTATATTTGTATTATTGGATTTAGACCTAAAATTCTTCAAAATTTTTGCATACAATTGATTCCCAACAAAGAATAGTTGAGCAAAATTTTAACTTTGCAAAGAAAAAGAAACTTCGTGATTTATCTAGTAAATATGAGGAAGCACACTATTCAACAATCGAACCAGTTTTTTTCTATTTTATTTCTTTGAGAGGTTAAAGACTTCAAGGTTTGTTAGCTTGCGCTGAAGATTCCTAAGATATCCTGCGAAGATTCCCACTCCCACAAACAAAAAAATCTCCCTCAAACTCCGGTCGTAAATGATCATGTGGGTCGCCATTCCTCTTACGATCGTATTTCATTAAAACCGCCCGCGGACGGAGAGGATTTAACCATTGAGAATTGGCGATTTTGTCGTGAATGACACTTTTGTCGTCTTTGACTTTGTAAAAGATGAGTGCTATTTTGAACGTTTTAATTTCTGAAGTCTCTTTTAACATCGATTGCCGTATGAATGGAATGTATTCGGGCGATAGTAGAGTAAATTTGACACAGCAGCAAAACATTACAAAATTTTAGGATGATTTAAAAATTTTAGGTTAATTTTAGGAATTCAAGGGAAGCTTCAAACTTTTAGGAATTTTAGGACGAATGCGATCCCTGCAGCTTACATACTAAGTTGACTGTTTCAGTGGCAGCTATTTCACTAGTCTGATATTCATCGGAACTACTCCTTTTGAAATTCTCAGTGGTTGACTTTACTTTAACATAAAGATTTACCAGATACAAGATCATGCAAGTTTGTTGCTTTTTATTGTTCTATAAAGTAATTGTTTGTTCTCAGGTCTTTACTTACTCGAGCTTTATGAGATGTAAATGGATCACAGCAAGAATTTCTATTAGATCTATTTAAGAATCAAAATTTAAAAATGTATCTGATAAAATATGACGCAACATTTCCAATGGCAGATATCATTTCCAATAGAATTGCAACCAGTCTGCTGTTCAGCTCAATATTTCACAGCAAACTGATCTAACTCTTACACCTCCTACAAAATCAGATGTGGCTTTTGACCTATTCCTCCCTCATTTGCAACCAAGTAGGGTGCCTTGTCCAGAACAAAGGCTGCTGGGGAAGAATCAGAACATATCTGAGAAAGATGTTTTCCAAGACAATTAAGAGAAAAAATAATTGTGTTTTATTAAATTTCACATTTTTTCATCATAATAGATGTTTTCAATTTATTTTCATAATATATAATTAGGTAGGAAACATGAAAATTAATTTATTATTTTATTTTCTTAGATTTTTTTTCCAAAGATTGAATCTAATGGATAATTAAATTAAATGATTGGACATATATTCGAATGTACAAGCAAAATGGCATTTTTTGTACAAACATTTAAACATGAATAACTAATTGCCTATCATTAAAAATTTTTAACACAGGAAATGTCAGTTTTGTTTGGAATTTTAAAAATAGCAAGGAAGAAATATACAGAATTTGATAATTCATATGATCATATGTATGTATTTGTGGCTTCTTTCAAGCAGTTTTTATATGTTTAACTTCTGAACTTTTCTTTCTTCATGGGAGGGAGGTGTAAAAGTGATTATAACATGGGAAAAAATTTTCGTTTGAGGTAACATGGTACAAATAATATTTTGATATGTCTTTTTTTTTAACACAGACAACTTCTCTCCCCCCCCCCCCCCACATGCCCAATCATAAGCAAAAAATATATGAAATCACCTTTAAATTAATGTTAATGATAATCAAGAAACAAAACAATGCACAAGCTAAACATATTTTTAAATAGACTTTAAAGTATTAATAACTAACACCCTGTTTTGAAATTTTTCCATGTGCTGAAAATGACACTTTTCTTTTCAATTTTAAAAATAGAAAGGATAAAACATACAAAAAAGGACCTTTCACCTGACTATCTGTAGGGAGTTGCAGTTTTATTGAACCAGTTTTAAAATTTTTAAATTATGTACCACATGGGATTTTGGGGATGTTAAAAGTGATCATTTTTGAAATTTTAGAAGTTTGGCAACCCTAAAATCCAAGTAAAAAGTGGAATAGAAACTAAATTTTTTCCAAACTAAGACTATGGGAGTAGGGTAAAATGTGCTAAAAATTTGAAGATTCAGATTAATTTCTTCCATTTATTTTAAAAGGCCTAAAAACTGTAATTTTAGCAAAACTGATGCTACATTTTAATGCTGAATTTTGGCCCCTCAGGTTGCAGTGCAGTTAGCTAAATATTACAATGACATAAAATTTTGATTGAAATATATTGATAATTTCCTTAGCATTTCCCTACTTGTGTCTTTTGTTATACCCCATGATCTGTGCAAGTTTCAATGAATTCGAATAAATACTTTTTATCCTCTTTTTTACACTTAGTTGCTTAACTTTTAGACACTTTTGGACATGCTTAATTTTATATAGTCTATATAAGTGCATATAGACTATGTATAATCATTTTTACTTTTCAGTATTAATAAAATTATGTAACTATTTAATAAGAATGTTTCAAATCTCACATATTGTGTACATACGTACAGTTTCAAATATTTTCTTTATTACTTATTTAAATATATAGTGGTGTGCACAGAATTTTTTTTTTTTACATTTATTGCTCTGCAGACCGCAAGGGAGCAAAGGCCTTTTCCCCTGTGAGTATGTCACCTTGTATTTATACATTAAGAACATGTTATTTTTTAAGACTTCACATATGCACTTATCCCCCGATTTACACAGCACTTGTTTTACACCATTTCGCTTTTACACGGTTTATAAATAAACAGATTTCAAAAGATTTATAAATATGTATATTCCGCTCCATATACGCCTATATTACAATGCTGCAAGCCATGGGTGGTTCAAGAGATTCAAACAAAGACATTCTTTACATAATCTGAGAATGAAAGGTGAAAGTGCATCTGCTGATTCGGATGCGGCACAACAATATCCGGCAAAACTTGCTGAAATCATTGCCGCTAACTCCTACACTTCTGATCAGATTTTCAATGCTGATGAGTCCGGATTATTCTGGAAAAAAATGACGGAAAGAACCTTTATAGCCAAAGCTCACAAATCAGCTAGTGGTCATAAAGTAGCGAAAAGTCGTATAACAGTTTTTTTCTGTTGCAATGCTTCTGGCGATTATATGATGAAACCATTGGTGATTAACAAATCAAAATCACCACGATCAATCAAAGGAATAAATATCAAAAACTTTCCTGTCTATTGGATGGCTAATAGAAAAGCATGGGTCACTGCCATAGTTTTCAATGAATTGTTCCATAACTTCTTTGCTCCAGATGTCAAAACTTATTTAACTAAAAAGGGATTGCCTTTTAAAGCTCTTCTATTAATTGATAATGCACCAGGTCATCCTCCAGATTTACAACACGAAAATGTAAAAGTTGTTTTTTTACCAAAGAATACAATTTCCTTATTACAGCCGTTAGATCAAGGGATAATTTCGACTTTTAAGGCACTGTACATCAAGCAAACTTTCAGGTATATCTTAGAACAAATGGAGAATGATGAATCTCTTACTCTGATGGATGCTTGGAAGAAATTTACAATTTTAGATTGTGTTAAGCATGTTGGACTGTCATACACTCAGATCAAACAATCAACGATCAACGCCTGCTGGAAAGCAATATGGCCGGATGTTGTTGAAAGTGGAAATGATAAATCACCAATAGAGCATGAATACTCTCAGATCACTGAGTTGGCCCATACTATAGGAGGAGAAGGTTTTGAAGATTTAGCTCAGGCAGATATTGAAGAAATAATGGCTGATGAAGAATTGAATGAAGATGATTTAATTAACATGATTCGTGAAACAAACAAACATGATGAAGACAATGATTCTGATGAAGAGCAATCTGAGCCAGTTGTGTTCACAGCAAGAATCATAAGCGTAGGACTTGATTTGGGAAGAAAATTGGGCAACCATTTCTTACAATATGACACAAATGTTGATCGAGCTCTCCGATTCCAGCGAGACCTTCGTAAAAGCTTAAATCAATATGAAGAGGTCTATAAAGATTTAGCAAAAAAACCTACGCAATTGTTAATTACCGATTTCATGACAGTCTTGTCAACCCGAGATCTTGCCTAATTCGTCAACCATTGAGCCAGAATCACATCAAGAAAGCTCAAGTGATGAAAGTGACATCATACCTATCAGAAAGAAAAGTCTGATAGTATATGAAAGTGATGACAGTGATTAAACTTATAATTAATTTTAAGGGTCTTTTTGTTTTTTTGTTATTTGTTCCTCATGTAAAATAAATAAAAAATGTTATATTACTACATTCATATGTTTGTTGTTTTATAAACTAAGTATAATTTTAAGTTTTCTAAGATGTCTTACTTTTGTTTTACTTAAATAAATGACTGAATCATGCACATTTTGGGGGTATTTTCGTTTTACACGATTTTACTTAGCAAAATCCAAGATTCCAATTTACACGGTTTTGTGCAGAACCTATCTTCCGCATAAATTGGGGGACAGATGTATATTCCTTTTAAAAGGTCTAAGTGTTACTTACTTACTTTTTTTTTAATTGCTATTAGTACTAGCAGCGAAACTTAACGTTGCCTGCGATCTAAAATGCAAATTCTCTGATTAAAATTACAGTTGAACATAGATGGAATTCTCTAATACCAAACAACACTTTACTGACATAATTTGGTTTAAAAATGTGAATAATAATAAAAATTATATTAATTATATTAAAAATTGTATATTTAAAGCATTAGCAAAATCTCTGACTACATAATGTAAATTTTAGACAATATCTGTATGAGTCTTTCCTGTTATTCAGTTATTCTTTTTTACCTAAACTACACAATTTTACATCTGATTACTGTCAAGATTGTTGCCTTTATTGCAATCTTTAATTTAACTTGATGTTTGTCAGTGTGATTCAAATCTTTGAGGGCCTAACTAATCACCATCAATTAATGATATGAGTGTCACACTGAAATTTTTTAGACAGGGGCAAACGATATGCGCTAAAAAAAGTTATTGGTTCGATATTTAAATCTGAACTCTTTTATGAACGCAGACGATAATTTGTGGCAACAATTACAATTTAGCTATTGGAGAATAAATTTTGAAAGAAAAGAAAATGGAGCTGATGCAAGAGCATTATCAAGCTATGATTTTTTATGGTTTTAAAGTGGGGCTAAATCAAGAATGTCTTAAAAAATTAGCATATGGAAATGATGCACCATTTCATGCCACTGTATACAGATGGTTTACAGAGTTTATAAGAGGTTGAAATTCTCTCCTGGATGAAGAACACACAGGAAGACCTTTGCCAGCTGCAGTCCCAGAAAATGTGTCAGCCATTCGAAAAATTTTAATCGATGATAATCGCTGTACCTACCAAATGATACAGAAGGAACTTAACATTGGATATGCATGAAGAACGGCATATGAAAAAATTAGCTTGTCATTGGGTTCCCCATAATTTAACAGAACACCAAAAAGTGGAGTGTGTCAGAATCAGTGAAGAAACCCTAAAATTACTTAATGATGGTGGACACTGCATTATTTCTAAAATCATAACTGGTGATGAAACATACATACCGTTTTTTGATGTTCCAACATGTCAAGAAAGTAATGTATGGGTCTTTGAAGGTGACCCCAAACCAACAATGGTGAAAAGACAACGAGCAATGAAAAAAGTAATGTATGCTGTGTTCTTCAGAAGTACAGGTCTGGTCAAAGCCATAAAGCTAGAGGGACAGAAGACAGTTACAGGTAACTGGTACACCACTAAGTGTCTTCCAGAAATTCTTCAGGAAGTGAATGTTAGGGGATGCTTCACCATGACAATGTATCTTCTCATTCAGCAAGAATGACAGTCGAATTTCTTGAACAAAAAAACACCAAAGTGATAGAACATCCATCCTATTCTCCTAATCTTGCTATGTGTGACTTTTGGCAATTTTTTTTATCTAAAAAAAATTTACGTGGGCATAGTTTTCATTCCGAAGATGAGATTGATGAGGCTATAAAAGCATAGTTTTCATTGATTCTATGAAATAGATGGCTTGAAGTATTTAATCTTTGGAAAACTGGTTTACAAAAGTGCACTGATGTTGAAGGGAAATACTTTGAACACTCCTAAGAGTTGGTAAGTTTAACTTCTAACTCTTAACCGTATCTCAAAAATTTCAGTGTGACCCTCGTAGTAACATGAAATTTGGTGTGTTGCTTTTTGTGGTACATGTTAATTCTTTTGAATTTCAACCTTATCAGGTCAGTTCATCTCAAGCTTGTTATAGAATATACTTATCAAATCGTTAAAGACTTAACTAATCCAGTTTCATTAATCATACCAGGCTTCCGGAAATGGACCATCCTCCTAAGGTTAAAATTCGGCAAGAAAGGCCAATTTTCGGAAGTTGCCATCCTCTCAGACGGCCTTACGATTAGAGATTCCGTAAAAAAAATTTAAAAATAAATACCAAATTTTTGCCATCGTAAAATTATGGCGAAAGAAGCGTTTTCCCGTGCTATTAATGAAAATTGAAATGTTGTCATCTGCAAATCGCCCCCCCCTCCCATAAACTTAGCTAGTGTGCATTATCAACGCCTTCTTTCTAGTTGAGCCGTTAGATCTGCATTGTAACCACAGGCACTAGTTATTTTTTCTCCCCTCATCCTCCACCCAGTGAATCCGATGACTGAACAAAAATGCGATAGCATGCTCATGATCGAAGTCACATGTTCTGTTCTCTTTTTTGAGGTCTATTACACAAGGTCTACATACCAAATATTGGAAAAAGAGATTCCTTACATCTCTTACCCCTCTACCCCCCACCCATAGATCGGAATTAGGTCGTCCTGAGGTGAATGTACTCTGAGTTAAATTTGCACAAAAAGCAAGGATGATGGAAAAGTGGCAGGTTGGACATGTCTGCCAAATTTTTTAAAGACTTTAAAACAATTATAATATAATTCAATATTAAGTTATTTACAGATAATCTCGCATACCATTTGAGGTACAATCATTTAATTATGTATCTATAGGACATCCTAGGTCCTAAACACCATTCACTATCAACAAATAACTTCAGCCTAAAAAATGATTACCTCAAGATAAAAACCTGCATTAAAATCCTTACTTCAAACTTACAGTTGAAAGTAATCACTGTAGCATGTTAATAATTGTAAACGGGCACATTTTTAATGAGTCATAATGCAGTTACTTTCACACTCAAAATCAACATGATTTGAACAATTTTCACTTTTGTGAGGTTCTACTGACTTTGCTACTGCTTTTTGATTCCCTCAATTTAAGACTGTTCATTACTACTTGCAAAGAGATGGTTTAAAACTTTTTTAATTTTCAAAGAATGAGAAAAAAAAATACAAAAATAGAAAAAAAGAAATGATTCTCTTAATTTTACAAAAATGAGAAAATCTGTTGATTTGCAGATGAAGTGCTAATAATCCAGATGAGCCTCTTTTAAAGAAAGTGGGCTACTCACCCAGAGATAATGAATCTGAATTCACAGGCATATTACTCAGGAAGTGACTGACTTGCTGATAAGCTTGTGGCCAAACTGTCACACCATTTTCATCAGTAATGCTGGAAACCAACTGAAATAAAGAATTAACTATTTTAAGAATATTTTTACTGATTATAATTGCAACATATTTTTATGAATCAGTAGAATTTGCAGAGAATTGTGTTATAGCCTGCCAGTGGCATGAACGATGGAATAGATGAAGCTACCATATTGAAATATATAGATTCCAAACTTGTTATGGATTCATTTATTTGACAAGCATACTGAGATACTGAAAAATTAAAATTTTATTTTCACATTTTATAGGTAAAATACATATAGTAACTGCCTTTAGTACTTTCAACGACTTTTTTTTTTTTTTGTTTTGTTCTCCCTCTATGTGTGAAAAAAATACTGAATTTACTACGCCCAAAGAGAATAGAATTTTAATAATAAATATTCAGAAATTTTAAATATAATACATAACATATACAGGGTATCTCACAAAAAATGAACAGTAGAAGATTTTTTGAAACCTAATTGCAAAACGGCTTTAAATAAAATAGGAAGTTATGAAATAATTTAAATGCTGTTCCATATTTTTTTAAAAAGTTAAAAAAAAAATATTTTATACAACCCCTCTATCATAAAGACAAGTAACAAAATTGTTGTGAATATTTCATTTAGAAAAACTAAAGAAAAATTTAGTTCTTAAAAGTTCAAATTTAGGAAGATTGTCAAACTTCCTGACTTACACCACTTTATGATTTTTCAATACTCTTTCAATCCTCAAAATTCCTGAATCCAGGGGCTGTTCACAAATTAAAATAATGCACAGAAATCATTTAACATGGTTTTAAAACATTTTTTTTTTGTGCTTTGTTTTTAAAACTATTAAAAATGGGCATACTATACTCGTTAAAAGTTGTTTTAACACTTAAATAAGGTAAATAAAACAAATAATTGTAATTTTGTAAGACTGCCACCTGCCACACATTTCTATGACAAATTCTATAGATCATTCCATGTCAAATCAACACAGCCCCCAACCCGATTCACACTAATTCATTTAAAACTTACGATATTTTGTTGTCCACTTATATAAGACTCAATGCAAAGTTTTAACCCCCAATTTTCCCTATTTTTTTTTATTTATAAAAATTTGGACATATTTATATATATAAATTGAAATTTTAAATCGAAAACTATGCATAAACTACATATATATATATATATACCATACATATATATATATATACACATACCATATATATATACACATACTATATATATATACATATATACACATACATATACACCCAACTCTTTTACACGGTAGATACGTTCCTCAGAAATTCGTGTAAAAAAAGATAAGTTTCCGGTAGTATAATTGGGGATACGTTCCATGTCATCCAAAAACCGTGTAAGATGAAATAAAGAACTATATTTATAAATTATTAAAACATCTTAAAAGACGTACAAAACATTTTAAAACCACCAGCACACTTTCGAGTGTTAGTATGCCCTTCATCAGTGGCTACATGAATGGTAAAACATGGAATGTTCATATATAGAGACCAGTTATACAGCAAATTTGCATAAAAATATAAAATGGTAAATGAACTTGATCAATTAATACAAAATAAGGTACTTATCGGTTATAGTGACCATAGGTCAGCGACTGCTTTTCCAAGTTGTCACCAACACGAACATTGGCGATATACACTGATACGAGAAATTCACTACAAACACAATGATTAAAATTTAATATATAATGGGGTTTGATCCACTTTACTTAACAAAAAAAATATTGTGTTACATTGAAATTTACGAAGGCCAAAACTCAGCTATTGCCAATAAAATTTCATTAAATTTATCACTACCGATAAGGCCGTTCAAATTTTAAGTTATGCTTGGTGACTCATTCTCAACTCTATGCAATTCAAATCTCTTAATAGTTATTTATGACATCATTCTCATGGAAATTACGGCTTGACAGTTCTTCCGAAATTTTGCTTTTCCTGTAACTAAATAATGTATTGATAGTACTTTTTTTGTAATATTTTTACAATTTGAAAGAGTTTTAAAAGTAATTTTTATTTTCAGTATATATTTCTTGAATTATTTTGTATTAATTAATAGTAAGTTCATTTACAATTTCATATTTTTATGCAAATTTGCTGTATAACTGGTCTCTATATATATGAACATTCCATGTTTTACCATTCATGTAGTCACTGATGAAGGGTATATTAATGCCCGAAAGCGTTCTGGCGGTTTTAAAATGTTTTGTAGGTCTTTTAAGATGTTTTAATAAATGACCTTTCGTTTTAAAGATGTTCTATCCTTAATTTTATTTGTTGAATGCAAACTTGATACCAATTTTGATTATTTTAACTATATTTAGTTTAAAAACAGTGTAAAAAAATGCTGAAAACTGTAAAAGTTCTCATATGCGTATGAATGATATATACATACATATGCAATTTTATTGAGCAATAAAACTTAAAATGCATAATTCATAGATAAAAATAAGTAGTGCAAGCAAAAAAAAAAGGAATCTCTTAATCCAAAATTAAGAATAGAAAACTCAAAATTAAAAATAGAAATAAAGAAATAATATTTAGTTACATAATTATCTGTCGCTACTTGATAATAAGCGCAATTGTTTGTGATGAACTGGATCAAAATCATTATCATCACTAGAGATATCCACATCCGTCAAGCTCTTTAATGGAGACTTTCGTCCGGTAATACTGTTTTGAACTGCCGAACTACTTTCCGAAAGGTCTTGCGCTGTCGACTTTATTAAAAAATCTGTTATAAACAGTTGAACTTTTGGTTTTTTAAGTTCTTTATACAACTCTTGATACCCAGCCAAACAACTCTCGTTCGAATTTTAGGGCACGTTTCATGTTTGGATCAATTTCTAAAAAATGATTCAGATCATCCATATCTAGAGGTTTATCTATCATTAATTCATCGATATCTTCAATTTGTAGGTCCTCAAATCCTTCTCCTCCAATCTGGCGTGCCAAGGCTATAATTTGTTGGGGTGCTCAATCATTGTTTGGGGCACTGAGTTACCACTCTTGATGCATTTTGGCCAAAGTGCCTTTCAGCAAGCATTTAATGTTGATACCCTTACTTTGGCCAGTGAAGCATATGTAATGCAATCCATAATCGAATATTTTTTCGATGCATCAACAATTGTGAGGTTGTCCTCCTCTACTGCATCTAAAATATGGTGGAATGCTCGTTGAGTATAATACAGCTTAAAGGTAGCGATTATATCCTGGTCCAATGGTTGAATCAAGGAAGTGGGGTCAAGGTATTAAGGTGGCAAAAAGATTACTTGAACATTTGGATGCTCTAATACCGGATGACTGGGTGCATTATCTACGACCAAAAGTACTTTAAAATCAAGACATCATTGCTCCATATATCTTTTAACTTCAGGAACAAAGCACTCTTCAAACCATTCCGTAAATAGACCTGCTGTCATCCAGGCCTTTTTATTCGCCCTCCAATGAACCGGCAACTGTTGAATGTTTTTTCCTTTCAAAGCATGTGAACTTGACAATCGGTTGATTAAAATGAGCTTTAAAATTTTGTCACCAAAAGCATTGCTACACAATAAAAAAGTCACCCAATCTTTAGCAACTTTAAACCCACTAGCAATTTTTTTAGATTTTGCTATAATAGTTTGTAACGAGCTCGGCTCTCATTTCCAATTGCTGATCGCCTTGAGCTCGTTCGGTGGTTCGTTTTCTATACTAAGCAAAACACTTTCATTTCACACTAACACATTTATTACATCTAGATATTTACAGATATATGTACACATCTTCCCAGATTCAAATTGACTCATACATCCTATTCCGGACTCTGCGAGTCCGATCGTCTGTTCAGTTCAGCATCTCCGAAGCAAGTCCTCTCTTCTTACGCCAAAACGCCATCGCCCTCCCCTCCAATATCTGGCCCTTGACCCCCTTGACTTTTGAATCTTACTCCGTATATATATATATATATATATATATATATATATATACATACATTAAACATATATATACATATATATATATACAGCATTCTCCCCAAGCCATTTTAGCCGGGTGGTACACCCGGCTATTTTACCCTGCCACCCGGTAACCAAACGGCGTTCATTTCTGTCAACAAAAAAAAAAAAAAAAAGAGTTGGAAAAAAAAAAGTGTGCCGAATGGCGATTAGACTTGGGTTGTTAGAAAAACTTTGGTTGTAAACAAGCACGTACGTGAATGTACGGTCTAAAAATCCAAAAGATACTTCGTTCTAATTGGCTAATCGCATTCGGATCGCTTGTTTAGAAGTTTTACCCCTATGGTCTGTGGTCCTGCAAATTGAGACGTCAACTTCCGGTTTATGCTAATTTCTACTTCAACCGATTAGAGATTAGCATACTCCGTAAGGAAAACATTAACTACAACTTCAATGATACTGGGCTATTTAAGCTAGTGCTTGTATCTCTTGATTATCTTGATGCTTCTTGATGTATCTTGTTCTAACTTTGTCTTCGTGATATGTATTTATGATCACGTATGATAGTTATCTTCATATACGCCAGTTATGGCGATGTTTTTGGCCGATGCTGTTAGGTCTAACTGAAGTCTTATAATTAAATTGGCAAGACTTTGTTTTGATAAACTTTCCGATGTTACCATTTTCCGAAGTTACAGAAATGGATATGTTTTTGTTCGTTATGATGTTTTAAGTTCGCAGAAATAAAGTTATTTTTCGTTTACGCTGACTACTTTCATTTTCTCCACTGTGACGCTCTGCTATTCAACTGGTTTTTGAATTTTCACCAATGCAAGAAGTAAAATTCCAACATGGGCGATGTATCGAAACATCATGAAAAACCGGTATGAAGTCGACATTGCCATACCGGTTTCGTAATATTCAAGTCGGCGATATATCGCGATTGACAATACATCACAATTTCCCAATATTCATAGCCAACCGTAAGCGCCAATCTTGGGAGCGATGATTCCGGTTTCGGAATTTTCTTAGCGCATGAACGATTTCCCAGTGTCATTATCAGCAGTATATCACAATTGTCAGACATCGGAACATCGCTAGCACCGATCTTGAAATCAGCAATTCCGGTTTTAGGATTTTACGCATACGCATGGTATACGCATACGCAATTTCCTGGTGAAAACACTACCAGCGCCAATTATAACAATTCTGTTGTTTCTGCGCGAATTTTAATCGCACATATGCACAAATTCCCAGTATTGTCACCACCAGTATATCGTGATTTACCGGTACTGATTTTTACAGCACTGACTTTGCTTTTCGATGCCATGGCACCAAAGAAACTTATACAAATTAATAATCATTGAATCTTTTGAGATACTTTGTTTTTTTATTTTCTCGGGATGTGGATAATACATATAATCTGTTGTTGTTGTTGAAACCCAGACCGTCCGACCTACCAGATAGGTGTAAGGCAACTGCTTGGACGGTCGGGAAGTGCCACCCAATTTAGACCGGAACCCAGTGGGGGAGGCATCCACAGGGACTGTACCCTCCTTCCCCTACCACCAACCTCTCGGAAGGACTTTCGGACCCACATGTTTAACGTGATCGTACTCCGCATGAACACGGCGGCAGTTTTGGCAGTGGCTGGAATCGAACCCGGGCCTACCGAGTGCAACTCCAGCGCGCTAACCAATGGGCTACCGCGCCCATACATATAATCTGTGAATTATCTCTTTTTGAAATTTTGTAATTAACAAAGTGCGAATCATCACCCAATTTTTATCGCATTCACTATGTTTTAATGTAAAAATAACTTAATGTTCTGTTTTCACAATTTATTCTAAAATCGGCAAAAACTGCAAAAATCAAGTTCGTCTTGATCACCCAAGAAACATTCTTTAGCGACTTTCAACTTTAATAGTCTGCATTCAAAGCTTTTTCATGTTTTACTTTTATTTTGATTGCAATTGGGTGTAAATTATTGACTAGAATGTTTTTAATAGATGCGACAGGAAGATTGCTCTTCTGCACGGTAATGACATTAGTTCACTTTAATGGTTGTTTATAGGAAAAGGAGTGAGGGGGTGGGGCAGGGAATGGGATATAGTTTATGGATGAGCATGTGGGGCAGGGAATGGGACGTAGTGTATGAATGCGTAGATGAACGGGAAAGATAAGATTTGGTGGGCTTCGCGGAAATAGCTTGTCATATCTAGATTTTTTTTTTCCGGTAAGGTAAGCTTTATATTAATTTTTTTTTTCGGAAAGTTTATATTGATTTTTTAGTTAATAAGTTTTTTTTTTTATTTCAGTTTCTATTTCTCTTTTGTTTGGTTAAGAAACAGAGTTCTTACGGTCCTTAAAAATATTCAGAACTTATTTCCATAAAATCTGCGAATTTACGGGAACTGCCATATTTTGTTGCGATCAGTAAGTGAGAACTGCTGAAATACGGAGGTTACCCCATAAATTCGTATATTATTGGATTTACAATGCTCAAATTTCGCAATTTAGTTCCGTGCATTACTGAGAGTCCAAAAGTATGAGTTTGCATCTATTTTTATCTTCTAACTGTCCCATATCAGAGCAATATATCTTTATTATTATTTTTATAATGCGACTAAAAATAAGCAAATATTTTACTAAACCAAATTATTTCTCGCATAAATTGTACATTTGTGCAATTCAGTAATTCAGCTGCGTCATCTCGCAGTTCAGTTTTTAGTCATTGCGATGTTAGACTGTCGATATATCACTCTTCAAACAAAAGTTTTGTGCTTTTAGAAGAAAACATCGCAAGATTGCATAGAATGTGTGGTGGGGTGATCCGGAAAGGGACCTCAGAACTGGACAAATACTGTCGCCACCTGTAACCAATTCCTATAACCAAATCTATTTTTAGATACAACACCGGACTTGGGATTACTTTGGGTCTGTCTTCCATGTGATGTCACGTGTGTCATGCGTGCATGTATTATCCATCCATCCACTGTAAAGCAGAACATTTATTTTTATTCAAATTAAAATGTCTATTCTAAATTATTTTCAATCAACATCAAAGACTGTGGATGAAGGTGACACAAATATATCTGAATTACCAGTTCTTTCTTCGACACCTGCAAAAGCAGAGGCAAAACATTGAAGAGTGGAATGAACAACAAGTGGTTCAAAATATATAAATGGTTACTAGCAAAAGATGATGGAATGCTTTGTTCAACCTGTATAAAATATGCTTCATCTTCGGAAAAAAAATGTCACTTGGATCGATTTGCCTTGTAAACGTTTGAGAAAAGAAAGTTTGGATGAACATCAAAAGAGCAAACTCCATACGAGTTCCTGTGAACTAGCTGCAAACGCCAATGTTTTGGTACATACGGGAGTTGGAGAAATAGAGAGATCTCTTTCTCTTTTAGGCAATCTCCAAAGAGATGTTTTTATTGGAGCATTAAAATGTATATACTAGCTGGCAAAAAAATGAACTTCCCCATACAATATTATATTCTAAACTTAGTTAACTAAGGAAATGGGGTGTTCATATTTGCAGCATTTGACAGCTGGAGATAATGCAAGTTATACTTCAGAAAGGATTATGCAAGAATTATTAGATGTATTGGCTGCCGAAATTAGGTCAAATGTTTTCAAAAGCATGGATTTTAGCAAATATTTCAGTATTTTATGTGATGAAACAACTGATATTTCCATAACAAAGCTCATAGTTTACATAAAAATATATGTGTTTTGAAATGAATTTGCAAAAAGTTAGTTTTTTCTGTACACGAGAATTAAAGGATGGAAAAGCAGAGACAATCACAAACAAACTGATGGAGGTTGCAGAGGAATTCCACTTAGAATTACAAAACCTTGTAGGGCTTGGCTCGGATGGTGCTGCTGTTATGATAGGGCAAAAAAACAGAGTGGCAAAATTGTTGAAAGATAAGACTGAAGGATTGCTAATCAACTGTCATTGTGTTAACCACTGGCTAACCCTTGCCAGCGCTCAAGCAGCATGGGAAATAAAATATTTAGTTAAGTTTAATGATATTTTGTGTCAATTATTTTATTTTATTCAAAATTCAGTAGTGAAAATGTCATGATTAAAAGAAATTAAAGTGGTGTTGGAAAATTCACAAATAAAATTAAAACTGACCAGTGACAAAAGATGGCTGTCACATAATGAAGCTGTTCAAGCCTTGAAAACACTTCCTTCAGTTCTCGCTACTCTCGAAAACATGAATGTTGAGAAAAACGATATATTAGCCGGGGACTTTGCAAAATAATAAAATCTTACAAGTTTCTCGTGGTACTCATGATGTTTTGCGAAGTGTTGCCTATTTTGAGTAGGCTTTTGAAAGCTTGGCAATCAAAAAATGCTGATTTAATAATACTGCCTGATTTATTATACGGAACTAAAGTTTCCATAGAAAATTTTATTAACACTCCCGGGTCAAATAATTCATCACTAGAAAACAAATTGGCTGATGAATGGTCACAACTAGAAGTTACAGTGAGTGAGCCATAGGTGTCAGATTTCCACTCAAATATCTATACGAAATATTTACAGTATTCAGGCAGTATTTAATCCTTCCCATTTTGCCAGTGACGTTGAACATTCTTGCAATGTTCTATTTGAACACTATTCAAAGTAGTTTGGAAATCCCTCCTTAAAAGATCATGATACAACTGTCTCAGAGTGGCAAGTATTTTCCCAAATTTTGAATTGCCCGAAATACAAAAGTATGACAAACGGACAATGTTTGCTTAAAGTGGTTACTTCCAGTGATATGCGAGATTCATTCCCCAATTTAGCGAAACTTTGCACAATTGGACTTATACTACCTGTTTCAACTGCAGAATGCGAAAGAGGATTTTTGGCTTTAAAGCGCATCAAAACAACCCTGCGAAATAGACTTAAAGAGCAAACTCTGAACAATCTTTTGCTTATTTCAATTGAGGGGCCGGATTTGCAATATCTTGACTTTACAGAGTAGCTGATAACTGGGGCAGTAAAAAGAAAAGACGTCTTCAAATTTAAAGAATATTGTGTAAACTACAATTTTTATTACCTTGTAGTTATACTGCGAATAAACGGTCGCCTGCTCACCCAGGGCCATTGAATTGTAAGTAAGGGCAAGCAAAAGTATATATACTGTATATTTATAATATGTATAAATATATACTGTGTATCTTAAATAATAAAAGGCAATGTCTGTGTGTCCGTGTGTCTTATACACTATACGTTTCGCGACCGCGCGTCGGAGAGCTACGAAATTTGGCAATCGGAGACCCGGGGGGGAGGGAAGGGGACACGTGAAAACCGATTTTTAAAATTTCAATTATTTTTTTTGTTATTTAATGTTTTATGCGATTTCGACCGTTTTTTGCCATTTTTGCCCTTTTTTTCCCACGATCCGGACATCGTAGGAAAAAACAAATCAAACCATCGGAAAGAGCTGACAATTGCGAGTAAAAATATATCAATTTCAAATCTGAATTTCGATTTCTAATATTTTTTAAAGATTTTAAAACAAAAGTCACTTTTTGCTCAAGAAAAGTATTTTTGGTTTTTAAATTCTCGCATAGTAAAAAGTACTCATAATTTCGACTAATAATTTACATTTTTAGAAAGGTCAAACATCTGGCATTCTTACAAGTCCAATCTGGTCAGGAAATATTCCGTATTGCCCACAGGATCGGGATTTTAAAAGTTTCCGAATTTCAATTTCTCGGCGTTCCGCTCGGCGTGCCGCTTCTTAACCGGAGTTTCACCCCCGCAGAAGGAGGGAAGGTGGTGGGTGGGGACGTCAAGGTGGAGGTGACGTCACGGTTCTGAATAGTTCCTTTACTCCATATAAATTATTATATTTATATTTTAAATGATGGAACGATATGGATTTTTTAAATGTATATTTTAACTTTTGGATATTTTAAATGGATATTTTTATTTTATGGATATTTTAAATGATGCAACAATGAAACAATTTAATGAGGATGATGGAATTAAGCATATGGTCATTTTAAATTGCAATTTGCGAGCGGGAAGTTAGCGGTAGGCCCGGGTTCGATTCCCGCCACTGCCAAAACTGCCGCCGTGTTTACGTGGAATACGATCACGTTAAATATGTGGGTCCGTAAGTCCTTCCGAGAGGTTGGTGGTAGGGGAAGGAGGATACGGCCCCTGTGGATGCCTCCCCCACTGGGT
Organism: Amaurobius ferox; assembly: GCA_951213105.1. Lineage (NCBI taxonomy): Eukaryota > Metazoa > Arthropoda > Arachnida > Araneae > Amaurobiidae > Amaurobius > Amaurobius ferox. The sequence continues at coordinate 143,891,289 of OX578147.1, read as the reverse complement.
TCCCGTCTAAATTGGGTGAATATATAGAAAGTTATGGAGATTGTCGCGGAGGGCGCGGCAGCCCAGTGGTTAGCGCGCGGGAATTGCACTCAGTAGGCCCGGGTTCGATTCCCGCCACTGCCAAAACTTACGCCACGTTCACGCAGAGTACGATCACGTTAAACATGTGGGTTCGTGAGTCCTTCCGAGAGGTTGGTGGTAGGGGAAGGAGGGTACGGTCTAAATTGGGTGAATAAAAAGAAAGTTATGGAGATTGTCGCGGAGGGCGAAGTAGCCCAGTGGTTAGCGCGCGGGAATTGCACGCGGTAGGTCCGGGTTCGATTTCCGCCACTGACACGGAGTACGATCACGTTAAACATATGGGTCCGTATGTTTTTCCGAGAGGTTGGTGGTAGGGGAAGGAGGGTAAGTTCCCTGTGGATGCCTCCCCCACTGGGTTCCGGTCTAAATTGGGTGGCACATTCTGGCCGTCCAACCAGTTACCTTACACCTTTCTGGTAGGTCGCGCCAACGAGTTTGCCACGGTTGGAATTTGCCACGATCAGCATTTTCAAGGGTTGCGAACAGGCTGGTCGCCAAAGGCGGCTAGTTCACGAATAAAATAAAAATTTCATTTTTATTATGATTATTTTGTTGGATCGCCTAATTTTACCCATCTGGCAGTCATACCCGACCACCCAGATTCAAAAACACACAGACACACACACATTAATTCTGACTGGTCTCTCTCTCTATCACAATTCAAACAAAAGTAAATTGTACATACAATCAATATTGAGAAAACTGAAGAACCTTTGTAAGTAATGTATGATTTAGCTTTTTCAAAACTTTTTTTTTTAATAGCAATTTGGGAATCCATGCTTTATGATGAATCTGTTTTGCTAGTCTTTTTTTCATTTGGCTATATTTGATGCTGATTAGCCAAATTGCTAAAGTTATTTAAAAGCCAGTAAAAACTCTGCTTGTGGCAGATTCACCCAATTTTAAAATGGAATTTCATTTATGTATCAAGAGTTAAAGTAGTACAGTGCCTAGAAGAGATGATAATGCACTGACCGAGGTGAAAAACAGATTCTCTAAAAGCAGCCACCACCAGATAGTGTTGGTCTTGAATAACAGATCAAAAGCCAAGGCGTTAACATTAAAACTAATCGGAATTTATTGCAAATGAAATGGTTGATCTTTGGAAATAACTGAAGAATTTGTGTGAAATTTGGTGTGATTATTGCAAATGGTATACACAAAAAGTAATTTGGCTTTCAGAGAGATTGAGCTAAGAATATATTTGTATTTTTAAAATTTTATTTAACTTGATCTGGTGTCCGTTCAAACTTTTGAGGTCCAAAATAATCAGGTTCATTCATCACAGTAATGTAAAATTCGGTATGTCATTTTCTCTTGTAGTACATTTTAGTTCTTTCGATTTTGAAGCTTATTGGGCTAGCCTGTCTTGGGCCCGCCACAGGACTGTATCCGTTTTTAGAGAATAACTCGAAAATCAGAGCAAGTAAGAAATCTAAATTTAATATAGCCTTTTCCTTTGGGGTATATTTTAATTCCTTTGATTTTGAACCATCACGGGCAAAACAGTCTTAGAAATTAACTCGTGTTCAGGAAATAACTCGAGAAACTGAGTATCTAAAAGTTCCAAGTTTAGAATATCGTTGTCATTTGATGTATATATATCTTAACTCACTGGATTAAAACATTATCGGACTAGCTCGTCCTAGGTCCAACTAAAGGAATGCACTGTTTTTTTGCGAATAACTTCAAAACTGTAACAGCTAGAATGTCTAAATTTAGTATGTCATTGTATTTTAGGGTATATTTCATTTCTTTAGATTTTGAACCTTAACAGGCTAACCCATCTTATGCTAATTCGTTTTTCAAAAATAACTCGAAAATCAGAGCAGCTGAAAAATCAAAATCAATAGTATACCATTTTCTTTTGGGGTAAAGTTTAATACTTTTGAATTTAAACTGTATCGGGTTAGCCCGTCTTGGGTCTCCTTTAAGAATCTTTACGTTCCGTAACTCGATAAACTGAGTAGCGAAAAATTCAAAGTTTAGCATGTTGTTCTCTTTTGTGGTGTATTTTAACTCTTCGGATTTAAAACCTTATTGTGGTAACCTGTCTTGGGCCGGACATATTAACTTATTTGTCGGCGCAAGATAGGCTAGCTCGATAAGGTTCAAAATCCAAAGAAATGAAATATACCCTGAAAGACAACAATATACTAAATTTAGACATTCTAACTGCTATAGTTTTGAAGTTAATCTAAAAAAAAAGTACATTTCTTTTGTTGGGCCCAGTACGAGCTAGCCTGATAAGTTTTTAAATCCAATGAATTAAGATATACTGCAAATGACAACGACATTCTAAACTTGGAACTTTTAAATATTTCAGGTCAGGGGTTATTCCCTAAAAACAAGTGAATTTCTAAGGCGGGCCCAAGACAGATTTCATTCGATATGGTTCAAAATTGAATGAATTAAAATATTCCCCAAAAGATAAGGATATACTAAATTTATATTTTCTCGTTGATCTGATTTTTCATCTATTCTCAAAAAACAGATCTATTTCTATTTCGGGCCTAGGACGGGCTAGCCCAGGGGTCGGCAACCTATTGAAACGGAAGAGCCAAATGTTACAATTTACAAAATTTCCCAGTTTTTAAAGAGCCACTAAAATTTTTCGTTTCAATATTATAGTATTTGTTTATATATATTTGATTTTGATTTAAAATAAACGGCTTTAAATACGGAATAATATTTATTTATATAAAAACACAAATATAGATAGTTACATCAATGGGAGCATTGGCTTTGCATGCCTTTTGAAAGTTTGATTAAATCTGGCTTATAACTTGTTGTTTTAAGTTTCAAACACGACTCTAGATTTTTATTTGTTAGTTGACTTCTAACTTTACTTTTTATTATATTCATGCAAGAGAACGCTTGCTGGCACGAATATGTCGAACCGAAGATCGTCAGCACTCCATATGCCAACTTCTTCACCTCACTGTAGCATTCTGGAAGACTATTCCATGCGCCGAATATGAGGGCCTCAACTCGCGGAATTTCTTTTAGAGCTGTCCACTTGTGCGTGCATGCATTTCTGGACCTCCAACTCTTCCAACTTGCTCTTGAGTTCTGTGAACTTGCCAATCCACAAGTCTTTGGTTTTCAAATCTAGCAATTGCATTTGGAGCGATCCAGCATCAATTCCAAATGGCTCAATGTTGATCTCATTTGTATTTGTGTTGAGAGGATTTACTATGAACGCGAGAGTACATTTGTTTGTTTTGAATTGCTCGAATCTCTCAGCGAATCCATCCATCATGTTTTTTAAAGCTATGCTGAAGTAATTCGTGTCAATAGTTGCATTGGCCTCATCGCGATATTGCTTCAGATTTTTAAAATGAAGTAATTTACCGCTCTCCATGTCTTCAACAAAAAGAAACTACTTCTTCAAGCAAGGCGTATGCTGGGTTGCCCTTTCCTTGCAGTTTTAGATTTAGTTCATTTAGTTTCATTGTGGTATCTACCATGAAGTTGAATTTTTGCAGCCATTTGTCTTCCAATTCGGGATGGTCAATGCTTTTTTCATTGAGGAATGTTTTTATTTCACTCAAGCACAAAGCAAAACGTTGCAATACGTTACCTCTGGAAAGCCATCGCACTTTATTGTGCAAAAGTAGGTCAGAAAACTGGCTATCTATTTCTTCAAGGAAATCTTTAAACTGGCGATGGTAGAGTACTTTTGCCAAGATGTTGTTAATAATCTTAATTACCAAGTTCATGACCTCAATCAACTATTTCGGCCGGAAATGTTTGGGCACAAAGCGCTTCTTGATGAATTATGCAGTGAAACGTTAGAATTTCGTGGTTTATTTTTTTCTGAAGAACTGATGCTACCCCTCTATGTATTTCTGTCATACTTCTGGCTCCATCAGTTCCTATAGAAACGATTTTATTTATATCGATTCCATTGTCTTCCAGGCATTTTTGCACAGCATTTGCTATATTTTCTCCACGAGTTTTGTTGGAAATAATCAATACATCGCGATTCACGTTCCTGTGAACGGGCGTTTATGCAAATTTAATATGAACGACTCTTCCCGTTCACCGGCGTGAACCGTGACGTTTTTCAACATGAGGTTTCATGCAAATCAGTTCTCAATGCGTACGCATCTGATTTGCATATCCGGGGGCGTTTCCGGAACTGTCCATTCTCGGATATATAGGGCAGAGGTTTCTTGAAGCAAATGAGAAGGTCGAAAGGGTCGATCGAGATCAGACGTCTGAAGAAGTCAGACGAGATAGACACTGATGGTCTGATGCAGGCAGACAGAAATGTTTTTTGACAGAAGCACTGCGGAATATCGTTTGACGACGGTGAATAGTCGAAACGGATGCAGATGTGGTCAGTTTTGACCAGCATGTATTGAACGTTAAATTTACTTACAAACGTTCGGAAGCCGCTTTAAATATTTTCCTGATGTTCTATCCTTTGGTTTCCCTTTGCCAAGTGATGGTGGCTGAAATACACGCAAGTGATAGAGGTAGTATAGTAACTTACTACCAGATGCTTCAAGGAATCTCTGTCTAGTCATTTACAACTAAAAATCTTTTGTACATAGTATATTTTTGATGTTTTACGGCATGGAAAATTACCAGGTACGTGTAATATGCCGAGTTGTGTTTTTCACCAAATAAAGTGAACGAAGTTTTTCTTTAAAACTGGACTTGTGTACTTTCATGACCCAGCCAACACTTATTGACTCTGACAGTGCGTGCTTTGCTATCTTCAAATTTTCAATTTTCCAAGAAGTTTGCCCTGAGAGCAGTAGCAATCCTAGCAGTTCTTTTGGACCTTGGGACGACATATACCTGACGAAAAGGGTAACTTGTGCCGTGTCTTTTATGTAGCAAGACTCATCTATAGCAAGTGATAAGGCAGAAGCCAGTTGAATGTCTTCCACTTCCATATGTGTTACATTTGAAGACATTTTAGCAGTTCTATCTTGTACTGTTTTAGCAGATAATGGCAAATCTTTGATTTTTTCATGATTTCTGCTTTGTTTTTAAAATCACGAAACAGTTCTTCAGATGTACGTATAAAACAATCTTTGACGTACTCACCATCTGTGAATGGTTTTCCTCTTTTTGCAATTTCTAATGATACTGCAAAGCTTACCAGATTTACATTATTGGAAGATTGCGCCCAGTTACTTAGCATGGAACTTGACTGTTTTTTTTTTTTTTTTGGAGCTCTTCAACAGCTTTTTTTCGTGCGTCACCAGTTGGATATTTACCAGCAAACTGGGTATGTTTTGTAGTGAAGTGTCTCTCCAAATTTGACTTCTTATTGTGTGCGAGTTTTTCGTGGCAAATGTGACAAGTCGGAAGGCCATCTGTGTTGCATATGAATACAAACGACTCCGTCCAATCCTGATTGAATTCGCGGTTTTCTTCTTCAGTTCTTCTCTTTTTTTTACCAGATGCCATGCTGGCGGCGGAGCTGAAAAAATGATTTTTTATAATTTTACTTAGCTATCTAAAACGGCAAACAATTTATTTACCATTATTACTTCGTTAACACGATCCTCAGATATGTAATCCAATTCTGTTACTGATTTTATTATATTATACGCGTACATACCTTTGAGAAGATAATTCGCTTCTAAATCGTATTCTTCTTGAAACAACAAGCGAATAGACACGCAAAAACCGCAAGCGATTAAATTAACACACATGCAACGTAACGTCGACCGCGCTATCCGAGGATGACTGACTGACAACACGTCTAGAATCTAGACGTGTTGTCTAGACTCTAGATGGTGGCTGTTTGGGTGAGACGGAAATGGAATGCAATTGGCTGAAAGATAAACATGGTCACGGAGTCTCATCTCTAAGAACAAAATAATAGTTCACATTTATCTCATTACGGTCATGTTAAGCGTAGCGATTTGTAATTAACGATTATGAAAATAGAAGCTATTGAGAAATTAGGTACTTAAAATATATTTTCTTATTTTTTAAGGGTTTTGATAATAAATTATTAATTTTTTCGTATGGAACTGGAGAGCCGCAACTTTACATCAAAAGAGCCGCATGCGGCTCGCGAGCCGCAGGTTGCCGACCCCTGGGCTAGCCCGATAAAGTTCAAAATCGAAGAAACTGAAATATACCACAAAAGCCTATGACATGCTAAACTTGGAATTTTTAGCTACTTCAGTTCTCGAGTTATTCTTCAAAAACGAATGCACTCTTAAGCAGACCTAAGATGAGATAGACTGATGAGGTTCAAGATGGGCTAGCCCAATACGGTTCAAAATCAAAAGAATTGAAATATACCCCAAAAGAAAAAGATATATTAAATTTAGATTTCTTACTTGCTCTGATTTTTGAGGTATTCTCTAAAAATGGGTACAGTCCTACGGCAGACATAGGATGGGGCACAATAAACTTCAAAATTGAAAAAACTGAAATATACGGCAAGAGAAAACGTCATGCCAAATTTCAAGTTACTGTGATGAATGAACCTATTTTAGACCTTAAAGGTTTGAACGAACACCAGATAAAGTTGAATAAAATTTTAAAAATACATATATATCCTTAGCTCAATCTCTCTGAAAATCAAATTACTTTTTGCGTATACCACTTGCAATAATCACACCTAATTTCACACAAATTCTTCAGTTATTTCCAAAGATCTGTCATTTCATTTGCATTAAATTCAGATTAGTTTTAATGTTAATGACGTGGCTTTTGATCTCTTATTCAAAACCAGCGACATTTGGCAGTTGCTGCTTTTGGGGGAACAGCTAGCTCCCAGCATTGGTTGGTATAAGCGGTTGACACACTATTACTTTTAAGCACTGTAGTTAAAGATCCCCATACCATGCTAAAGATAAATAAATGACAAATGGGGGAGGGAGGGGGGACCATTGACTATAAACATTTGATTGTAGTGCCGAATATGACCTTCGACTTTAAGAGTTGCCTTTTCAAGCAGATGCACAAAAATCAAACAGCTCTTGGCTTCCAGTGTCTACCTTTTAGACTAGTGAAATATTTCTGTATTTATCATTTTTCTGCACATCATTCTGTTTCAGGACGAAAGGTAGTTAAAGAAAACCCATTTTCTTAATACTGAAGTATAAAAAAAGAAGAAAAAAATATCAGATCTATCGGTTTTCAAATGTCGGTTGTATTGGGAAAATATACATATATCAGCAAAACCAATTATCGGTACAGGATATTGGAACACCCCTGTGGATTCTTCGAATAGCTACTCATTTAACATATAATTTTAGAAATTTTTTTCACTATGAGCCCAGGGTATTCCCAACTTGAAGTTTTTGTATGATAGAGATAAATAGCATATCAACAAAATATATCTTTTTGAAAAAAATTAAGGATACACTTTTTTGCAATTCTGTGTTTGTCAAATCAAGTGACCTTGAAAAACAAAATAACATTTGCAGGGCCATGTGACATATCACAAGAAAGGTTTAAATTCTTATAAATAAAAAAATAATGAAAATTGGAGCTAAAATTTTGTATAGAGTTATATATGAATAGACAACAAAATAGCCACATTTTATAAAAATTGGTGTCAGTTGGGTTGGGGGATGTGTAAATTTGACATGGAATGACCCATAAATAAATAATTTCATGCATTATTTCAAATTTTGTCCTACACTGCCATGTTAAAAAAAACATATAATTTAGAATAAAGTTGAAAGTTTTTGCTCCAATTTAGGAAATATTCTATCTATTTCTAGATTTTTTTATAACAAAGCCAGATTTAAAATTTCGTTAAAAAAAATCGACCACAGACATCAATGGCATCAAAATCTTGAAATTGAAAATTTTTATGAAAACAATACTTTTTTAAAATCGTTTTGTGAAAAGTTATTTTATGATTCGTTAAACGCGTAAAATTGACTATTGGCTCGGCACCCAACATCTAGCTGAACACTATCATGCGCATTTCTTGCACAGACTAATAATCCACATACCTGCAGAGGAAAATTAACGGGTGCATCCACTTCATTAGGATCTATGTAAAACTTGCTATTACTTTGTTGTACACTGTTTTTGTTCCTTTCAACACTCCTAGAAGCTATTACTCTGTCTTCCTTAAGAGACACCTTGCCTGATTTTACCTCTTCCATTTCTATCTCTACGGGGCTACCAGAACTTTTATCATTATCCTCTGGTTGAGGATCATCAGGCAACGGAATGTCATATTCATTAATTAATGGCACATCAGCCAGGTTGCTGTTTTGATCAAAAGCAGCAAACTTGTCCTTATGTCCAGAATCCAATGAAACAGATGTCTTAGGGCCATACTTAATTAAACTTGGTTTATTACATTCACCTTTGGAATTGCACGATTGCTTATTTGATTTTCGAACAAGTTTTGCAGTTACATTAACAGAATCTGAAACAATTGCAGCACTCTCTTCTGATGATAATGAAAGTGTCCGCTGTGCTTTATGAGATTTTTTTGATTTGGAGTCTTGAATGAGTAAGTCTTGGAGTGACAGAGACTGTTGGACGTTCTTGTGAGAATTCAAAGCATTTTTTGTATCGTCCTGATTTTTAAGTTGCTTCTTGCTACCAGAAGTTATATGACTGGATGAGCTGGATGCGTCAGACAACAAAGTTTCAGAATGTTTGTTCTCAGAAAGTTCATAATCTTTTTCCTTAGTTTTAGCTTCTGCCCGTAATTGTTTTAGAAGAACACTTTCTTCACATTTACGTTTATGGAAAGTACTTGCTTCTTTTAATAAATGCAGGAATTCATCATCTGACAAATTTGTTAAATCTCCAGTCTTGGATCCTTCACATAGCTATAAAGAAAATTAAAACAAATCATATCAATAATCATAATATACAAATCTTTAAATTCATTACAATTATGTTAAATATGCAGCAGAGAAATCAAGTCTATTTCTATTAATCAGCACTGTGGAGTCAGTACCTAAAACCTTCGACTCCAACTCAAACTCCTTGTTTTTAATATCTGATTCCTCTTGTTCTTCAATAGACTAATACTGACATAAATTGAAATTAATTTAAAATTTTTTATAACAGTATTTTTAATTGGTAAAAATTGATACTTTTTTTATTTGTTGCCTAAAAATTATTTAAAAAATTAAATATTCCAAGAAGCATGCAAGATTGACATTTAGAATGTTCGACGAATGTTAATAAATACTTTTACAGCCTTGATTTGAAAATGATCAACTTTTATTTTTTAATAAATTGAAAACCCCTTTTCAGGGTTGAAAATGGAAAAAAAAAAAAAAAAAAAGGAATTTTCCTCTTATATAGTTATTCTGCTCTTAATATGCAGTTATTTTGCAATTCACATGATTTTCGAATAGAGCACTGAAAATTTTATTCAAAATATTTTGCATAATTAAATATATATTTCGTAAATACTTATAATAAAATTAAGATGAGAAAGATAATTTTTAATTGAAATTAGAAATGCAATTTTGGGCGAAAATATATCAAATTCTAATTATGCTCTCCAAATGTGATACCTCCACCTCTGAATATATAACTTTCAATTGAGAGAGATGCAGAATTAGGCACATGGACCAATAATTAATAAGAGAATTAAGATAGAAATTTGAAATTTAGAGCAAGTAAGATAGTTTGATAAAGATGATGAGCCATTCCATAATTCTAATCATCTATAATAATAAAAGGGGGGGGGGACACATGAAAACCGATTTGTTAAATTTTTATTTTTTTTTATTGTTATTTGATGTTTTATGCGATTTCGGCTGTTTTTTTTTCCATTTTTGCCCTTTTTTCTCCACCATCCAGACCTCATTAAAAAAACAACTCACACGACCGGAAAGAGCAGACAATTGCGAGTAAAAATATATCAATTTCAAATCTCAGGGTTAAAATCTAATATTTTTTAAAGATTTTAAAACAAAAGTCACTTTCGGTTAAAAAAAACCGAACTTTCATTTTTAAATCCTCGCATCGGGAAAAGTACCGACAATTTCGACTAATAATTTACATTTTTAGAAAGCTCAAAGATCAGACTTTCTTACAAGTCCAATCTGGTCCAGAAATAAGAAAATGTAGCCACACGATCCAGATTTTAAAGAAGTAATGATTATCAATTTCTCGGCCAAACCGCAAAAGGGATCGATTTTTCACTTACATGCACACGCAGACGCACGGTGTTTCTATGGTGAAGTGGAGGGGGGGCGAGGTTATGACATCACGGTTCTGACGAGGTTACATCAGAGAACATTATTTTTCATCTTAAAATTTCATTATTAGTTTTAACGTCATTAAACTAAAATAAACTTTGTTAACTCTACGGGGTTATGGCGCCAGAGAGTTTGCCATAGTCAGAATTTTCAAGGATAGCAAGCAGGCTGGTTGCCGAAGGCGGCTAGTTTAACAATAAAATAAGAAACATTTAAATTCTTCCACTGATATAACTGTTCAGGATATGTTTATTGTGACAGACAGCATTGACTTTCAATGGGTATTTCGATGTCATGCAAAAAAATTTAGCAGAACAAATTTGCGAATGTGGGGGTGCTGCATTTTTTTTGCATTCAGTCACAAAAATTAAGCTCTATAGAGTGAACCTCAAATAAACCAGTTTGATATGGCAGTGGACAGGATAAGTTGACACCATCGAGGTAGTATATATGGAGAGAGCTTAAGGGTTGTAATCGTCGTCAAAGATAAAGGGAGTTGTAGACAGGACGAATTTCCTCCGAATCTGTTTTCTTCCGACTCTCACCCTGTACATTTTAATGGCGATTTCTGACCGAGAGCGTGCTTGAGAAATATAAATAGTAAAATAATGGTTATGTACTGTTGTGCTTAAGGCTGCAAGGAAAAGCATGTAAAAGGAGGACTTTACTCTTTCCATGGGTAAGGTTTTTTTTTTCATTATATATCTTACAAATATAGTTAAGAAGTAATTTTGCTAGATTTTAGCGTGGTGCATTTCATTTGGCTATTAATTTCATTGCTTTTAATGCTATATTATTAGAAGTTTTGTTCTATTTTTGGTGTTTGTAATATTGCAGAAGACTTATAATATCATTCTAACACTTTAAAAAACATTCGGAGTACTTTTGTGATAGTTATAGAGAGAGTTATTTTCGGTATCCTCATATGTTTTCTGTTCGAGGTAGAACTTGGCGACGTTTGGCAAGATTGGGTGGCTAAGAAAGAAACATAGGGAGTTTAGATAAAGAGCGTAAAGACGTGTCGTATGATAAAATTTTACTTTCAAAATAAAATATAATAGTTTACATTCATTGAAAATGTCAGTTAGATTTTACATCACAATTTTTCAGTGCATTTTATATAAAGATATATGATCTGAAATCTGAGCATGATCTCATTTCTAGTTCAGAGTAAATTGCACTTAATAAGTCGATGTTATTAATCTTATCCTTGAGATTCCCCCCTCTCCGGATAAATTCTATAGATGCCGATGTTGGTTAGAATTAATTTCATATAAACATCTGGATTGTTCACAAATTAAATATCAAAGGATATATCATCAAACTCCCAGTGTTTTCAAGAAGTATTTTGGTATTACACTCTTGTTTAGTTCTCGAGAAAGAAATATGCCTTGCCCAAAGAAATATTTGAATCACCGCCTTCTTGATCACGCGTTAGCAATCTATTAAATGAGAAATCTTAACTTTAAAAGAACCTTACATTCTCCTCATCATAATTTAAGTAATAGGCTTTTTGATCTAGAAACAGCTCTACCAATATAAATATTTTTACTTACATCATATTTTATGTACCAAAGTCGTGTTTCAGATTCTTTCAAGTGCAACTAATATAAATTGAAGTCCAACTTATTATAATTACAGAAATTTGGCGAAAATAAAGCTATTGGGGGCACCTCAAAAGTAATAATTTTATATTGAAATAATTTTATATTGAAATAGGACTACATATATCATCTTCATCAACTAATTACAACATGATTAAAATGAAATAATATCACACGAAAAACTCAAAAAAAGGAAGTGGGGGGGGGGGGAATCCCTCATGTGCTCACAATGTATTTTGGCATTAACAATGAACTCTTCTTTTTCCAATTTAATTAAAATTAAAAACAGACATGGATTAATATCGCCTGATGATGATATACATAAACTTTGCAAAGTTGCAGAAAAATATTTTCGTATAACTGAAGCTGCTGGAAAATTACACAAACACAACATTGTCATTATGCACACACTTATAACTTATTCAATGATGCAGATGGATCCACATCTTTTCTCAAATTTAAATGATCACATTTGAAACCACGACCCAATACAAAGCCATAAAGTTCTGTTAATAAAATCCGTACTCTTTGAATATTTTAAAATTAGACTGTGTCACACTGCAAAACTTCATACTGAGAAACTTCAACAAAACAAATGTAGAAGCATTAATACAAAATTAACTCTATTTAAAGGTCATTAAAACTTAAAATTCTGTACATAGCTTTAATTATAATTTTGGTCCTAATGCTTTAGTTATTTTTAAAATGTTTAGAAATTATTTTTGGATAGATTGTGCTTTAATTTTTGCTATAAGTTTTTAAGATTTAATATAATTGTACAACATTTGATATTTTTATGCTATATTAAGTTAGCCCACTGCAATTGTACTTACGGTCTTTTTAATTCTGAATGCAAATATCACAATATTTATTTAAAGCATTTTTCAAACGAATTATTAGCAACCAAATCTCAAACTATTATAATGAAATACAAATTTCCTATTTTGTGCCATACTATATTATAATCTTATTTATTTCCTAATGCTTTATAGAAAAACATTTTTAAACAATTTCCAAATTCTATATGCATTAAACATGCAAGAACCTTCCGAACACGTTTTGAAAATTTAAGAATCATAGCTGTTTCAATATATGAGCCCCTATTTATGAATTTAGGCATAATTTTGCATTTTATTCTAAAATGTCATTTTACAAACAAAAAAAAATTCAAATAAAGTTAAATATTTTATTACTGCAAATAGTACATTGTTTTATATTTGACGGTACGCATACAATATATTAAAATAAATTAGATGTAAAAATGACTCAGTCATATTACGCCTCAAAGCAGATATGGATAATGCTAACATAACTTTCAGAGATAAAATTTATCTGGATAAAAGTGGAGAATTCTACATTTTAAGCACGCATGCACACAATTTTTTCATATACTCTATAATTGTTTTTAAATATATTATGCACATTCTTCAATTTGTATACTTGTAATCTATTTCATATCCTATTTTATTTGCAATTGTTTTGCAATTCAATTTTGTTTGAAGAAATTGACTTCATTAACAAAATTTTTCTTTGGTAATAAAATTTTTTGGTAATAAAAATAATCCCATTTTGTATTTTTCTTCATACATATTTTTAAAAATCTTATAACGTATAACATGTGTAATAACTTCTCATTAATCCTCGACTTTAATAGAAGTTAAAACAAAAACAGAAGGTACACTACACAGTTAAGGCGATAAATAGCCAAATCATGAAAGTCCTTCTCCTCCTCGTCCTTACTACACCTTCTCTGTGTTTGACCATGCTACTAGCATGGGGAAGATAGGACCGCACTCCCCCCATATATACTAACTCGTTGAGTGGGACCTAAGGTAACAAATGTTCACCTAACATACCAACATATTTGTCAGAGTTCATTTTGTAGTTGATAAAGACTATAGGCATGGTTTCTTTTGCTGCAAAAGTGCCCCAAATTATTACTGTGCCCCCACAGTATTGACGTTTGGAAAAAATTTCTTTGGTTTCACGCAGATTATACCAAAAATATCAAAAACCATCTGGCCCATCAAAATTGAACTTCTTTTCGTCCAAAAACATTACATCAATCCATTTTAGATGGAAAGAAATGTATATATTTTTTTTTAATTCCTGTCTTCTTTCCTTATGTTCCGTTTTAAGAGGCGGACATGACAACTTTCAATACCAAATATTTGGATGTTTATTCAAAACATTTTGAACTGTTCGTGTGGAACATGATAAGTCCAAATTTCTTCTAACTTCATTTGCAGTTTATTTTTTCTAGCAAGCTCTTAACCATTATTTTCTGTCGATGTGTTAGAATTTCTGGTCTTTCAGTTCATTTTTTCATTCCATACACTCCAGATTCCTTTAGTAAATTATCAACTACAATTTTCAACCTTTTCATTTTTTTCGAAATTTTATGCCCACTCAATTCACATTCTTTAAAAACACGAATTTCCCCTTTTTTTAAGGTCAGACAGATGAGTGTCTTTTGGCATCATACAAAAATCGTGAATAAATGAGGCAAGTGTGAATTTTGTTTAGAAACCCAGTCTTTATGACCCAGTCTTTTAAACCCAGTCAGTTGAAATGGTCATTTTCTGCTTTCAAATATGCAAATCTTACTATAATTTTAGATGAAAAAACGAAAAAACAGTTGTCCTTATACTTTTTTCCAAGATTATATGGGTTTAAAACTTATAAAGTAAATTTATACATATTTATTTTTGGAAAATTTAACTAATTTACATGAAAAATAATTTTATCAATATTATTACTTAAGAAATTTGCATACATTTCCGTTTAAAAGATTTCTAGATTTGGCAAGTTTTCGCTTGTTATTATACTTTTTTCGCACACTGTATGTTAATAAATATAGAACTGACTTTAATTCTCAAAAATTTCTGTAGTGCATTATTTTATTGCTATCTTGGCGCTTCCTAAAATACTGTAAAGCATTTTTTTAATATTTCCTTTTTGTTCCAATTTTTCATAAAACCTTTCTTTAATGTCAATGGGCACTTTGTCAAAGGCACCCTCAATATCAAGAATGACAGCCAATACTATTTCTTTAGCATTCATGTTACTTTCCAGAATGATGGAGAGACTATACAGGGCAGTATCCATAGATCTACCCAGTTGATAGGCATGCTGGTCAGATAGTGGCATCACTGCCAGAATGTCTCCCCTAATATACCTATCAATAAGTTTTTCAATTGTCTTTAAGAAAAAAGGCTAATAGGCCTGAAAGATTTAGCTTCATAATAGTTATATTTCCCAATCTGGGGAATAAAAATGAATAACTTAATTTTGACTCATTAGATCACTTTCAAATAATATTGTTATGAAATGCATGCTTTGTTTATTAATTACTAGCCGCCTTTGGCGACCAGCCTGTTCGCAACCCTTGAAAATGCTGATCGTGGCAAATTCCAACCGTGGCAAACTCGTTGGCGCGACCTACCATAAAGGTGTAAGGTAACTGGTTGGACGGCCAGGATGTGCCACCCAATTTAGACCGGAACCCAGTGGGGGAGGCATCCACAGGGAACGTACCCTCCTTCCCCTACCACCAACCTCTCGGAAAAACATACGGACCCATATGTTTAACGTGATCGTACTCCGCGTGAACATGGCTGCAGTTTTGGCAGTGGCGGGAATCGAACCCGGGCCTACCGAGTGAAATTCCCGCGCGCTAACCACTGGGGTACTTCGCCCTCCGCGACATTTTCCATAACTTTCTTTTTATTCACCGAATTTAGACCGGAACCCAGTGGGAGAGGCAGCCACGGGGACCGTACCCTCCTTCCCCAACCACCAACCTCTCGGAAGGACTTACAGACCCACATGTTTACTCCGCGTGAACACGGCGGCAATTTTGGAAATCGAACCCGGGCCTACCGCGTGCAATTCCCGCGCGCTAACCACTGGGCTACTTCGCCCTCCGCGACAATCTCCATAACTTTCTTTTTATTCACCCAATTTAGACCGTACCCTCCTTCCCCTACCACCAACCTCTCGGAAGGACTCACGAACCCACATGTTTAACGTGATCGTACTCTGCGTGAACGTAGCGTAAGTTTTGGCAGTGGCGGGAATCGAACCCGGGCCTACTGAGTGAAATTCCCGCGCTCTAACCACTGGGCTGCCGCGCCCTCCGCGACAATCTCCATAACTTTCTATATATTCACCCAATTTAGACGGGAACCCAGTGGGGGAGGCATCCACAGGGGCCGTATCCTCCTTCCCCTACCACCAACCTCTCGGAAGAACTTACGGACCCACATATTTAACGTGATCGTATTCCACGTAAACACGGCGGCAGTTTTGGCAGTGGCGGGAATCGAACCCGAATCTATAACAAACGTTAGATAGTAGTTGTAGGAATACAAGTAGCAGTAGAAGTGTTAAATGAGAACAGTTCCAGTTTAAATCAAAATCACTTTTATTGAAGAGTGAATCCATTGTATTTGCTTACAATATATATCATGAGAACAGGTAAGCAAAACACTAAAGCATACTATTTACAAAACATGAGCACTACAGCGAAGGTTTTTCAGTGTAAGTTCCATGCCTAGACACGTTTCTGGTTTAAGTATTATTTACACAAGTGGAATAAAAGCATTTCACACTTACGTGACCACGTGCACTTTCCGACGCCACCACTAGCTGGGCACACGCTATGGCAAAAACTTTAAACTTTTCGGATCAGCACTATAAAGTCCACAACACGGGAAACATGGTCTCCTTAACTGAGAACCATCAAAACTACTAAGTTTAGTTTAAATATCCGCGTTCACCGATAAACACTTTATCGAAACTTTCGACAACATCGAAACATGACTTTACGAAGATCCGTCTGCCCGATCTAGATCCTTCTAGATCCTTCCATCGATCAGTATATCGATCGAATGACTAACCGGTCTAATGACCAAAGCGATCTCACTTTAAAGCGATCTCACTTAAAACCAGAAAAGTGTCTAGCCTTTATATCCGAAGATGGGTGCGTTCCGGAACATAACCGTTGCCGGCAACGCCCTCTGGATATGCAAAACAGGATGCGTGAGCGGCGAGAAAGGTGATTTGCATGATCAACCAAGTTTTGTCCACATCGCGATTCGTTCACGAGAACGGAATAATCATTTTAAAAATGACGTCACGCTCCCGCGAAACGAGAATCGCGATGTAAACAAAACCAAGTTTCTAACAATCGGCCCCCTCATGCAAAAACACCAACTCTCGGCGCCCATGCTTTCATCCAACAAAAGGTTATTCTAAGAATCAAATTTCTTAGTATCCTAAAAACATAATGTATGCATACACAAAATTTTATACATTAAAGAAATTTATAACACTTATAACATTTAGAAAGTGAATAGCCTTTTCTCAAAATGGCAACAATCAAATGAGTACACTTATCTATTATGCCGATCATAAGCATTCTTTAAATTACATGTTTAAGGATAACATAGTCAAAGAAAACAGTATAACCATACTATTGCCCTTTCTTAAGTACTAGCTCATACTGAAGAAAGCTATTTCTTTACTATTTTGAAAATTTATAAACAAACATTAAGTTTAAAATTTAAAAGTCTAAAGATATAAAAAATTTTAAGCTCTAGAAAAATTTTAGGTATAGTTATCAATTTTAATATTTAAGATTAAAAATTTAAATCTAAACATCAAAATCAAGTTGTAGAAAATTTAGTGTATAACTATGAAATTTAACATTTAAGATTAAAAATTTAAATCTAAACATCAAAATCAAATTGTAGAAAATTTAGTGTATAACTATGAAATTTAACATTTAAGATTAAAAATTTAAGTCTAAACATCAAATTCAAGTTTGTAGAAAATTTAATGTATAACTATAAAATTTAACATTTAAGATTAAAAATTTAAGTCTAAACATCAAATTCAAGTTTGTAGAAAATTTAATGTATAACTATGAAATTTAACATTTAAGATTAAAAATTTAAGTCTAAACATCAAATTCAAGTTTGTAGAAAATTTAATGTATAACTATGAAATTTAACATTTAAGATTAAAAATTTAAGTTTTATTATCTTAGCCCATGACTAGTATACACACTAAATACCCAATACAATGGCAATGATAATAAAAGATACAGAAGGTAAATATACATATGAGATAAACACAGATTAAAAATTTTATGTTTCATGTGAATTATATCAATAATGTACATTCAGATAACATTTTATTCACATAAGCGAAAATGCATTATGCGTGTAGTAAAAATGGATATATATATTTTTTCAAGTGTAATGTGAGAAAGGTAACAGTTCATTGTTACATAACAATATATACTCAAGATACATTTCATTTGTATCAATGAGAGAGGAATAAATTATAAAATACCCTAACCATTTATACTTTGAAAATATGAAAAAAAAATTTAAAGTAAAATTTTTATTTGAACAGTTAAATTTTATATTTTAAAGATATCATTACTAAATTTTAAAACTCTATCTTTAGTCATTGGCTTCGTGAAGTAGTCTGCTACGTTATCTTTAGTATTAACAAAGTTAATTTTAAAAGACTCGTTTACAACTAAGTTCCTTAAATTCCACACCCAAAAGTCTTTTGACTTTTCCCAATTCTTTGATATCAAATTCTTTACTCAAAAGTGAAACTGTATGGTCTATATCATTTTGTTGTTTAGCAAACAAAATTATGTCGTCTACGTAAATCAGCATTAATACTTTATTCTGATATGTATAAGCACAGTTGCACCATTTAAATTTCAAAAAGTTTAATTTTTTCAAAGTGGTGTCAAGCTCTGTATACCATTCTCTTCCGCTTTGGTGAAGGCCATATATTGCTTTCTTAAGCAAACAAACATATTGAGGCTGATTTGGATCGACATATCCATGTGGTTGTTTCAAGAAAATTTTATCATTCAACTTTGCATAAAGATATGCGGACTTAATGTCCAGTTGAAAATGTTTCCATTTAAGCATGCAAACGAATATGGAGAAGAAAGCTCTGATTAAACTAAAATTAATCACAGGGCTAAACACTTCATCATATGAGTCCCCTTTTATCTGGGTATATCCTTGAGCTACTAGGCGAGCTTTGAATCGTTTAACATTTCCCCTTTCATCCTTCTTAATGGTATAAACCCATCTACTTCCTATAATTTTTTGTTGTGAGATGGGTGCAGGCACTAAGTCCCAGACACCCCTCTCTTGCATTGTAGCTATTTCATCATCCATGGCTTCTTGCCATTTATCGGACTGGGGAGATTCTATTGCCGATTTATAGTTCTTGGGTATCAAGATCTCAACATTGCTTGCTTCTGGTTTCCTTTTGATATCACTTACCCCCTTTTTCTCTCTAAAATTAAACATTTGCTGATCATAATGAATGTTAGCTTTTCCACAAAACTTTCTGACATCATTATGAGATCTCAGCCTTTTATTGTCACCTTTTACTGAGTAGTAAATATCCGTCCTACTCCCATCAGGCCTAGGTACTGCTTTCCGTATCCAGTCAATATCTGAGCAGGGTGTCAGACCAAAATCAGCAGGAGAGTCCTCATCCCCACTAGATTTACTAGTGTCACGGCTCTCACCTGCTTCTTCCTCTGACACTCCTCCTAAGCATTCTGATTCCGAGTCAATCGACTGAGTAACGTTCGATTTCCTCAAGGTGATTCCTTTAGGGTAATTAGGGCCCAGGACGCCTTCCGCTGCCACTCCTTCCTCAAACCTTACATTAGAAGTTTCCTCAACTTTCTTTTTACCCGCTATATAAATCCTATAGCCTTTGGTGCTTTCGGCATATCCGACCATGATTCCTATTTGGGCTCTCATATCCAACTTATTTCTAATTTGTTTGGCTGTGCCCACATAGGCTTTGCACCCGAAAACTTTGAGGTGAGCAACGGCTGGCTTCCTTCCATAATATAACTCGTGTGGAGTTTTGGTTTTGAACTTATGACATATTCTGTTCTTGGTGTGTGTAAAACACAAAATCGCTTCTGCCCACATTCTGTTATCAACCTGGCTTTGATCAAGCATAGCTTTCACACAATCTAGTGCAGTCAGATTAAATCTTTCAGAAACCCCGTTCTGTTCGGGTGTATATGCATTTGACCTTTCTGATTTAATCCCCAATTTATTTAAGTATGCCTTGAACTGGTTGTGACAGAACTCCATACCATTGTCCGTACGGATACACAAAATCTTTTTGCCTAGCTGCCTCTCTTCCTTAGCTTGGAATTCCTTAAATATCTTAAACACCTCTGATTTTTGTTTCATTATATAAACAAACACTTTCCGGCTGAAGTCGTCAGTGATTGTCAAAAAGTATCTGTTTCCGCCCATTGAAGCTGTAGGTAAGGGACCACACACATCCATATGGAGTAATTGTAAAGGTTTAGTGGACCTTATCCTACCAATTGGCTTAAAAGAAATTCTCTTAGACTTTGCTAACTTACAGTGTGTACAGTTAATTTTTGCATATTTTAGTCTAGGGAGTCCATTAGCCGCGGAAACTTTACTTGTCTCATATAAATAATCAGAGTTAATGTGGCAATATCTCCTATGCCAGAGTTCCGTTTTATTCAAAACCTCAGAAACCGCACAACTTGGTTTCTCATTAACCTTTTCCTTTGACCTCGACTTCACCTCAGAGTTACGTTTACTTTTATTTATTCTAGGCAAATTTTTCATTTTGTCAATACTGTTTTTCTTATTTAGGGGTTTTCTATCTTTCTTAGAATTTTTATCCCTACCCTGATCCTTTCCTTTAGTTTTACGGTCTTCAATATTGTTATTTGCAGTCTGAACTTCGTATTGAGGTTTTAAAAAATATAACCCTTCTTTTCGCTTAGCATAGAAGAATTTTTCTCCCTTTGGAGTGTAAAACCACAATACCCCATTAGCCCCTTTAAAAGTATACCCCTGTTCCTCAAGAACAGATGCGGCTAATAAGTTTCGTCTTAACTTAGGCGAAAACATTACATCAGACAAAACAATATTACTTCTTATGTTCTGAAACTGAACATACATTTTGACCGTACCGATAGCCTCAACTGGGCTCTCAATATCACCCACTGCTAGCGACATAGATGCACCTTTGCTTTCCTTAAATTTTGAGAATAAATTAATATCATTGCAAAAGTGCCGTGTAGCAGCGGTGTCAATTACCCAGCTGAGTCTATCGCTAGGATCCTGCACAGTATTAGCTTCAACTCTAGCAGATGAATACAATTCAATTATATTTGAGCTAGACTTAAGAATAGGGCAATTATTCTTTAAATGACCGGCCTTCTTACAAAAATAACATGGTCCTATGACCCTTTTAACTGGTTTAACACTTTTAAACACTTTGTTATTTTTACACTTTACATTTACATTACTCTGAGACAAGAATACAGATGAATTTTGACTTACATTGTTTCTATCACTACGGAGTTGCCGGATACGTCCTTCTTCCGCAAACAATTCATGTTGGATTTTCTCCAAAGTGAAATCTTTGTCCTCCCATCTGTAGATTAGCTGAACTATTCCTTGGAAGTCATCAGAGAGGTATCTTATGGCCTGGAATGCCACATAGACGCTTTCCACCGGGTGCTTGACGTCCTTCAATTTGGCGACCGCCTTCTTCAAACGCGTACAGAAGATATCCACCGGTTCATCTGGCTCCGGACGTAGGCTGAAGAACTCATCCAGTAAACGCACCAGGTTGGCCCGAGTCGGCGCGTCGAAGTGCGTTTTTAACTTATCCCACGCATCTGCCGGATCGTCGTTAATGTCAATTAACTCTTGGTAATCAGATGAAACATTCTGGAACAGGATTGCTAACGCGCGGTCCTTTCTTCGCATGTGATCTTCATAATCACGGCGTGACGTTTTTTCATCCACCGGTAACGCTGTTCGGTCTACAAATCCGAAACAGCCCTCTCCTTTAAGAGCGAATGAAACTTCATTCCTCCAAGTGACGTAATTGTCTCTAGTTAATGCAGTAATTTTATTTGCCTCCATGGCAAGGTGGCCTTTTGGAACTGAGCTGAACAGTTGTTTTGTTTACACTTTCGTCGACATGCAAATGGCGCCGTCCGCGGCCCCCGTCGACAGGATTCGTTGGAACTCTAACACTTCTAAATTTTTAACGTTGTTATGGGGAGCACAGGCCCATAACCTTTGACGGAATTATGTATCATATCCGTAAGTTATATATTGAAAATTAACGTATAATTAAATTTCTGATGAAGCTGGTGATAGAATAACTATGAGCCACGAAATTCTGGTTCCACAACTTCGTTGAAAATTTAAAACAGAGTGTTGCAGCTATAACAAACGTTAGATAGTAGTTGTAGGAATACAAGTAGCAGTAGAAGTGTTAAATGAGAACAGTTCCAGTTTAAATCAAAATCACTTTTATTGAAGAGTGAATCCATTGTATTTGCTTACAATATATATCATGAGAACAGGTAAGCAAAACACTAAAGCATACTATTTACAAAACATGAGCACTACAGCGAAGGTTTTTCAGTGTAAGTTCCATGCCTAGACACGTTTCTGGTTTAAGTATTATTTACACAAGTGGAATAAAAGCATTTCACACTTACGTGACCACGTGCACTTTCCGACGCCACCACTAGCTGGGCACACGCTATGGCAAAAACTTTAAACTTTTCGGATCAGCACTATAAAGTCCACAACACGGGAAACATGGTCTCCTTAACTGAGAACCATCAAAACTACTAAGTTTAGTTTAAATATCCGCGTTCACCGATAAACACTTTATCGAAACTTTCGACAACATCGAAACATGACTTTACGAAGATCCGTCTGCCCGATCTAGATCCTTCCATCGATCAGTATATCGATCGAATGACTAACCGGTCTAATGACCAAAGCGATCTCACTTTAAAGCGATCTCACTTAGAACCAGAAAAGTGTCTAGCCTTTATATCCGAAGATGGGTGCGTTCCGGAACATAACCGTTGCCGGCAACGCCCTCTGGATATGCAAAACAGGATGCGTGAGCGGCGAGAAAGGTGATTTGCATGATCAACCAAGTTTTGTCCACATCGCGATTCGTTCACGAGAACGGAATAATCATTTTAAAAATGACGTCACGCTCCCGCGAAACGAGAATCGCGATGTAAACAAAACCAAGTTTCTAACAGAAACGCCGGTTAAGAAGCGGCACGCCGAGCGGAACGCTGAGAAATTGAAATTCGGAAACTTTTAAAATCCCGATCCTGTGGGCAATACGGAATATTTCCTGACCAGATTGGACTTGTAAGAATGCCAGATGTTTGACCTTTCTAAAAATGTAAATTATGAGTCGAAATTATGAGTACTTTTTACTATGCGAGAATTTAAAAACCAAAAATCGTTTTTTTGAGCCAAAAGTGACTTTTGTTTTAAAATCATAAAAAAATATTAGAATTTGTCCCTGAGATTTGAAATTGATATATTTTTACTCGAAATTCTCTGCTCTTTCCGATGGTGTGATTTATTTTTTTCTACAATGTCTGGATTGTGGAGAAAAAAGAGCAAAAATGTCAAAAAACGGTCGAAATCGCATAAAACATTAAATAACAAAAAAAAATAATTAAAATTTTAAAAATCGGTTTTCACGTGTCCCCTTCCCACCCCCCAGGGTCTCCGATTGCCAAATTTCATAGCTCTCCGACGCGCGGTCGCGAAACGTATAGTGTATAAGACAGACAGACACACAGACACACACACAGACATTGCCTTTTATTATTTAAGATTTCCGTCTATATTTTACATTCGTCAATTTCTATTTTTGTTTCGATTCTAAAACTTGTTCTTAAATTGTATTTCAAATTGATAAAGCGCCAATTCTGTAATCCGGCCTTTTTGGATCTTTCCCTCCAGTTTCAGTAAACCTTGGCGTAGTGTTTCGTTCCCGCGTGTTTGTACATGTACCACGGATTTGCATTTCATATTCTTTAACATGGAACTTCTTTTTCTGTCGTCATGAACTTGCGCAGGTATACTAAGACACTTCTGTGTGGAAATTGTGATTAGTTACAGATGGCGATGTAATCTACAAGCGGTAAGACGCGTTTAGCCCACAGGGCCAGAATCCGAAATGGTTTATCTAAATTCTTAATGCTTTTAAATTTAAAAATTGAAATAATGTATTATGTTAGTAAAAGTAAAATGTCACGTCTGGAATGAATTAAAGTTTATTATATCCGCGAGATGATTTTCTGTACAGATGGAATTCTAAGCGTGTAATGTAGTAATATTCTACTGTGTTTCATATATCGAATAATTGATCAAGTGTCTTATAAGAATATTTCGGTATATTATCTGATGAAATTATGTATCTGACCGATATTTGTCAGGATGTCAATATAAAAACCCTGCCTGAAGATTTTAATAAAGAATTATTGGATTTGGAATGTACCAACGTTTGAGTTATCATTTGGCAATCAAGTCACCTCATCACCTGTTCTTATACATGCAATCCATCATTGTCGAGCTTCTAAATGTTTAATCGTGAAGACTCCTGATTCCAAATCGCTTGTTCACCTACCCGGCTTCACGACGACTGTATACACAACACAATTTCGTCGAGGAACTACACTCATACATTGTGACTACGTTTTGTGCTGTAGTGGAACCTTTATGTCATCGACTTCCCTCTACGTACCGAAACCGTGACAGTTGATACCCCGCCTGCAGAGCTCACACGCCTGATTATCTCTATTCCACTCAAAGAGGTTTCTTCTCACTTCTTCCACGGCACATAACAATATACGTCGCAATGACTAAACAGTAGTAGGATCTAAGATTTTAAAAAAAAAAATGTAAATGTAAGATAGATTTTTCAAATGTATTGTGTAAAATTTTAACCCTAACATAATGCACAACGCAATTTCGTCGAGGAACTACACTCATACATCGCAACTACGTTTTGTGCTGTGGTGGAACCTTCATGTCATCGACTTTCCTCTACGCACCGAAACTAACTGTATAAAATGTTAGATTTAAAAAAAAAAAAATACCTTTTAACAATAAAAAATTTCTAGAAATTTTAAAGTGATATTGTAATTAGATTTTTATTAATTTAAATCATTTTAATAATTTTTTTCAACAGTTGAAAACAGTGTTTCTTTCAGGTATACCTCTAGGGGGATGAGGGCATAGAGAATATTTTCCAAATTGCCAACAAATATACATAAAACACATTAAAAACGTACATACAAAAGATTATAATTTGAGTAAAATAGATTGTCCTGGAAGAAATGGATCAAATGAAAAATATTCCGTACAGAAATTTGATAGGATGTTTAAGCTTCATTTGTAGTAAAACACTACCTGATTTGTGCTATGCAGTAAATTTGCTGTCTCAGTTTCAACAGAACCCCGGCATAAAACATTGGGATGCCCTATTAAAAAGTTATTGGGTTAGTTAGACAAAACAAAAAATTACACGTTAAATTTGTGAGCTTAATTTGAATTGTTGTTCAGACTCTGATTTTGCAGCCAACAGGGATGATCGGGTAACTTTAGATGGTATGATATTCTATGTTGACAAAGCGCCTGTATCGTGGCATACCTTCAAGCATAAATGCGTGAGCTTATCTACTATGGAAGCTGAATAAGTATCGTTAACAATAACTGCCAAAGAAATGATGTGGATGTAAAATTTTATTGAGGAATGCTACCAAATAGGTTTAAAATTTAACAAAAATAAAAGTATAATTTTTTGTGACAACCAGGCAGCTATTAATTATTTTAAATTCCCCAATTGAAAATCACCGAACTAAACATATTAATGTTAAATAACATTTTCTTAGAAACTTAGTTCTTACGGAGTCATTCAAAGTTAACTTTGTAAATAGTAAGGATAATGATGCAGATTATTTCACCAAACCTATGACTAAGGATAGGATTCTTAAATTTTGTGATGGACTATTTAAAATGTAAATTTTAAAACTTTAAATGTAAACTTTAAACTTTCAAAGTTTTTGTTTTAAACCTTTGAGTTTGATATTATGGTATAATACATTATTATTTACTACTACATCAATGTACAAAATGAAATTGTCATTTGAGCTTGAAATTTGGTGTTGAGGAATGCCACATAAATTTTTGTATTTATATCCAGGGTGGATAAAAATCATGATTTTTTTTAAAAAATCAAAAAAATCTGATTTTTTTTATTTAAATCTGATTTTCTTTATTTAAATCAGATTTTTTTTTTATTTATATTAGCCTTTTTCAAAATCAATTTTTTATATTTTTCAAATCAGAAGGTAGGTTAGACTATATTAATGTACTGTATAATTTAAAAAATTTTAATTGAATATATATTAATATAAGATTAAAAAATATATGCAGGGGTTAAAAAAAACCAAAGACTTTTTAAATAAATAGGTTTTTTTTTAAATTGGGTTATTTTATTCAATTTATAAATCTAGGCTATATTAATTATATGGAACTATTATGTGGTTTTAAGTTCTTTATTTGAATTTATATTAATAAAGACCTATGATATCTCAAAATCTATTAGGTTTGATATTATGAAAGACTTGAAAAAAAGGGAAGGGATTATGACAAGCGTATTAAAAAGTCAAAATTTTAGAGAATGATGTTTTTAAGTATTAATGATGTTTTTAAGTATTAATATTTAATACATTTTTGATTTATATGATAAAAACTTACCATTATTCACATAATTTTGACTTCATCCAGCTAATGAAAATAGGAATCTATATCATGACTACAAATCTAGATAATTTTGACGTAATCTATTTAATGAAAATGGGCATCTAGATAATGCCAAAAAATCTAGATAATTTTATGAAATTTCACCAAAATCAAATATTTTTTGTGTAAAATTGAGATGATGTTGGTAATTGTCTCAAAAGGTGCATAACAGTTTTTTACTAGCATGAGTTATGTAAAAACAAAGCTCTGGTATAGAATGAAAATAAAGCTAACATTTAAATTAGGATTATTAAGACACACGCATATGGGAAATGTTATGATTATACACACTACCTTACACCTTTCTGGTAGGTCGGACGGTCTGGGTCTCAACAACAACAACACCCCTTCAATTTTGAAGGACATAGAAGCTATGGTTACATCTCGAAAATGTACAGCAAATGAAGTTTTATCGTTTCTCAGTCAGGCACTTCAAATTTTACAGATGAGGATTATGATTCGTTAATGTGGAAATAAAGTGTTTTATATTCTTATCAGAGGTGGACCTACAAATTTCCTCAAAGTTTTTTTTTTCTACTGTGACCAAAAGCAAAAAAGTACCAAAAAGCCTTAGTTTTTGTACTGTATAGGTTGGGGACTATCGAATTGAAGAGAGGGAGGGACAAAGGGGATAATGCCCAGGGGCCCTATGATCCTAAGAGACCTCAGAGTGATTTTTTAAGTCCTTAAAAAATAGGTGAGGGTAGGGATTGGTGGTGGAGCCCAATCTGCTAAACTGCTTAAGGGTCGGTCAATCCCTTTTCCCAACATTGTTTGCTATATTGGTATTCGCCAGCAAAAATCACAAAAAAAGGAAGGAACCAAATTTTCTTATTTCTATGGTAAAAATTATTACAGCACATATAAATAACATTTCAAAAGGTATTTTAAATTTTTGTAGTTTGAAATATGCATGTAAAAACTGTATCGCAACCACTGATCCCAATAAATCATCACAAGAACAATTAAAATGTTAAATATTGTCTAGCTATGTTTTTAGATAACTGACAGAAACTCTAGATAATTCTAGATATATTTTGAGTGATTTTTAGCTATAAAATTAGAAAATAGGTTGGCAACACTGGTCAGTTGTCATTGTTACTTGATTTTATACTCCAAGCAATGAACAGTGTTATCTCCACTGACCGAGAGTTAAGGAAAGGATTTTAGTTTTTTTTTATATACTCTAAAGATGTCTTGATGTGGAATTTTATTATTTAAAACATTTATTGTGTTCCAGGTTATTTTAGCATAAAAATACAAAAAAAAATTCAAGAAATGACAAAATTAAAAAATGATTTTAATCAATGATTTTTTTTTAAAAAATCAAGTGATTTAAATCATGATTTAAATCAAGCTGATTTAAATCAAACAACCCTGTTTATATCCACTAATTTTGAACTCTTGCACTTATCAGTTTAGTTGCAAATATGTGTTTAAACCAAAACATTTAGTCAATTTTTAATATTTCTCACTATAACGTACATAACTTTTTCAATCCCACGAAAGTAATTTTTACTAATGTGTTTCATTGTGCATGAAGGAACTTTTTTGATGTTCTGATCCAAACTTAATGTATTTTTAAATTATATAAGTATATACAGTAGACTCTCTCTATCTGAACACTCTGTAATGTGAACACCCCGGTATTATGAACACATTACGACGGTCCCGGCGAAACTCCATAGACTTAATATAAGATGAACTCTCTGTATTCTGAACACCTTCTAATATGAACACCCCAGTATTACGAACGCTACTTTTGATCCCCATTCCCCCTTTACCTCTCTGTAAACTGAACGGAAACTGAACGTGTGTTTGCAATAGGGGGAGAAATTTGGAGAAATGCCTGCCCCGCTCCCCACCCCCAATCACAGATAAGTGACAACAAGTGTTCACCACGTGTTAGAGGGAGTGGTCAAAAAAGGATTATGCTTTCTTTTCCGCACACCTGATTGGACAGCATTGTCGCTTCTGTTTTTCTTCCTTTTTGCTGGGCAAAGAAAATTTTCACCATTTCGCTGTCGTTGCAAGGAAAGAAGCACAGTATTTACGCAGTTACAGTATGCCAGAAATAAGTAGGAAAATGAAAAAACGGAAAGAACTGAAGCTTCAGGAAAAATACGAAGTTGTTCGAAAATTAAAATCAAAAGTAAGTCAAAGGAAAATTGCATCTGAGTTTAGAATTTCAGTAGACCAAGTTAACGCCATCAGCAAGAAAGTGAAAGAAATTATAGCCGTTTTTGAAGCAAATGAATCTTCCTTAAAGTGTAGAATTTTCGAAAAGAAAACAGGAAACGAGAACATAAACAATCACGTGTGGAAGTTTTTCTGCCAAATGAGAACGAAGCATCTTCCTATCACTGAACCCCTGCTAAAGCAGATTGCTCTGGATTTTGCAGTAAAGGAGAAAATCACGGAATTCAAGGCATCGGAAGGATGGTGGACTTGCCTCAAAAGTCAGCATAATATCAAATTCAAAGTAATCAATGGTGAAGCTGCAGACGTAAATATGGAGACTGTGAAGGAATGGAAATCTAAACTTCAAGACTTAACGAAGGATTTCGACGCCGCTGACATTTTCAATGCCAACGAAACCAGCCTGTTTTATAGAGCTCTTCCAAGTAAAACCCTAGCACAAAGAAGCGAGAAATGCGTGGGCAGGAAAATGTCGAAAGAAAGGCTTACCGTCATGCTCTGTGCCAGTTTTACGGGTGAGAAGCTCAAACCACTTGTGATCGGAAAAAGTAAAAAACCACGATGCTTTAAAAATGTGAAGATCGCATCATTGCCTGTGCTCTATCAATCAAATCGAAAAGCCTGAATAACATTAACAATTTTTTCACAATGGTTGGAGGGCATTAACGAGATGATGAAGAGAGAAGGAAGGAAAATTCTTCTTTTGGTGGATAATGCCACATCACATGGAATCATGCAGCTGAGCAACGTGAGCCTGAAGTTCCTGCCACCTAACTGTAATCCAACCACTGGATCAAGGAGTGATAAAGACCTTTAAAGCTCACTACCGAATTCATTTTCTGAAGAAAATGGCCCTGGTGATGAAGGAAGCAAATTCGACAACCCAACTAACGAAGAAGGTGAACGTCATGGATGCTGCCTATTGGATATCAATGGCTTGGAATGAAGTAACCCCCTACACCATTCAAAGATGCTTCTACAAAGCAAGATTCCCGTGTAAGAAGGAGGAATCGGTAATAGAGGACCAAGAAGCAACAACTGTGAGTGACTTGGGGTCAATTCTTCAGGAGCTTCATACTGAAATTGAACCTGGAGCTTATCTCGAAGCCAACGGAAGCCTTCCGGTTCGAGACAACAGCATCGTTGAAGAGAAAGAGGATAGTGAAGAAGAAGCAGAACTAGAAGAGACCGATGAAACAAGATTACCTTCAGGCAATATGGCCAAGGGATTCAGGATCTGATGAACTATGCGGCTGAACATCACCCGGAAGCCTTTCCACTTCTTAAACAACTAGATAACATGTACGTTGCACGAGCATACACAATGCAAAAACAGACTAAAATTACTCATTTTTCATGAAATAATTCATTATGTACTAAGTGTATACTGTAATTATGCAATTTTATTGTATGTTTTGTAAAACTTTTTTAATAAAAAAATAAAACAAATGAGATGGTAGAGTACAGGTCCGGCAGAATTTAGTTTGACATTGAACTAGCCGCCAAATCTAAATTCAGCACTTCCATCTCGGTAACTGGCATGGCTAACCAGGCTAAGTATTCTATACAGTCTATAAACTCACTACGTACATGCATTTCCCAATCTCCCTCTATAATGAACACCCCCATAATCTGAATATTTTGGTCACTCCCCATAAGTGTTCAGAATAGAGAGAGTATACTGTAATTTAAAAGTAGTATCACAGTACTGTGATTGAATTCTGACACCAAAACATATGATACTTAAATTTCTAAACTTTGACTTATATAACATGTTTATACTTAAATTTAAACTTTGGCTTATATAACATGTTTATACTTAAATTTAAACTTTGACTAATATAACATACTTAAAAATTAATTGTTAACTGATCAATATGTTTATGCTTAGTTTTAAACTTTAACTTTTTGACATGTCATGTCCATATAATCAAATTTCTAATGTAATTTACGACATGCTTATACTTAAATTCTTTAAGATGTTAACTGTTTATATCTAAAATTTTCCACCATACAAACTTTCTTAGAGAGTTCATTGACTTATATTTTATTGCTAAAAAATTCAATGCTTATACATCAAATTCGAATATTTTTAGACCTATTAATATGTCTCATTATATTGTTGTATTTGAAAATGTTACTGACCTAAGAATGTTTTTTTTTAATCTTATCAATCATTATGATTTGAAGTAAATACTGAGAACTTGACATTTGCTAACATGTCAAGATTCTTAGAAAAATTTTTGAGTACTATTGTGCATGCATCGGATTTAACAGATTGCATGAGGGAGATGATTGCTGGAAGAACGTAAACAAACGATTGAGATTCACTATTCTTCTGAGCGATGTTCAAAAACACCAATTTATTTTTGACTTACCTCATTCTCGGGAGTGACTCACGGCATTCTTTCAGCAGAAGTCTTCATGCAAAATTTGAATGTCCGACACGTACACAAACTCATTTGCATATTTATGGACGGACCTCAGAAATCATTCCGGAAGGTACTAATTTTAGCATATACAGGAAGTTTGATTTGGAAACATTAGTAGGAACAGTAGGAGGAGCAGAGGAGTAGAATACTTCTAGTTTTCCGTTTTCCTGTTTTACTATGCATGTAATACATTAGTATCGTATTATGAATGAGCTCATTATTGAGCTGTTGATGATCATGTTCAGGGTTCATCCTAGGTGTTTCTTGCGGGGCGGCCCGGAAGAATGAAAAATCCCGCCCTGCCTGCCCCAGTATTACAATTTTGCACCCTGACATTGAAAAATACCGTTCTACATGCCCTTTTTCAAAATGGCGTCTTATCATGTATAGTCAAATTTTCAAAACATCCGTGATTATGCGAAGTTTTTTATTAAAGCTGCACAAAAGTCACAACAATATTGACAGCCAAATGAATGGGGAAATGTACCAATATAACTTGACACCACTAGCTGAACTTCCACCCCACAGGGTGAAGTCTGAAGTCACATCCCTCCAAGCCCGGGGACCCAAGATAAGCTATATACTCCAGAGTGTCATTCTCAGGGTTTCTCCTTCCAGGAGTTATTGTTCCCCACTCCTCAGATAAAAATTCATTTCTCCCCAGCCCAGGCATTGATAACAATGGGTTGTCAAAAGCCCAGACCATTCGGCTCGTCCAAGGACTTAGAGCAGCAAGATGAATGGCCGGTAACAATGGGTTGCATTGTTTCTCTTTAAAGTTCCTAGTTGCTCCTTATCATAAAAATGTCTATTATCACTTGCATGACATATGAATATTTAAAGCAAGGTTGTTAAGCAAGGTTTAAAGCAAAGTTGTATAGCTGAGGAGCCTGTCCTAGGTCCTGTTTTACACATTTTTACAGAATTTATCTCTACAAAATACATGCATGAGTGCGTAAATATGTTTTACAAAATTGATGTAGAGAAATATATATTTGCAAGTGAGTATAATTTTATTTAAAACTTTTCTGCTCTAGGCTTATATCTACAGTTCTCGATCCAGATTTTGTTTTATATATATATATATATATAATTCCAAACTTTCTGAGTAAATTTGTTCGTAGTCAACCAGAATCTCGGAAACCTTCCTTCTTTCAAAATGTACCTACCTTCTCAAAATTACCTACCTTCTTTCAAAATGTAACATAATTTTTCTTCCGATTGGAGGTTATGACCCACTCACCACAATACCAGGGCCCGACTTTGCATAACTGGGGCCCAGGGCTGACATTCCTACGGAGTCCCATCACCTCTTAACATATATAAAATGAATAAAAATATTAAAAAAAACAAATGTATTCTAGAAAAAGGTATACAAAATGAAGTTTATATTTGATCAGAATTTAAATTATTTGCAACTTTCTTATCATAGTCATGATACCAACATGCTAAATTAGTGAAGAAATTCTTATGTCTTCCTAAATGAATCTTTTCGCGGGGCAAACCTATTCCGATGGCATAATTTTTTTAGGAAGCAGTTGCTATTTTTTTTTTTTAATGTTGCAGTTGTTTAATATGGGGCCTCTCTGACACGGCCCTGGACAGCCACACCACATGCCCCTGCGTTAGTCAGGTCCTGCGCACCATTGTTAGCATGGTCACGTAAAGTTGGGAGTGGCATTTCACAACACTATTAGGAATAATTCTGAGATCCCGAACACAAAACTAATCTTAAAATGAGATTGGAAATGCCAAAATTATTATATTCAGGATTTGATTTATTAATTATTTTAATTTATGAGATAATATTTCCTCAATTTGCAATTGAGCCAAAATTGCTAAGAGATATGTCAGCAATTTACGGGATCAATATTTTTTAAATACAGTACTCATAATTTTAAAAATAGCTGACATCAAATAGTACAAAATTAAAACTGGTCCTAATCTAATTTTAATAAGTTTTCTTTGCGTGTGCAAAATTTTAATTTAGAATTATGCTTCTCAGCAGCACCATAACTAGGAATTTTAGTCCCTTAAGCAAAATATGTAAAAGACCCCCCCCCCCCCCCCCCCTAATTTTTTCAAAGCTAAAATTTTTATTCTCCAAAATAAAAACAATTGAGACCATGCTTTTATGTGGAAAGGGGTTTTAATTTTGTCCCCACACACACTCTCTCAAATTTTAGTTCAGTCAAAACCAGAAAAAAAATTAAAGCATTTGTAAAAATGCTTTTATTTGGGGGAGGGGGGTGGGCATTTTCGCAAGTGAAAATGTTTGAAACATTGGAAATGAATTTTTTAATTTTTCTTGTTATTTCTTCTGCTCTGCCTTTTGAAGCTTCACTAGTTTTACTTCAATATTTATTCACCATTGGAAACTGTAATATATATATATATATATATATATATATATATATATATATATATATATATATATATATATATATATATATATATATATATATATATATATATATATATATATATATATATAAATTAGTAAATCCAAAGTTAGAATGTATGTAGTAACTCATAATACACTATTCCAAAAGTTTTCTACAAAATACAAAGAAATAAAAGAAATTAAGACATAAAGAGGAAATAATAAAGCGTAATGCAGGTCATAAAGACAATAATACTTTAAGCAAAAATATAATAAGTAACCTATGCAAATAAAAGAAAAGAATAAAATAGGAGAATGAGCCACAATAAACTACAATTAACATTGGAAGAAAGTAGAGATAGTAATACATAATAAAAAAAATTAAAATAAATTCTATTACTAAATTTAGCGCAAATGCAGCATAAATTTGAATAGATAGCAAATAGAATGTTTCTTTAATACGAAGCATACAAAAGGAATTAGGAATAAGGATAGTTCATAAATGAAAAGTTAGATAAACTATACAGCGTAGTATAAGAATGTGAATGACAATGCAATATACATTTAATTTATTGCGCAAATGAGGCTAATAAATAAAATGTTTTCAATATAAATATAAATTAGTAAATCCAAAGTTAGAATGTATGTAGTAACTCATAATACACTATTCCAAAATTTTTCTACAAAATACAAAGAAATAAAAGAAATTAAGACATAAAGAGGAAATAATAAAGCGTAATGCAGGTCATAAAGACAATAATACTTTAAGCAAAAATATAATAAGTAACCTATGCAAATAAAAGAAAAGAATAAAATAGGAGAATGAGCCACAATAAACTACAATTAACATTGGAAGAAAGTAGAGATAGTAATATATATATTTATATATAGATAGTTATTAATAGATAGTAATATATATATATGTAGATAGTTATTAATAGATAGTAATATATATATATATAGATAGTATCTTGTTAATATATATATATAGTAGAGATAGTAATATATATATATATATATTCATATTGTTGGAAAAACTATTCACTGCTTCAGTTGATTAATTTTCAGAAAATTATTCACTGCTTTAATTGTGAGTTTTTTTATTAATATCTCGAGGGCCCCAGATTCTATAGAAACTCGAAATATGGATTGAATTTTAAGTGTCTATTTCAAGTCTATGCCGAAAATTTCATCAAATCCTGTGCAGCCCTTCTCCTGTGATGCTGAAACAAATACAAACACATATACAGACAGATTTTCAATTTTAATTATATGGATT
The DNA here is from genome assembly GCA_951213105.1 of Amaurobius ferox. Taxonomy (NCBI): domain Eukaryota; kingdom Metazoa; phylum Arthropoda; class Arachnida; order Araneae; family Amaurobiidae; genus Amaurobius; species Amaurobius ferox. The sequence goes on along the minus strand of OX578147.1, from coordinate 143,856,425 downwards.
TCAATCTCATTAGACACTTGACCTCTTTAATCCCATTAATTCCTAGCAGAGACCACTAATCACAGACATAACTCCAGTTTAACAGTGTTTTCAATTGGCTGATGTAACAAATAGTAAACACTTGGCGAAAATATTGCTAATGAGGAGTGTATGGCAATCATAGTTCAAATAATTATATTTGAAAATATTAGTTTGTAAAAAAAAAAAGAAACTTGCAATAATTTATCATATAGGAAAAAGAGAGCACTAATAAATAATTTTCCAGTCATCTACTTTTTCTTAGGAGAGGTGAAAGGAGATGCTTTTACTTCTTTTTTTTCTGATTTTGATCTTGTTAATAAAGGATTTCAATCTCATTATACATTATACACTCATTATACATTAATCCCATTAATTCCTAGCAGAGACCACTAATCACAGACATAACTCTAGTTTAACAGTGTTTTCAATTGGCTGATGTAACAAATAGTAAACACTTGGCGAAAATATTGCTAATGAGGAGTGTATGGCAATCATAGTTCAAATAATTATATTTGAAAATATTAGTTTGTAAAAAAAAAAAAAAACTTGCAATAATTTATCATATAGGAAAAAGAGAGCACTAATAAATAATTTTCCAGTCTTCTACTTTTTCTTAGGAGAGGTGAAAGGAGATGCTTTTACTTCTTTTTTTTCTGATTTTGATCTTGTTAATAAAGGATTTCAATCTCATTATACACTTGACCTCTTTAATCCCATTAATTCCTAGCAGAGACCACTAATCACAGACATAACTCTAGTTTAACAGTGTTTTCAATTGGCTGATGTAACAAATAGTAAACACTTGGCGAAAATATTGCTAATGAGGAGTGTATGGCAATCATAGTTCAAATAATTATATTTGAAAATATTAGTTTGTAAAAAAAAAAAGAAACTTTCAATAATTTATCATATAGGAAAAAGAGAGCACTAATAAATAATTTTCCAGTCTTCTACTTTTTCTTAGGAGAGGTGAAAGGAGATGCTTTTACTTCTTTTTTTTCTGATTTTGATCTTGTTAATAAAGGATTTCAATCTCATTATACACTTGACCTCTTTAATCCCATTAATTCCTAGCAGAGACCACTAATCACAGACATAACTCTAGTTTAACAGTGTTTTGAATTGACTGATGTAACATAAATAGTAAACACTTGGCGAAAATATTGCTAATGAGTGTATGGCAATCATAGTTCAAATAATTATATTTGAAAATATTAGTTTGAAAAAAATAAAAAAAACTTGCAATAATTTATCATATAGGAAAAAGAGAGCACTAATAAATAATTTTCCAGTCATCTACTTTTTCTTAGGAGAGGTGAAAGGAGATGCTTTTACTTCTTTTTTTTCTGATTTTGATCTTGTTAATAAAGTTCGTATTTTTTTTTTAAGTGTGTGTGTGTGTGTGAGGAGGGGGGCAACAATAGGAATCTCTAATATTTTGATAATATACCTTACAGTTGAAGGTTGCAGCCTCGTTGTCAGCCCGGTTTCCTTTTGTATTTCGGATTAAAGATTCAGTCGAAAATTAGGAGTTTTAAGGAGTCCTTTAAGAACAATATATGAAGAGTTTCTTCAGGAATTTTTAATGACTGAATGAACTAACTCTGTGTATGTCTGTTTCTTCTATAATGGGAAATCAAAGCGTCGGACAGCGGTGAAATTTGCTACATAGGTTCTTTCCTATTTCACCATGTGCATCTCGTCAAGATTTTTTTAAAAATTTGTATTAATATTTTAAAAGTAATTAAATTTTAAAGTTAAAAATCCCATTTTCCGTCATTTTGTCAAATCAAATCTATTCTTGCCTCCGCAAAGGATAATTTGCAAGCAGGAGCTTTGATGAAATTGCAGACCTTTCATCTCAGCTGAAAACAGCTGGTGACACACTAAGTGTATTTATTTTTTGGTTTTTCTAAATTTACGAATTCTAAAGATTTCGTCCTAATTTTTTCAATTTTGAATTATATTATCATTATCAGGATTGGGTTAAAATTTTATTAAAATTGGATGAAAATTCATTGAGATAGCAATAATTGTTTGAATATTGCTTCTGAATTAAAGTAATTTTTTTGCACCTTCAAGTATTTAATTTATTTGTGGCACAACTCACAAGAATGATTTTGGTTCAAAATAGGCGATTGTGTTGTATAATTTGTGAAGTTGTTTACAATATTGTATATGGCGTTGGCCGGTATTTAAGATGAACAGTGGTCACTAGCATAGTCGTGTCGAAAGCCCAGACCAACCAACTCGTCCGAAAACATGGAGCAGCAAAATGGATCCACGCATTATTTTATTTTGTTATAAACGGGTGTATTATTAAAGCGTTCCTTATGTTGGCAGAGTTTTATCTGAGTCGTGATAACCTTATAATTTAGCGTGCTGATGTAAAAAAAATGTTCACTATTTGCAGAGTGGTAGTTTAGCAGAGGATAATAGAAAGTGCAGTTGAGAAGTGTTCTTCAATAAAAAGCCAATTCGTCAAACACAAAATCACTTTTATTGTCGTGATATCCATTGCAATGGCATGGTTACAAAAACATTGTAACATCGTGGCAAAGTCAAACAATATTTACAAAAATGAGCCATTAAGCTCATAAAAAGGTTGTCAGATATAGTCTATGACTAGACACGCACTCTCAGTAACTTTTATCGTTGCCGTAACACAAAGTAGAGAAAAGAGATAAGTAGAGAAAATTACCTCGAGTAGAGAGAGAGAAAATTACCTTACCACAAATGCAGTGTTCTTTCACGAAGCCACCATCGTCATGTCACACGTCATGGCATTACACTGAGTCTAAAAACCGTGAAAATTAACTTGGTCTCTTTAAAATTGAAAGAGCCAACACTAGAATCATTTAACCGCACCTTCCGAACTAAACTATCGGAACTAGACTCATACTTTATTACGCAACTTAGCTGGCAAGTAAAACATACCGCAACATACTCAAACAGATTATTTGCAAAGTATCAGATCACTCGATTTCGATCTGTCAATCTATCGATCTCCAGGTCATCTGTCATGATCCTAACAGGTCATGAACCCAATACATAAGTACTGAGAATGCGTCCTATCATACATACACAGTGATAGGTACGCTCCGGAACATAACCGTTGCCGACAGTGCCCTCACAATATGTAAATCAGGATGCACGCGCAGCGAGAAGGCGATTTGCATGAGCGACCTGTTCTGTTCTCGTCATGAGTCATTCACAGGAACGGAAAAACCATTCTAAAAATGAAAACATGTTCCCACGAAAATAAGAATCGTGACGAAAACAGAACTCAGTTGCCAACACCTTAGCTTCCTAGAATTTGCCACGAGTTCCAGTGTAATTCTCATGAGAGATTTGCATCAAAATCCATGAACAACGCAGAGTACACTTGGTTGTATTTAATAATTTTTATAATAAAATTATGTTTCAATAAAACTTGATGGGGTGGGAATTTGGATGTGGATGCCGTAAATATCCCATTTCGCTCTGGGCCCCTACCCTATGCTTATAAACTTTGCTTAACCATGCTTAATATTGAGAAGCAGTAGCATTCTTCAGTTAACAAGTCCTGGGCTCACCATCACCATAATGTACTTGTTTTTCCGGAATAACTCGAGAACCTGTGTAACTAAAAATACCATATTAGTGTACACAGCTGTTTTCAGTGGTATCACTTATCCCCCAATTTACACGGCACTTGTTTTACACGATTTCGCTTTTACACGGTTTATAAATTAACAGATTTTGAAAAATTGATAAAAATATATATTCTGCTCCATATACTTCTATACAAAGATTTGATGACATTTTTAAATTTTATTCCTTTGGTAACACTGATGAAAACAATAGGGGATTTCCAGTGTTGTAAAATATATACATTTAGGGGAATTCCCGTATAGGAAAATCCCCATAATAGGGGAATCCCCGTATGTATTTCACAACAGTAAAGGATTTGAACAGTAAAGGATTGTCAAAGGATTTGAAGAAAAATCAAATGAAAAGAAAAGTTATTTCTTTAGAAACTAAAATTCAAATATTAGACCGTCCACGTAATAGAGGAAAAGTAACGGATGCTGCTAAATTTTACTCCATGAATGATGCCACAATAAGGACAATAAGAAAAAATAAAGACTCCATTAGAAAAAGTGTAGCAGCTGGAACCTGCAGCAGTATGAGTACGACTTCATATGTTAGAGATGTTACAATGGAAAATATGGAAAAAGCCTTAGTGATATGGATAGAAGACCAAACTTAAAAGCGAATCCCGATCGATACCAATGCTGTTACAAATAAAGCTTTGAAGATTTATCAATCACTTAAGAATCAGTTGCCGTCGACTTCGATGAAAAGAAGGTATCTTTTTCCACAAACCATGGGTTGTTCGAGAGATTCAAACAAAGACATTCTTTACATAATCTGAGAATGAAAGGTGAAAGTGCATCTGCTGATTCGGATGCGGCACAACAATATCCGGCAAAACTTGCTGAAATCATTGCCGCTAACTCCTACACTTCTGATCAGGTTTTCAATGCTGACGAGACCGGATTATTCTGGAATAAAATGACGGAAAGAACCTTTATAGCCAAAGCGTACAAATCAGCTACTGGTCATAAAGTAGCGAAAAGTCGTATAACAGTTCTTTTCTGTTGCAATGCTTCTTGCGATTATATGATGAAACCATTGATGATTAACAAATCAAAATCACCACGATCATTCAAAGGAATAAATATCAAAAACCTTCCCATCTACTGGATGGCTAATAGAAAACCATGGATCACTGCCATAGCTTTCAATGAATGGTTCCATAACTTCTTTGTTCCAGATGTCAAAAATTATTTAACTAAAAAGAGATTGCCTTTTAAGGCTCTTCTATTGATTGATAATGAACCAGGTCATCCTCCAGATTTACAACACGAAAATGTAAAAGTTGTTTTTTTACCAAAGAATACAATTTCCTTATTACAGCCGTTAGATCAAGGTATAATTTCGACTTTTAAGGCACTGTACATCAAGCAAACTTTCAGGTATATCTTAGAACAAATGGAGAATGATGAATCTCTTACTCTGATGGATGCTTGGAAGAAATTTACAATTTTAGATTGTGTTAAGCATGTTGGACTGTCATACACTCAGATCAAACAATCAACGATCAACGCCTGCTGGAAAGCAATATGGTCGGATGTTGTTGAAAGTGGAAATGATAAATCACCAATAGAGCATGAATACTCTCAGATCACTGAGTTGGCCCATACTATAGGAGGAGAAGGTTTTGAAGATTTAGCTCAGGCAGATATTGAAGAAATAATGGCTGATGAAGAATTGAATGAAGATGATTTAATTAACATGATTCGTGAAACAAACAAACATGATGAAGACAATGATTCTGATGAAGAGCAATCTGAGCCAGTTGTGTTCACAGCAAGAATCATAAGCGTAGGACTTGATTTGGGAAGAAAATTGGGCAACCATTTCTTACAATATGACACAAATGTTGATCGAGCTCTCCGATTCCAGCGAGACCTTCGTAAAAGCTTAAATCAATATGAAGAGGTCTATAAAGATTTAACAAAAAAACCTACGCAATTGTTAATTACCGATTTCATGACAGTCTTGTCAACCCGAGATCTTGCCTAATTCGTCAACCATTGAGCCAGAATCACATCAAGAAAGCTCAAGTGATGAAAGTGACATCATACCTATCAGAAAGAAAAGTCTGATAGTATATGAAAGTGATGACAGTGATTAAACTTATAATTAATTTTAAGGGTCTTTTTGTTTTTTTGTTATTTGTTCCTCATGTAAAATAAATAAAAAATGTTATATTACTACATTCATATGTTTGTTGTTTTATAAACTAAGTCTAATTTTAAGTTTTCTAAGATGTCTTACTTTTGTTTTACTTAAATAAATGACTGAATCATGCACATTTTGGGGTTATTTTCGTTTTACACGATTTTACTTAGCAAAATCCAAGATTTCAATTTACACGGTTTTGTGCAGAACCTATCTTCCATGTAAATCAGGGGACAGGTGTATTTTAAGTTTTTTATTTTTAACCCAATCAAATCCGCACCAATCTGTCCTAAGCTCACCATAGTACTCGTATTAGGAAAATAACCCTTAAACCGGGTTAACTAAGAAGTCCAAATTTGGTACAGTACAACCTCGAAAATCCGGACGTTTTCCAAATTTTCGGGGGATTTTTTTTTTTTCCCCCTTCCCTAGACTGACGAAGTCGCGGATTTAAAACAACAGGGTAAGATTATTTATATGGAATTATATTTTATAAACAAATACCGTATCTTCCGGTCGACTTTCTGAACAAGGGAATGAAACTAAAGTTTAGATGGACAACAGTAGTTCGGCTCGTGGTTGGAGCATGAATTATGTTGTTAGCATTAATCCCTCCTCCCCCGTTATTCAAGTCACAACTCCCGATTAATTATTTCGTGTAAAATATACATCGTTATTTAAATACGGAATTTTTATTATCGAAATTTCCTTTTCTCATTATTGAAAAAGACATTTTCCTGAAACAATGTAATTTTTAATATAAAACGTTATCGTAATATTTTATCACAGATTGTTCAATTAAATCTAAAAATCCTGAGAATTCATATTAACGCTCACAGAAATTTATTTTGCTCACTTTGTAGTATGCATTCTATTCTTCAATGTATTCTGTTTTGTCTTCAGAATCTCCTCCCCATCCCTATATCTGATGATTTGTTCGTTTTCGTCGAACGTGTCAGCTTGAAATCCACTGTATATACTGCCTTTTTTATTTAGAAAGCCATATTTAAATACTATAAATAGCAAATAAATAACTAAATAATATTGTATCGCACAGAACCGAGCAACAAGGTCATTAACACACAGACCTTTCAAAGGGGACGGCTGCATTTATGATTAGGAACTAAGCTAATTCCTTCGCTTTCCCTGCCCCACCACATCCCGGTGCTGCTGCAACTTAGCAATGATTCATCGTAATTTAGAAAAATCATTGAGAGGAGAGATATTTTTCTTTTTTGGAAAAGATATTTATTTTATCTACTGCAATATTTTTTACATATTTGACTATTACTAAGAAAGTTTTTACTTTTTTCAGTCATCAGCCTTTTTAAACATAACATTTTACATAAATTGAGTGATGGTGAAATTCGCGATATGATATTAAATAAAAAAGATCAAAGTAGCGATGATAAATGTGGAGAAGAAAAAATACCCTTTGATAATCTTATGCAAACAATCAATCATGCAATTAAAGGTCTTGAACAAAGAAGCTTTATAACCGAGCACAAATAATGTCCATCTACAAGATAAAGAAAACTGCTTTCCCATAAACCAAAATTAATGAAATAACAAATGTTAATTCAAATATTTAAAAGAAATGTTAAAATGTAATTTTATCATTTCGTTTCATTCACACATTCTAAATTAATAATCTGTATATTTTTTCTTAGAAATTTCTTTTGCCCTATTTTTTAGATTAAATAATATGTTTTAATTGATTAACTTAACTTTTTCTATTATTTTTACTAAAAATAGTGCTTTATAGTGTATTTAGTTACTATTAAATCTGAATTTTATTCAAATTCTATAATCCAGAAAAATCAAAAATCCGGAATCAGCATCCGGATTTTCAAGGTTGTACTATTTCATTGTCTTCCATACATTTAAGTTATATACAATTCAATAAACTTATATACTAAAAGGGTCTCTTTAAAAAACTCTTTAATCCCAAGTTTTCTGCTTTTTCTTCTTTCATAATGAACTTACATTATGAAACATATATATTGTTTTTATTTATTTTATATGCAATTTGTATATATTTACATTTTCCAGTGTCTTAACATGCAACTAGATATTTTCATTGCTTCTTATATTGTGGATTATATCATTGATTTTAATTTTACATATACCAACAAAGCCCGCATGCTTTTTTGCCATGCCCGTCTAAATACACCACGGCCATACATAAGAGATAGAAACCGATGCACATCGACTCCCCGATCTGTTCTTAATATCCACACACATGCCAGTCATACACTCCTCCCATTTAATATTACCATTTCTTATGCGACTTCCTATCAAGCATATATACTATCCTCTAACATAACGCAAATTATTTACTCTCCCCTAAACCCCTAACAAATGAATATATCAAGTTTAATATCTCAAACTTTTTATTAATTCACCATGGTTCCAGTATAATTTTAAGTAGAGGTTTGCATCTAAAATTCCGGGCACTGCTGCCTTATTTTTATACCATTAATATACTTTTCTAAAAATAATTATTTTAATAAATGTCTTAAATTTTATATAGCATTTTATACTGGTAAAACATGGGTTTTATTTTAATTAACAAATTTTAGTATTTTCTTTTATTTATGTGTACCCATACATTTTTGCTCATAGTATGTTTAGTTTAGATAAAATAAACATTAGGTCTTCAATAAAGTTAAATTACTTACATAAAATTGTGTTAATTCTAGTTTGTCTAATAAGTTAGTATAATATTACTTTAAATTTTGAAAATTCATTATTCATTTTTCAATGTATTATCATCATTCATTTTTCTATGTATTGACAATGCAGTTTAAGGAAAAATATTTTCTGTAATTTTTGAATTTGGGAACTCAAAACTTTTTAAGAAGGATCACTTATAGTTGTAACATGCTTTGATTTTGTTTATATAATTTCTTTTTTTTTTTTTCCTTTTTTTTTTTATGAAGCACTTAAGTTTTAATTTAAATATAAATTCTTTCCGTTTTGCTTCAACTAAAATTTTATAATAAACTAATCCTAAAATGATAAACTGCTGGCTACTTACTAGACTTAGTAACCACTTTTTGCCAAAATATTGATACCACCTAAAGACTATACTATTTTTTAGTAGCATCAAGCAGTACAATGTACCCTTTTGTTTTAATTTTTTATACTTTTATTTGTATCACTAATTATTTTTATATAAATTTGCAAAATAGATAAATTATCTGTATCCATTTTACATGTAGGCCACATTATGCAATGCATTCTCTGGTTAAAATTTATAATTGTGCCCTTTTAAAAACATGTGCCTCTTTCATAAGCAATGTGCCCTTTTATGATGACAATATGCCCTTTTTTGGAAGTCAGCACCCTGCCCTTTTGAAATCCTAAAATGAACCCTGAGTAATCATGTAAATGACTTTTGGGGGGAGACTCCCTTCTCTGTTTTGCCTATGTGAAGAATAGAATTTGCCACAAATTCAAAAAACATAAAACACTATCTGAATTGTACAATAGCAGGAAACCCTCTGTCACTCACTTAAAAAAGTCTTTGGAAGCCAAACTTATGTAAGGAAACCCAAACAGCTCAGGGGAAAGCTAGACATGAGAGCTCAAGAAGGGATAATAGTAGGTTACACACTTAAAACTAGAGAATTCGGTTGTTAGATGAGGAGAATAAAGTAATTGAAACAAGTAATGTGAGGTTTAAGGAAAGCATAACAAAGAAAAGCCATAAATTAAAACTGATATCAGCCCCTCACATTATCCTAATTGACATTTTATTTTACTATATGAAACTCATTATACGAGTAGAAGTTAAATCTCTCATCTTGAATGTTCTTCCTCCATGACACTTAAAAAAGGAACATTTAAAAAACATGTCCTAAAGAGATTTTCAAGAATCTGTTTGTATCCTAAATTTAGTATCTAAAAACAAGGACTCCAACAGTTGACAGAGACCAAACAATTGCAACAATAGACAGAGACCCAACAATTACAAGAATAAGTTTATTAGCTTAATACTAAAACAGCAAATATTAAATCAGTTAAAAGGTTTGCTTGAAAATTGCTCTCGAAAATTACTAAAAGCAGAAGTTAATAACGAAACATGTTAAAAACCTCTAAACGTAGTGCTTTTCATGGAAACAGCATGCTTTTTATTCGCATCAACTAAGAAATAAAATTAAGGTAATAATCTAAGTTATCAGCTACTCTAAATAGTTGAACACGTACATGACACAATCAAATAGTCTTATTAGGCGATGTCTAAAGATTATGTAAAAAATTATGGATACAAAAATGTGCATAGAAACGGATTATATGAAAAATTAAAATATTTTAATGAATAAAAACAAAAAATAATAGTACTCGAGACTTATCATAAATCGCTTAAATAGGGGTGTCAGTGTCACAACAATAAACCGTATATTATCATGATCTACAATTCGAGGGATATATAAAAAACGTAGTGTAATATACCTTGTTCGATAATTTGCTATGACAGTGACCAGCAGATTCTTCTGGTAAAATCTTAAGAGGTAAAGCATCTTTAGAGGAAGAGGCTTTCTCTTCCAACTCTGAACATGCTGCCATCTTGAAAACTCTACGGAATTGCCATCTTGTTGCCAATAATCATACAAATCAAGATACAAATAGAAAGCGCACGACTTAGCCGTTACCGGAGACAAGTTACGAGCGCTTATACCCTGCAAAGTCACTCCCGGGAAAATGCACCACGTGATAACTACGTCAGGCGCGAATTTCATGACCTTGTGGTGGCAGTTGAATGATGAGAAGTCTTTGTTTTCTGCATGCGGAAATTTACAATTCAATTAGTGTATGCGAGATTTTGATATTGAAAACACACACAGATATATATATATATATATATAATGTAAATTTTATTAAATTATTAATAATTTTTATTACTTTTTTCTATTATATTATTTATTTATTTTCTATTTAAAGTATTTTCAAGGCTATCAAATTACTAGTATTACGAGTTACTTCTGCTTTTATTAGATGAGAGAATGTCAAAAATATTGCACTATCAAGAACATTGTGTGGTAATTGTAGGAGGGGGTCGACTTTGTGGTCAAACTAAAGTATGAGACGGAAAAAATGGACATGCTTAATGTTCACATTTGTGACTTTAAACGTCCAGGGGAGGGTAAACGAACCCCTTACACTCCCCTATGGGCGCCCATGGCAGTCCTCTACGAGCTCCCTGCAATGCTATTGCCCTCAGGACAGAACCTAACGGAGCCGAAGTTTCAATTTCCTCGGGGTAGTAAACAGTCTTTCCAGACCCTCCAAAAGTCTCTGTGATATAAGAGGCTGAAACATTGCACACTTGCCATGGGATTGGGCGCGATAGCCCAGTGGTTAGCGCGCCGGAATTGCTATGGGAGCTCATGGCAAGAACGCGCATAGAACTAATTCCAGGGGTGACAAACTCAAGGATGAGGCGTCCCATATTGACTTGCTTGTAATTTACATTTATATCTTTAAATGTACACGGTATGATAAGTTCCATATCAAGCGTTCTCTTATGAGCGCCCATAGCAAGGACACCCGTAGAACTAATTTCATCGGCGATAAATTCAAGGATGAGGCGTTCAATATCGACTAGACTGAGACTTACATGTCTAACCTTGAACGTCTATGGAAAGGCAAGTGTCATCCTTTCCCTCCACTATGGGCGCCCATGTAACATTTTCCAGAAGGGAACTCAAGGATGAAGCGTTCAATATCGCTAGCTTGTAACCTACATTTGTAACCTTGAATATCCAGTTCAGCTTAAGTGATTCCTTGCAGTCCTCTATGGGCTCCCAGCGCATGAGATCCCAGCTTATATATTATTGCCCTCAGGGCAGAACCTAACGGAGCCAAAGTTTCGATTTCCTCAGGGGTAGTAAACAGTCTTTCCAGACCCTCCAAAAGACTGTGACATAAAAAGCTGAAACATTGCACACTTGCCATGGAGTGGGGCACGACAGCTCAGTGGTTAGTGAGCGGGAATTGATTGCACTCAGTAGGCCCGGGTTCGATTCCTGCTACTGCCAAGACTGCTGCCGTGTTCACGTGGAGTACGATCACGTTAAGCATGTGAGTCTGTAAATCCTTCCGAGAGGTTGGTGATAGGGGAAGGAGGGTACGGTCCCTGTGGATGCCTCCTCCTGGGTTCCGGATCAAATTGGGTGGCACTGCTCGGTCGTCCAAACAGATACCTTACATCTTTCTGGTAGATCGGACAGTCTGGGTCTCAACGACAACACTTGCCATGGGCGCCCAAAGGGATGTTGAACGTCACTAATATCAAACTAATGAATACTTACTGTACGTCTCGTCCGTGAGATTGTCCCCGCTGGAAAAAGTTCTATTGACTTCCTTACCATGGGCGCCCATAGGGGAGCATAAGGAAGCACTTGCCTTCCCGTGAACATCAAGGTCCCAAATGTTGGTGCCAAGCTAATATATATCGTGCGTCTCATCCTTGTTATGCTCTTGGAAGAAACTCTATGGACGTCCTTGCCATGGGAGCCCATACAAATTTTAAAAGCCACAAACGTAGCCATCAAGGTAATCGATATTGTGCATTTCGTTCTTGAGTTCATCCCGTTTTAATAAGTTCTATGGCCACCTTTGCTATGGGCGCTCATAGCAAAAGCACCCATATAACTTTTACAGGCGGGAAAACTAAAGGGAGAGACATACATCGCCTTGCTTGATATCTACATCTGTGAACTTGAACGTCGACGGGATAGCAAGTTCCCCCTCAAGACTCCCTATGGGCGCCCATACCAAGAGCGTTTATATAACTTATTCCAGCGGGGGCACATTCAAGGGCGACAATATCGATTAGTTTGACACCTTGTGGGCAACACCTTATTATCAGCATCTCATATGGGCGCCCATGGCAAAGGCGTCAATAGAAATTTTTCAAGGAGGGTATACTGAAAGATAAGTAGTACAATGCCTACTAATTTGCTACCTACATTTGTGACCTTGAACGTTCACAGTAGGGCAAGTGACCCCTTGCGCTCCCCCTACGGGCGCCCATGGTGAGAGTGCCAATAGAACTTTTACCAGCGGGATAAACATAAGGATGTGAGGTACAGTATTGATTATATTGACATACAGTATTGATATCTATATTCGAGTATTGTTAATATTATTGTATAAATATTGATAAATGTTATTGTCCCCTATGGGCGCCCATAGGAGAGCGTGAGGGGGAACTTACCATCCCGTGGATGTTCAAAGGTAGGTATCAAGCTAGTCGATATTGTACGTCTCATCCTTCAGTTTACTCCCTGAAAAAGTTCTATAGGCGCTCTTGCCATGGGCGCCCATAGGGGAGCGCTAGGAGCACTTGTCCTCCCGTGGACGTTCAAGGTGTCAAATGTAGGTATCAAGATACTAGATATATTTACCTCTCATCCTTGAATTTGGACATTCCAGGAAAAGTTTTATGAACGCCCTTGAATCCCACTCTTTTTGAACAAGGTGGACCCCTCCTGCAATTACAACACTATATTTTGACATTATTTCTCTCATCCGAGTTCTAATCACGTTAATTACAAAATGTTCTACCTAATTCCATTTTTTTACAGAATGCATATGCATATAGAATTTCATGGCTGTACGTACTCTCTCTCTCTTAAAATATCTAATTTCGAATTATTCGTATTTTAATTAACTGTTTCTAATTTCCTACAGAATGGTAGAATATTTTGAAATCAATGTGATTAAAACACAGATTATTCAAAATTAGAGATTTTACAAAAGGGAGAGAGAGAGTACGTATAGCCATGAAATTCTATATGTAGATGCATTCTGAAAAAAAAAATCAGAATTAGTATAACATTTCATAATTAAAGTGATTAGAGCACGAATAAGAGAGAGGGTGTGTGTGTGTGTGTCAAAAATATAGTGCGATCAAAATAGAGTGTTCTAACTGCAGAAAGGGGTCAACCTTGTTTCGAAAGAGTAGGATTCAAGGGCGAACATAAGACTTTTTCCCGGGATGGCCAAACTCAAGAATGAGACATAATTATGTACTAGCTTGATATCTACATTTGCGACCTTGACCGTCTACAGGAGAACAAGTGCCCCTCCCGCTCCTCTATGGGCGCCCATGGCAAGGGCACACATAGAATTTTTTTAAAGGGGAAAACTCAAACTCAAGGATGAGACTTATAATATCAACTAGCTTGATACTTACTTTGGGACCTTGAACGTCCAAGGGAGGGCAAGCGCCCCCTTGCTCTCCCCTATGGGCGCCCATGGCAAATGTGACCACAGAACTTATTAAAGCTGGGGCAAACTGAAGGACAAGACGTACAATATCGATTAGCTTGTCACCGACATTGTGGCTTTCAAAATTTTTATGGGCTCCCATGGCGAGGGTGTCCATAGCGCTTTTTCTAAGAAGAACGTAGTCAAAGATGACACGTACAATATCTACTAGTTTGACATCTACATTTGTGACCTTGAATGTTTACGGGAAGGCAAGTGCTCCCTTACATCTATGGACGTCCCCTTACGTCTCCCTTACGTATGGATGCTCCCTTACGTCTATGGACGCCCATGGCAAGGACGTCAATAGAACTTTTTCCAGCGGGGGCAATCTCAAGGACGAGACTTACAGTATTCATTAGTTTGATATTCGTGACTTTCAACATCCCCTATGGGCGCCCATGGCAAGTGTGCAATGTTTCAATATGTCACAGAGACATTTGGAGGGTCTGGAAAGACTGTTTACCGTCCCTGAGCCCATAGAGCACGGCAAGAGAGCACTTAATCCCAACAGGATATTCAAGGTTACAGTCGATATTGAATGCGTCGTCCTTGAGTTCCCTCCTGGAAAATGTTACATGGGCGCCCATAGTGAAAGGAAAGGATGACACTTGCCGTCCCATAGACGTTCAAGGGTAGACATGTAAGTCTCAATTTAGTCGATGTGGAACGCCTAATCCTTGAGTTTGTCGCCGATAGAATTAGTTCTATGGGTGTCCTTGCCATGGGCGCCCATAAGGGAACGCAATGTGAAACTTGCCCTACTGGTGTACGTTTAAGGTTACAAATGTAGATTACAAACAAGTCGATATGAACCGCCTCATCCTTGAATTTGTCACCGATGGAATTAATTCTACGGGTGTCCTTGCCATGGGCGCCCATAAGGAAATGCAAGGGAAAACTTGCCTTACTGTGGACATTTAAGGTTGCAAATGTAGTCTTCACGCTAGTAGATATTGTAGGTACAATCATATAGTTTGCACCCCTAGAAAAATTCTATTTGCGCTTTGCCATGGGCGTCCATAGGGGAGCGCAAGGGGGCATTTACCCTCCCTTGGAAATTTAAAGGTCACAAATGTAAACATCAAGCTAGTCAATTTTTTACGTTTCATACTTTAGTTTGACCACCGCAGGAAAAAGTATTTTTAGCATTCTTTAATCCTACTTCTTTCAATCAAGGTCGACTCCCTCCTGCAATTACCACACTATGTTTTTGATCGTACAATATTTTTGACATATATATTTTATGATATATATATTTTTGACAATATATATATTATAAATATTTCTGACATATATATATATATATAGCCATATATATATATATATATATATATATATATATATGGCTATATATATGTGTGTGTGTGTATTTTCAATATCAAAATCACGCATTAACTAATTGCACTGTACATTTCTTCATGAAGAAAACAAAGAACTCTATTCATTCACCGCGACCACATATCTACGGACGTCACACAAAAAGTCAAAAAGAAGAAAGAAACAATCAGAGGGAAGAGCTGAGTGCTGCTGTATATGTATTGTATCCCTTATTAGCTTATCCTTTCTGTCATACTTATCTATAATTTACCCTAAACTATATTTCCATATAGTTTAATGATAAGCTCAACTTTAATTATTAAGTATATTAATATGACTTAAGAACAACAAAATTTATCTAAACTATTCAACAGCCCAAAATTAAAAAATTTCCAGGGAAGGATCCCCGGAACCGCCCCCTCCCCCCGTAATAAAACTCTGGATCCGCCCTTGATATATAATCATATCTTATACTGCCTCTTTACATAAATTATTTACCTAGGAGCATTTGTAAAGTATTTTAGACCAATTTTTAGCATTTTTTTTTATACAATAGTGTCTTATTCTCGTAGGTCTCTCGCAAGCCTAATCCTTTGTATGTTATGCATTGAATGAAATATTAATGTATTTTTACATGAAATATTTATCTAAAAACAGGAGTATATATTTTGTTTTCTTGCTTATTTTAGACTTGTAGCAGGGGTTTAATATGTGTAAATTTATGTTCATGTTTATCTATTATTACTACCAGATTTATTAAATGATGCATTTATTGACATGTGCTGTATTTACTTGCATGATTTGATTGAAAATATATATATCTGTAAACTAGTAAATTTAATATTAATATTAAATAATATACAGAGACATGGCTTTATCTAAAGTGTAAATAAACAAAATTTCCCTTAGTTTTATATTAAAACATGTAAAATGCACTTGTGTTATTTTGTTTCTTATTCCAAAGTTTTTTTGTACTAATTCAAATGAAAACGTCATATTTATTTTGATAGGATTTTTTTAGCATTATATGTGTGTATTATGCTGCTCAAAAATAGATTAATTCAAAGCCATAGATGTACACGTACGTCCAGGCCTCCCAAATCAAATTGTGAGACAGGGTACCAGGTAAAGCAATGGGCCCCCATGCAAATTAATGGCGTAATTACCCCCCCCCCCCCCCGTATCCAACGTATTTTCGGCAAACTTAGCTGCAATAAAATACTTTTTGCTTAATATTTTTACATAATTTAAAATTGCATTCTCTAGTTATAAAATAGTAAAACACAGTGGTAATAACAATCACTTAAAAACCAAAAAAATAAATGTATATTCATCAATAAAGTAAAAAAATATATATCTATCCAAAATATCTTCCAATATCATTATTTGATCCACTTTTATTCCTATTGTCACTCTTTTAATAAAATCAGGATATGATATTCTGATTTTGTGTATCAATCGATTTTTCATATCAAAATCTCATGCAAAGTGTTTGGTTTTTGCCGTAAACGATTTTTACTTTCCTTATATACATAGTATAATGTATAAGGAAAGTATTGTGACGGGATCGAAAATTCGAATTCGCGTTTTCGACGGGAGAGCACGTTTCAAGCATCCCTGATCACGAATCGAACATTTTTAAGGTGATGTCTGTGTGTGTGTGTGTGTCAGTGAGTCTGTGGAGACGATATCTCACGAACGAATGAGGCAATTCAAATGAAATTTGGTACAAAAATTACAATCCTTGAATACTGGAAGTCTATTGTTTTTAAACACAATCGAATGGTCAGAACCTTCCTAAATTTTTGAGTGAAATTTTAAAAATGTCAACACATGTCAAAACATTTAATAAAGTTACGCAAATAGACACTTCTTATGTAATTTTTCCTTAGGAAACGATTGACAAACTTTAGAACGCTAGCACGAACCGTTCTCGAGATATTGCATATTTTTCAAATACATTCATAAAAAAATCCCATAAATTAAAAAAATATTAACTGTTGAGAAACATGTTCACTTTTCATATGTAATATGATGCGATCCATTGGGTGGCATCATTCTCGTGGATCTAACTTGTTCCATTAATGAGAAACGATACTTTGAGTAATACTTTTGTATTTGAAAGCCAATAGTCATTTATCTGCTATAAGAATAACCTATTTCTCCGTCCATAACGCTTGGCGAGATTTTGGCGACGAATTTGGCGGAATATCGCCAATTGGCGACTTTTTAAATGTTGCCAAATTAACGAAAATCTCGTCAAATGGATAAAAATGACGCTAAATCAGTGAAAATAACGACTCATTGACGAAAATTCAATATCTTGGAAAGAATATAAGTATCTACTATAAGAATAACCTATTTTTTTACAGTAAAAGTAGTAAATTCATTGAATTATATAAGAAAGTCATGTGCTTCCCACATCAGAAGGGGTTTAAAATAGGCAATAGCAGTTTGGATCTTCTATATCAGCTGGTCTCTATTTCAGCACGCCATAGAGATACCAAACAGTTAATTTTACTTAATATAAGGTATATATTCTGTAGCGGGAAATCTAACCTGCAGACAGCGAAGGAATTTGATAGTGGAGGACCCGGACAAATACGGCCCTTCAGGACCCGGACAAATACGGCTCAGCAAATTTTTTTTATTCGTATTAGTTTTTTAATTATTTTACATTGAAGTTTTTATTTTAAGTATTTTAGTCATTTTATATCAAATCGGTTCTTTAGCGATCTAAAATTTTGTCACAGAGTTTCAATTTTAACACCATCGGAAAGATCGAATAACATTCTTTCCAATAATATTTGAACCGAATCGAACCAGTAGGACAATTCCTTATGCTTATTTCTTTATTTTAAATACATCGAAATGTGTATATTTCAGATTATTTGATACTTAATTATGTGTGTATATCTTCGTATTCTAACGAAACACTTTTTTTAATTACTGCAGTATTTTAATTTTTGTGAATTTTCAAACAAAAGCATAAAAATTAAAATTGTAGGTATCCTTAATGACGTGCATATCTACTTTTCTCCCCGGCAGACGTTTGAATGCAAGATCGTCAAAGCCTTGGCACTCACGGCGTGGTTTAAGCCATGTCTTCTCTCCTAGAGAAAGAATTCCATTTTGTTTCTTTTATTTATTTATTCTATTTTCCTGCTTTCCGCGATTGCGAAACGAAAGGAGGAAATGAGTTGGAATTTGAGGCGTTTTGAAGGCGATATGGAAATTGAGTAGTTTTATCTGTAAATGTATTATTTAAGTATCGGAAGCTTATTTAGGACCCGGGCAACGTAATAGCAGGTAATTTATTCTAGTAGTATATAAATATCCAACAGGAGAAGAAAAATGTCCTATTTGCATTCTACGATCTTCTGATAGAATTAATTTTGTATCTGAGACCAATCTCCCTTAACTATTTTTAATTGTATGTTCAACAATAAATTTGTTGTAAAACTTTATTATGAGTTATTTGATAATTTGGAAGAATCTGCAACTTTTCTGTAAATTTTAATTATTTTATTTATTTGCCAGAGAACGATAAAATTATCTATAGATCCAATAACTAATGCATCTAACACAAAACTTTACCACCAAACGGATATATTTCGATATCCATAAATAATAAAAATTAGAACTTTCTTATGATGCCCATTCACTGAAAATAAATTAAACCGATTAAAATAAGTATACCTAACACCGATCAAAATGAGTATACCATGACACCGATTAAAATTAGTGTACCTAATCGCGTGGAAATTGTTTAACTCTCTTGAGAGATATTACGCTCGTTGAGAGGCAAGTAAAATTTCTAATATCTCAAAAGTGGTTTGAGATAAATCCTAAATACATTTTCAATATATTTCCGGTTAAAAGTACTTAAAGTATCCACCCAATTGATAATAAATATCATAAACTCTTTATAATTTTTTAACACAGATAAAAGAAATTCAATATCTGGACGACGGTGCATCCTGTAAATGATGTCATTTGCTTTTTAAATTAAAAAAAAATCAATATTAAATAGCCATTTTTGTACATATATTGGTAACATTATTATTTTGTGTATTTTCAGTTTTAGGAATAAATATTTTTAAAAGTCTTCTCTTGGTCTGACCTCACTGAAAATCAAAAGGATTGTTATGTTTAGGCGATAAAATAATTGTACGACATTTTGTTTGATTATTTCAATTTGTTCCAGAGATATTATACTCCCAGATATTATTGAATTACTGGTTTATACTTTGGGATGTTTTCAATGAGTAAATCTATCCGAAAGTTTCATACAAATTTCAAATACACAAATATTTTACAAAAATAATTTTACAAAACTATATAAAATTCTGATAAAATAAATAACGTTCATTCTAAGATCAAGATTTTAAAGCAATTAAAAATAATGCTGAATAAATATAAGAATTAATTTAAACATACTTAATATCAACCCCCTATGCTAAACACTATTTTAATTACAAATAATTAATTTAAGCATTTATATAAGTGATAAAATATTACATACAAATAAATTTTCACTTCCTTATGCTGAAATCTCATCAACACAAACGGAGCAACTTTATTTTCTTAAGCCCCCAATACATTGGAGAATAAAGAGACGAGTTTTATTTCCAGACGATACGAGAACTACAGGGGGTCTGTCCGGGGCCGGCGGGATTAGTTCTGTTTCTTATCGGGCCTATGCCTGCGGCGCTGCTGTTGCTCGTGACGTCATAAAGTACATCCCATAATTTGCAACTTCAGTATGTGGTTGAAAGCAGGGGGGACCGTAAAAGCGATGCGCAACGCGACACCTGTTTTCGGAATCTGCGCATGACGTCATCATCGAGTCAAAATTTCTCGATTGCTTCCTGCTCTTCCCGCCGTTTCGTTGTTTATATTGACCTTGGATTTACATATTGTTTTGCATCGTTTGTTTTCTTTTACACATTCAAGTGTAGCTATTTTACTTTTATTTAGTACTTTATAATTTCATTAACATCATGCCGAATTGTGCAGTTACTACATGTAAGAACACAAAAGGTATGGGAATTATTTTTCATAGTTTCCCTAAAGATGAATCTATGCGAAAAAAAATGGTACATTAAGTGCCAAAGATTGGATAAAGTGAATTTTTCAAATCCATGTGTATGTTCCGAGCATTTTGTGGAGGAGGAATATGCTAGAGATTTAAGAGCTGAAATTTTACAATTAGCCCCGTCAAGAGGATTGAACCTTACTGCTGTTCCATCTCAGAAAAAAAAATACTTCTAGTCCAAGGCCAAGCACTCCAACAAATAATAACTATGATTTTTTAAGTAAAAATTTCGAAGAAAATTGTATTGTAAACACGAAATCGGAAAGAAGAACGAGATGTGTATACAGAGAAGTGAAGAAACGTGCTCTTTCTACTATTACTAGCATATCACCCCCCCCCCCAAAAAAAAAATCTGATGCGGGCAGCACATAACTTTCCTTATATGATGTAATGAATTTACTACTTTTACAGTAAAAAAAATAGGTTTTTCTTATAGTAGATACTAATATTCTTTCCAAGATATTGAATTTTCGACAATTAGTCGTCATTTTCATTGATTTAGCGTCATTTTCATCCATTTGGCGAGATTTTCGTTAATTTGGCAACATTTCAAAAAGTCGCCAAGTTGGCGACATTCCGCCAAATTCGTCGCCAAAATCTCGCCAAGCGTTATGGACGAAGAAATAAGTTATTCTTACAGCATATAAATGACTATTGGCGTTCAAATACAAAAGTATTACTCAAAGTATCTTTTTTCATGAATGGAACGAGCTAGATCCACGAGAATGATGTCGCCCAATTTATCGCATGGTATTACATATGAAAAGTGAACATGTTTCTCAATAGGAAATATGTTTTTTTATTTTATATGACTTTATGATTATTTTTTTGAAAAATGTGCAATATCTCGAGAACGGTTTATGTTAGCGTTCTAAAATTTATGTCAATCGGTTTCTAATGAAAAATTACATAAGGAATGTTTCTTTGCGTGACTTTATTAGTGGTTTTGATTTTTTGACAATATTTTCAAAATTTCATTTGAAAATTTAGAGGGGTGCTGAACATTCGATTGCGTATAAAAACAATAAGCTTCCAGTGTTTACGGATTGTGATTTTTGTACCAAATTTGGTTCGAATCGGTCCATTCGTCCGTCAGTTATCGTCTCCACAGACTCACTGACACACCCACACACACACAGATATCACTTCAAAAATGTTTGATTCGTGATCAGGGATGCTTGAAACGTGCTCTTTCGTTGAAAACTCGAATTCGAATTTTCGACCCCGTCACAATACTTTCCTTGGGGCGCGGTAGCCCATTGGTTAGCGCGCTGGAGTTGCCCTCGGTAGGCCCGGGTTCGATTCCAGCCACTGCCAAAACTGCCGCCGTGTTCATGCGGAGTACGATCACGTTAAACATGTGGGTCCGAAAGTCCTTCCGAGAGGTTGGTGGTAGGGGAAGGAGGGTACCGTCCCTGTGGATGCCTCCCCCACTGGGTTCCGGTCTAAATTGGGTGGCACTTACCGACCGTCCAAACAGTTATCTTACACCTTTCTGTAGGTCGGACGGTCTGGGTTTCAACAACAACAACAATACTTTCCTTATACATTATGTATATATAAGAAAAGTAAAAAGAAATACGACAAAGAAACATAGACTGAATGTGAAGGGACAAGCGTCTACATGTAAATAGAGAAATTTGGTGGTGGTGAATTTCAGAGCCTGAAATTAATAAAATATTTAGTATTGAAATTCTCATATTTGACTTTTTTTTAATTGAAGGAAAAGAACAACACTGAAACAATGTAGTAGACTAATTAATTTTGAGGTTTGGAGGCAATTTTGTTATGTTTTGAGAAATATTGAAAACTGATTGTTTTTTGAAAAATTGATATTTTTGGGGGGGGGGCGGGGGGGGGGGGATTTTTCCAATTGTTTGTTAGCAAACCTAAGTTTTAAGGCAATCGTATTTGCCTTTGGCGAATTTATTGGCTCAACCCATGATTAATAATATCGCAACCCTTCGCCACTGATTCGTAGTCTATATTCAATTGATAATTTTTGCGGCAATATTGGACTACAAGCAATTTATTTTAAATAAAAGAAGCGATAGGGGCTCAAATAGCGGGCTCAATTTTGATGGTGGTGATGAAATTTCTAATAGAGATTTTAATTTTGTCAAAATATTTTGGAAGAGACGTGTGACAAGAAGTTGGAACTGTTGTCTGCTGTCACACCTTTAATTGTAAAAATCAATACAGTATTACGGCAAGCAAGGGCGGATCCAGAGGAAGGCACGGGGGCGTGTGCCACAAATTTACCGAACATTAAAGTTATTTTGCAAATTCTTGCAATCCATCCTATGACAACAAGCATAGCGGAAAGCTCTTTCTCAACACTACTCCGAATTAAAACTTACCTACGCAATACCATTTCGGAGAGCCGGCTTAATGGTTTAGCATTAATGAACATCAGAAATGTATCGTTTACAGAAGAGGTTTCAGGAAGTTTTTTCGCGCAAATTTAAAATGAAGTTAAATTTAAAGTACATGTAAAGTGAATTTGTTTATACAATAAATCTGAATAATTTTTACTCTATTTTCTTTATTTTCTTATACACATCACATAGCCAGTGAAACCCGTGTATAACGAAATCGGAAACAACGTAATTACGGTTTCAACGAAAAAAAGATATTAGGCCCTCTCTAGGCTTTACAGCATTACAGAAAATTTTTTTAACGAAATTACGGAAATATCGAATTATTTTCGGCGTCATTTCGACTGTATTACAAACTGTATAAATTACCGGAATTCGTGGATTTGGCATTGCCGGGCACCCCACAAATTTATCTTTGCGTATGCCACTGGACTATATTGTGCCCCCCCCCCCCCCCCCCCCTCCAGAATGGTTTTCTGGATCCGCCACTGACGGCAAGCGATATCTCCGCATGAGAGACTCGTGGCAACGTTGCGTTAGCTATTATGCGTTAGAACCGCAAAAGAGAGTCCGTAGACTGAACACCCTGATATGTGAATTGCTTTGGGACAAGATCTTATCTGTATATCCCCCGATACATTGGAGAATCAAAGTGACGAGTTTTATTTCCAGACGATACGGGAACTACAGGGGGTCTGTCGCCCTCGTAGACTCCCGAAGTCATCAATCTTGAAAGGTCCGAGAAAGTGACAGAGTGGAAGTGTGTTGATTTGGCGGGTTATCGCCAAAGAGAGATAAATAATAACTTTGGTTGTCGCTTTCTGTCGTGAGTTTCGATCGCACTCATCTGTGACTGTCATTTATTTGCAAAATGTCGCTTGATGGTGAAATTGCCCTTGCCATAGCTGTTGCACTGGTGTCTTACTCTCTGGTGTTGCACTGGTGTCTTCTTAAATGTATCTGCTGATTGGAGCTAGTTTATGCAAAAAGGGTATTATATATTTCAAAGACTTGATTCTCTATTTAAAAGGACAATGAAAATCTACGCACTATTGCTACATTCTACAACACACACACACACACACACATATATATATATAGCTAACCAAATTTGAAAATTGGAATACAATACAAAATGAAGAGTAAGATGCTACAAATCAAGGTACTTTAAACACAAGGTAGGTCAGAGAAGGGGGATCACTTTTCGACCGGGAGAGAAACTTGAAGCGTGACGTCACTGCCTTACAAGTCAAGAAGAGGGGACATAGAGATACGTGTATAAAGTTTAGAAAGTTCGCGTTTATCATTCGAAAAGGAGATAAGATCATTCGTAATAAAATTTTAGAAGAATGAAATTAAATGATTCTACTCATAAATGCATAAGGCTATCATTAAAATATTATAATACATATATTATTTATAATAAAAGCTGAAATATATCGTGAAAAGTGTAGTAAATATAAAAATTGCATTTCAAGTGTTTTAATACATCAAGTGTTTTAATATGATGATATGAATAAATATCTAATCATCGGATTTTTAAAAATATAGTATCCATTATCTTAAACATTGATAATACTTTCTACATGTAATATAAATATGTATTTCAAAAATATCTAATTGCGTAAAAAATCCCACATACATATAACATATATTGATGGCTATGAAATATCATCAATCTAGTAGTTACATAACTGTATATTATATTACGAAGCGTAGATCGGATCTAGGGAAAAGGGGGGGAGTTGACGGTCGAATGGATGGTCAATGGCAGTAGATTTATTTTATTTACCCAACAAAAAGACGATGCATTTTGTGAGCTAGTAGAGTATTATGACTCTTGGTTAAGCCACTGGATCTGTCAGTTTCACAAAGATATTTTAAGTATGCAAAATTGATGTTATTAAACTTTATAGCGTTTTAAATATATAAACTATGTACAGTTTTAAAATTTTAAAGCAATGTTCACGTGGATCATAAATGATAAATCAATACATACCATTTTTATGCCATGATACTGCTTTTACACTATTTAGAGGCTTTTCTTTGCTTTTTTTCTCTCTAATTGTGGCATCAAA
The DNA here is from genome assembly GCA_951213105.1 of Amaurobius ferox. Taxonomy (NCBI): domain Eukaryota; kingdom Metazoa; phylum Arthropoda; class Arachnida; order Araneae; family Amaurobiidae; genus Amaurobius; species Amaurobius ferox. Next base: position 143,831,460 of record OX578147.1, on the reverse strand, counting down.
GTCTTATTTCAGTGTTTAATGCGAATGAATGTTCTGGTTCGTGAAAACAAAGTTATGGCTTTTAGTGGTATAGAAGGTGAAATGTTTGCTAACTTTGACTGCAAGTTCTTAATGACGCATTTCTCTTTTGACATATATGCGCCATGCATTTCTAAGAAAGCATTCACCCACTTTTTTATTTCTTCTGGAAAATGTGCTGTTGGCTTTTAGTTTTATTGTAAATACATTTTTTATGCATTATATTTCAACTTTGATGATTTTCGTTTTGTATTCTAAGCTTTTACATATCAAAACGAAATGTCCCATAACTTCAGATGATGTGAATATAATGTCAATATTATGATTACTAAAGAATTGCGTTTTATGATTATGTATATTAATAACAAAGTAAAATGCTTAAGGTATTTAAAATTAACTTTACATACATTTTGCAATAAACTGAACTGTGTAAATTAGCTTACAAAATGCTAATATCTCCCCCCCCCCCCTCCAAAAAAAAGAAAGAAAACTCCATAATTGCTAGTATCAGAAATATAAATTATTTTTATATATTTTAGATACTGCATATGAAGTCGTTTTTATTTTATTAATTTTGTTTTTTTGGATTACTTAGAGGACCACCTATTTTACATATCAATGAAACATGTCAATCATAAGTATTTTTTATACTGCTATATTAAAAACATTATTTTTAACTGCGGTATTAATGGTATGTGAGATTTTTGTGCCGTTGGCTTCTTGTTTTAATCGTTTAACCGGCTTCAAATTCAAAATTAACCCGAAAATCTTCTTCAAAATCTTCATCAGAAAAGTGACTCGAACAGACAGTTGCGTTAGCAATGTTTATTTTACCCTCTCTTTTGCACTTCACGATCCATAATTTTTGGAGTGTAGAGGACCTTTTGGAAATCTATGAAAACTGATAGATCGCATTGACTTCTTATAATAATTTGAACACAAAGCAACCGAGCATCAACCAGGCATTTTTGTGCTTACCAAAATTATATTTTATATACGTGAAAATACTAATATATATACATCTATAATACACAAATTTACACTTAAGCTTCACTTTTACGATAGAATTACAAATTATATTAAAACAACGACTGGCACAGTCTATGTTCTCCCATAGAAATGAATGCTAGTCGGAGAAACTGGCACCTCTCCTTCTAACCCAGTGACGTCACGAACGGCGATAACGTCCGCCTTCTAGAATACTGTCAACGGCGGCATTCTGGTCTTTTGATCTCTGACCCTCCCTGGCTACAAATTGGCTGGAGGAGGGGGGGGGTGACACCCACGCATGCTTTATGCCTCCATTTTCCCGTCCAATTTTCCATTTGGTTAGCTATGTTTGTATTCGATTCGATTGAATTCGGCAGCTTAGCGCTATTCTTTATTTAGTAGTATAACAAATAGTAGTACACAGTATAACAAAATATAATTAATACTTTTTTTAATTTTATATGATTTTTTAATACATTTATTTAAGAAAAAGCACAGTAATTCAAGATAGGTTTATGCTAGCGTTTTAAAGTTTGTGTCAATCGTTTTCTAATTAAAAATGACATAAGAAATGATTATTCATGTAATAAATACTATTGAAGGTTCCGATTTTTTGATAATTTTTTTCATTCGAAAATTGGGGGGGGGGGGGAGTCTTCCGAACATTTGATTACGTTTTTAAAATCAAGAGACTTATAGTAATCACTGATTGTACATAGTTTTTTTATCAAATTTCGTCGAAATCGCACCATTCGTTTGTGAGATATCGTCTCCACAGACTCACGGACACACCCACACCTATCATCTGGTAAAAAGGGTTTGTTTTACAATATGGACTCCTTTGGATAACTAATGTAATTTTTCCATAATGAGAGAGAGTGAAACACCTAATAACCCCTACTTTCCTTTTCCGTGTGAAAAGGCAGTTTTTAAGGAGCGCCTTGAAAAAGTGTATTTTCAAAATTCGATGGTTAATGTATGATTTTTCGAAAAAGTTGAGTCAAAAATAATGCCCCAAATAACTGTATAGAAAATAAATAAGGTCGGATTGAAATGATATGCATTCCTTTTCAATTTATTTTTCATCTTAATCAATAGTTCATAAAATTATAAGTAATATTTTTTCAAAATTTCATTTGGAAATTGGGGGGGGGGGGAGGAGTTCAATTCGATTATGTCCACGATACCACACGTGTGCAAAGTTTCACTCTACTAGAATTACTTAAGAACTTTACATAGTTTCGCAGCTGTTTACAGAAGCAAAAATATTTTAGCTAAATGAGTATTTTTTTAACCCCGACGAAAAAAGACGCCAAAGGATTCTGAAAGAAGAAAAAACGCCAAAGGAAAAGAAGTCTGTGCCAAACGATCATTAAACATACAACCCTTCAACCGCAAGGCCTCCTGCAGACCATCCAAATATCAAGCAAAACGACGGAAAATGTTTCCCTGCGTTCACCACCACATACAGGGAAACTTAAAGCTCGTCCTCTGATAAATCCCGCTGTCTGGTAACAATACTCTCGGTGTATGGCGGACTTATGGGAGTGGAAGAGCCCCCTCTAGACAAAGATATTCACACAGTGCTCACTCTCTGTGGATAAATCTTTTTTTCTTGTCATCAGTTTAATACTTGTAAATTTCGGAAGCTAAATAACAAACAATTATTTTTATTGCCTTGGGAACCAAAGAGGGCTCTTTGTTGGGAACTGGTGCCTTGTAAAGGATTTTCCCCTCCCTTCAAATCGGGCAATTTATGGGAAGTATTTATTGTTTTCTCACCCGGTTTTCGGATCCCTTGTTGATGAGAGATAGCGTACTAGGCATCTTCTTTGTACGCTAAGGGCCGCTGTCTCTTTTTTTTTCTTTTCACTTTTTTGCAACAAATGTGGAATCAAAGTAATAGAATAAGTTCCCTAACGTATCCCATGTTTAATTTCAAGAACTCTTTGGGTTTTTTTTATTGTTTTAAAAAACTTGCGTTTGCTTTCTATCTATTCTACACTTGTAATTTTATAATTGCAAAAGAATTTTTATTATAAATTCATATGCATAAACATTAAAAAAATTTTCTTCCGGCACTTTTACGGACCCCTATAGTTTGCCGGGCCCCAGTACCATGGTCCCAATTGACCCCCCCTTTGTGGGGACCCTGCGTACGTCATACAATGGATGCTTTCCACAATTTAGCTAATTTTGTAAATAGTTTTTAGTCAAAATATTATCTACTTTTTTCAACATTTATGCATGTAAATATTTAACATTTTTATTTATCCTTGGATTTACCAATATTCACTCCAAGGAATTATCACAATTTATTGCCTTCGAAAATCTCTCAATTCTTTATACCGAAGCTGTACCTTTATATTTAACCTTACTGCTATTCCGTTGTTAAGTTTGCTACAACAAAATTTGCAAGAAACCGTATGAATACATTTCATTGTAATTTAATAATGAAAATTAACCATTTATAAATGAAATATATCTATTTGTAAATACAAACATTTGCATGGGAAATACGATAAAAAGCATAAGGATACCAACCAGTTTTCAATGCTAAAAGAGCAGTCGCTGTTGCTCTATAGAAACACACAGCGTCTGTAGACACATGCAAATAAGCATTGTCGTTTTCAGAAAAATAAAGTGATTTTTATTTTACCCCCATGCTCTTAAAAATAAATATGCGCCCAGTTTGAAATATCACTCAATAATAAAAAAAATGCCAGACAATTAATATCTGTTATATATATATATTATATATATATGTATATATATATATTATATATATATGTATATATATATATATATATATATATATATATATATATATATATATATATATATACATGTAAATTGTTTTTCCCATTACCCCATATAATCGAGGATCTAGATGCAGAAATCATTTCGAATATGCTATCATTGCCAAATATTGTATGTTTGTTGCTAATTGGCTCTAATGCTTCTCTCAATTGCACTGTATGTATCTTTTTCTCACTGTTCTAAAAAATAAACTTGTGTTTTGATAACTGGAAAAACAAATTCTTTTATCTTCTTTTTCTTTAGTTGATTTTGTTTACTATTATTTAGTTCGCATGCCTGATCGTTGTAGTGTGAGTGGATGTCGCTCCAATTATGAGAAAGAAAAGGGTTTTCTCTAATAAGAAATGATTCTCTTCGTTCCCAATGGATACCTACAGATTTAAAGCATTTGAAATGTCCATATGTTTGTATCATGAGTCTTTGATTATAAAAGTTGACAAGGTATAATTTTACTATACTATAGAAATTTATAATGTTACGTATGGAAGATCATTAGAAGGTATTTGAATCCATTTAATTAGAAATTATAATTTGAGTGTAATTATTTTAAGTTACAAATATGCATTAAATATTTAAAACCATTCTTATCTTAAATGTTCCATAAAATTCTTATCTGGACTTTCCCACACCAGAATAATTTTTTTTTTCTTTTCTTCAAATTTTGCTATAAATTTGAAAAATCTTTATCGTTGGTACAAATGATCCCAATTATAGCATGTTGCTTTGCGTTTTAAAGGGCATGAAAAAATATCTTGATTGATATTTAAGAATTTCCTTCTATTTAATAATCAGAGTTGATATATTTGAACTAACTTTTACTCCATCCCAAATTACTTTTGACTATGGCATAGTACATGAAATCAAACTATTTCAGCAAGTTCTGATGTTAATATAACATATGCTTAAAAGTTCTAAAATGTCAGCAATATTTCTAGTTTTTTTAGAGGGGTTCAAAACCTTTAGCATGTCCTCATCTCGTAGAATATGAAGTATAGAGGTGTTTATTTAAAACATGATAAGTAAGTAGTTGCACGTAACATTTAGCATTTGATATATATTGCATGTATAATATAGATTATTTACAATTTAACATCAGCATTGGAATTTATTGATTTAAAAGTGTAATCATGCAATGATTTCTTGAGCTCATTGAATGTTTTTAAAAGATTGCATTAAAACAATTTTATATGTTAGAAAAAAATAATTGACAGAACTGCATGTTCTGAAAGAAAAGTAACAAAATATCATGTTTCTAAAAATGTGCTTGAAAGCCAACAATGATGCATGTTTTGAGAAATGTTTAACAGAATCGGGGTACTATCAGATTACACAGAATCAGGGTAGAGACGCCGACTGTGCAGCCCTGAACAGAATTGCATGTTAACATTTTTAACTGAGTGCATGGAATCAAACTATTTCAGCAAGTTCTGGTATTAATATAACAATTGCTAAAGAGTTCTAAAATGCCAGCAACATTTCTAGTTTTTTTAGGGGGTTCAAACCGTATAGGATATCCTCAACTTTCAGAATATGACGGATAGGGGCTGTTTATTAAAGTTTGCAAAATAAGTAGTTGCATTTAATATGTATTATTTTGATGATTTAAAAATATAATCATACTATGATTTATCATGTTTATTGAATGTCATCAGATTGCATTAAATCTAACAATTTCATGTGTTACAAAAATAATTAACAGAACTGCAAATTTTTAAGAGTCCATTAAATCAAACTTTTGCATGTTCTGAAATAAAAGTAACAAAATATCATGTATTTAGAAATACAGAGTGGAGAGAAGAAAAGGCCAATATTAATTTTGCTACTACAAACACCCATATTGATAAGTTATTATTTTAATGTTGTTATATGATTTTCATGAGACTATATTTTTTTTCTTTCAATTTGTTATTCCTAAGCTTGAGCACTCAATTATGCATTTTTTTTTGTGCTTGATATCTAAACTTAGTCACCCAGTGAGCACGCCGTGTTCATGCGGAGTACGATCACGTTAAACATGTGGGTCCGAAAGTCCTTCCGAGAGGTTGGTGGTAGGGGAAGGAGGGTACGGTCCCTGTGGATGCCTCCCCCACTGGGTTCCGGTCTAAATTGGGTGGCACTTCCCGACCGTCCAAACAGTTACCTTACACCTTTCTGGTAGGTCGGACGGTCTGGGTTTCAACAACAACCCAGTGAGCACGGTCGGACGGTCTGGGTCTCATCAACAACAACCCAGTGGGCACAAATGGACATTTTTGAAAACTTAGAAGATAACTTATTAAAAACTTCATAGAAATTTATTTCATGCTCGGGCAGATTCAGGCTCTATTTTGCGTTCAGCAGTTTGGATTTGGGCCCAAATGTATCATGTGAGCTCAGGCTCTTTAAATTGGGCCTGGACCTTTGAATTGGGCCTCTAGTAGCCAATAAGATCTTAAATCATGTTTTAAACTTGCTATAACATATTTTCTTTGTGTTTGTGCAAAACTTATTTTAGAATAACAAAATTTGTAGGTGTAATCCTGCAATTATTTCTTAAGTTTATGGAATTTCATTCTGTGTACTTTTGTATATCTTTTCATTTCAGTGAGGAGGGCGGTATGATAAACGGATTTTAAAGTATGCAGTATGGTTTTTTAATATACAATCATAGAAAACTTAAACTAAATGAATACTAAAGAGTTATGCTGCTTATAAAATGTCAGCAAACTGTCTAGTGTTTTTTGGTTAAAGATCTTCAAGGATATTCCCATCCCTCAGAATGTGAAAGTTATGCTGTTTATATGAAGTATGGCAAGTAAGTATATGCATGTAAAAAAATTAATTACATTGTATATTGCATGTATAATTGATTGTTTACTATTTGATGTGCCATGCTAAAAAACTGGAAAAAATGAGTTATGATAAATAGTATTATAAATGAAATATTCTACGTACTGAATTGTATATGCACGTTTTTTAAGAAAAGTAACAAAATTTGCAAGCATAATCCTGCAATGATATCAACTGCTTGTGGTAGACAATTACACTTAGGATTTTCTTCAAGTTGTGACCTTTTTCTATATTGAAATTTCAAGTTTGATAAGGAAATTTATAATTTTGTGGCAAGCTGTATAATTTGAAAAATATCTTCACCTCCATTACAATTTCCTATTTACTGCTACGTTTTTCCTCAAGTTATAAATATTTTCCAGTTTTATGACAAGTTTGATTTCATGCTGAATTGGATATTTTGAAAAATATGTTCATCTCTCTCCTGCTTGTGGTGGATTCTTCCAAATACCATGTGAACCACGTTGCTATCACATGATGTTGCCCCACACTGCATCCAACAACACAACATCCATGCCTTCAGGTGGGACTTGAACCCGAGCAAGCACAAGGAAATGCCTCAACCACCGCATCGGCCAAATATGCAATATAAAGAATTATTTTGCCTAAAAATGCAGTTTAAATTTTTAAAAGTACTAGTGTACGGGGCTGAAAACGTCATATCAAAAATAAGTATTAGTTTCAAAATATTATGACATTTTTGAAAGGGTGAAATATATATATTATAATTTCATTAAAGTACATTTCATTATTATTTTAATTTCATTTAATCATACCTTGTTCTTTCAGGTTAATCTTTTCTGATTCATTATGGATCCCACAAACTTGTCTTATTGAGATGTTTTGAGCCTCATCAATTAGAGATTCGTCATGACTCATAAGATTATTTAAAATATGTATTTAAATGAT